>JACDJE010000029.1:2247715-2808361 GCA_016647715.1 Pavo muticus | reverse complement strand
GAGGTTGTGGATGCCCCATCCCTGGAGGCATTCAAGGCCAGGCTGGATGTGGCTCTGGGCAGCCTGGTCTGGTGGTTGGCGACCCTGCACATAGCAGGGGGGTTGAAACTAGATGATCATTTTGGTCCTTTTCAACCCAGGCCATTCTATGACATGATTCTCTGATTACTCAGTACACAACTCTCTAAGAGATGTTATCAATCCTAGCACACCAGAAGTCAGTGCTTTATGTTCCAAAATGAATCAAGAAACTCCTACGCTGTGCTGCTGACTGAAGGCAGAGGCAGGTAGCTCTGCAGTGCTGGAGCACTTCTTGCTGCAGGAGTGTGGCACAGCCCCAACACAGCACAGGTGGTTATCACTCCTTATTTGAGGAGCAGAAAGCACAGGCGTCAGGATGGCTGTGAGCTGGAAATAGGGTGAGCACTCAGGGTGCACAGTGCTGGGGCACTGCCCTTGTTTTAAATCTAACCAAACTTATTTTTCAGTCTTTGAAGAGCTTTCACACCTGTTCTGCAAGTCAAATTAAACAGCTTCCAAAAGGGGGAAAACAAAGCCCAGATTCACCTTGGCTACATCCAAGCCAACAGAAGTTCAAAGCTGCAGATATAGAAGGCCATTGCAATGGAAGGGCAGTGGCTGCTTTTTGACCAAATTGCCTTGGATTATCCCACAGAGTTTCCTTTTTACTTCTGATTACTGCTGCTGAGTGAACATCCCAGGGCTGTGTGATGAGACACCAACTAATTTTTCTGAGAAATCACTAACTACCACTGTACCGGGTCCTAAACCCCATTTTCTAAAAGCACAGTGCCTTCTATGAGTATTTCTGACCTCCAGAGCCTTGCATTCTTCCCCACCCATTCACAGCCTATGCAAAACACCACTAACAAAAAGCAAGTGATCACAGAATCATAGAATGGCCTGGGTTGAAAAGGACCAAAACGATCATCTGGTTTCAACCCCCCTGCTATGTGCAGGGTCGCCAACCACTAGTCCAGGCTGCCCAGAGCTACATCCAGCCTGGCCTTGAATGCCTCCAGGGATGGGGCATCCAGATCCAGCTGATGGGGAGCTGTACAGGTCACTAATCCACAAAGCCTGCAGTTGGATGCAGGAAACTATCAAAAGGTATTTCTGTCCATTTTGCACATATTTTTAACTAATACGCAGCTGGCACTGAGTTTAGTAAAAATCTCATAGACACTGCTTAATTAAAACATACAAAAAAGTATCAAGGTTGACAGTTAAATTACACCACTGGCTCTTTGATGAATTTCCTGCTCACGGTTATTGGAATACAGAACTGCCTAATCTGGCGCTCATTACTCATTGACTCACAGCCAGGGAGTCATGAATTTCTGACCAATTCCAGCGTTAAGCCTCAGTGCACCTGCATGGGTTGTTCTCTTTGTCAGATGAGAAACAGAGACGAGGGTTTGGAATTTATTTGTGCCACAGCTCCTACAAGCTCTTTGTGTGGCAGCTTACTGGATTGGGTTGGAGCTATTGATTTTTATTTATTTTGGCTGGCTCATTTTTTGCCCCACGAATAGCTGTGGTGGCACTGCAGAGCAGCATGCTGAGCTCAGGAGGGCAGGATGAGCACCTGCTAGGGTGGTATGGCTGCTGGGAGCGATGGATCGTCAAACTATGGCATCATGATGCAGATGGTCACTTTGCCAATTGCCTCACACCTGCTTTCTGGCTCTTCCCAATTGTGCAAAGAAAACCCAAACAAACCCAAACAATTGTAGAAACTGAAGGGAAATATAATCAGTCTTATACTTACTAGTACAGGAAAATCCATAGAGGAACAGACTGAAAAATTAGGTGATTTGGCTAAGGTCAGACCAAAGTCTGTGGTGGTGACAAGGGATGAAATCTCGAGTGACTCATATATTTCTGCAGCAGCAAGACAGTGCTGCTCCAGCTGATTCACCTCCTCCCTTCTTAAAAATGTTTTTGTTGAGTCCAGTGAGCACTGCCTGGGAGCAGCTGTGTTTCTAGCAAGACCGTTTCTTGAAAATACTTCATTTGCCTCCTTCCTATCCTTGTCAGTGAGAAGTGTTTCTAACCCAAAGTAGCTTACATGGTGTTCCTCTCTCACTCTTTGGTGGGAAAGTGAAAAGTTTCACTTAAGCCTGTACACTGCTGCCAAATTTTCCCTTCTCTTCCATCATCAGTCCTTTTATCAGCAACATTCACCTGGTCTTGTTGTAGGAGTAATTAGGCAACATGGCCAAAACTGGCTGCTGCTGAAGAGAAGGGACTATGTGTGTCTGGAGGCACTTGCATGCTTCAGCCCCTAATCCTCCTGCTCTTATTTACAGTGCCAATGAAGTTAAAGAGAAATGAAGTTTGAGGAAAATTTCCTTACACATATTGCGTAAGTACCATGTGCCAGAAATACTGGGATGCAAGGAAAAAAAGGAAGGTAACTAGGCAAATCCCTCTCACATACCAAGAAAAATAATAATTTTCTCTCTTTTCATCCTGCATCCATAGAAGCTGGCCCAGGTGATTTATGACACCTGTAAATAATAGGAGTTTCTTAGAGATGTCCTAAATGTTTCAGGAAGTGTTTGGAGTCTTTTAACTCTCTGCTATTCAGACACATGGCTCATTTTGTGCCAGGATGGTTTTCTAATTGGTCTTTTCCCTCTTGGCAGCTCAGAGCCAGCACTGCTAAAGCTAAGAAATGACAGCATGTGCCATGGTGAAGACATGGCAAAGGAACATCGTTCCTCTAGTAGCAGGGACATCACGAAGAGCATAACTGGAGCTCTCTATGTGGTGCATGCTGTCCCTGGCTACAAATCTGAAACACGAGGAGTGACATCACCATGCAAGAGAAGCAGCCAGCGACCAAACCTATCCTTAGGACATAACTACAGAAGGAATACTACCTCCTCCCTCCCTTCTCCAGCCTTACTTGTTGCGGTACTCATCAAGCATGCGCTGGGCGTCCTTCTCCTCCCGCTCCAGCTTGGCCCGGTCGGACGCCAGCTCCCGCATTCGTTGGCGGTTGAACTCGATCTGCCCGGCAAAGGCTTCGTCCAAGCCCACCAGCTCATCCATGCGCTGGAAGGTCTCCAGCTGCTTGCGCAGGATGGTGTTGCGCTGCTCCAGCACGCGTGCCCGGTTGATGTAGCTGGCAAAGCGCTCGTTGAGTTCCTGCAGGTTCTCCAGGCCTTGGGCTTGGGCCAAGCTGTCAAATTCGGGGGAGCCCCGCAGCTCATCATAGGCATCCGAGCGCTCGTACTTCTCCTTGCGAACCTCACGGAGGAAGCTGCTCCTGTACATGGCTTCGGGGGGGCTGTGCGGTGCCGGTGTCCCCTCTTCCGTGCCTGCCTGTCTCTCCAGTTTGGATCTGATTTGTGTTTGGGGGGTCTGGGGAGGAAGAATTGACCATAATCACCCCCCAGATGATTAGGACTTGTCTCCAGGGCGGTTTGTGGCACTAAAGGCATCATCTGCAGCAGTGAACTAAATAAATCCCAATGGCCCCGCCTTGGGGCTGCCCGTCCAGGCGTCAGCAGTTCAGAAGAGCTTTCTTTTTGAGCGTTGCAATTGCATAGGCAGAATAAAAGAGAGCAGTGTCCAGCTTTTGCTTGGTGGATTATCCATGGACAACAAAATGAGCACTCTGCAGTTTCAGAGGCTGAGCTCAAAGCCTGCCCTGGTTGTGTTGCAGGGGAGAGCTTTGTCCCTTGTTGTTGTGTCCAGGCACTGTGTACAGGCCTCCTGCTGAGCCAGGATTTTGGTCCGAGTGGATGGAACAGCTTGATTTTTGTTGTTTGGCAGTTTTTCAGTTGTTTGGGATTACATTATGGTATTTAAAAGCATGGCTCCTGCTCCAGCTACAAAATTTGGCCATTTGGTTCTCACCTCATACTTCATCACATCAGCCTTTCCTGTGCATTATGTCTACCAAGCACGAGAGGCATGAAAGCAGGAGGATCATAGACTTACTTTAAAGAGCATTGCTGGGAGTCCAATGTCTTCAGGAACAGCTAAGTGCCATGTCCCTTCATGGCATGGCAGACATCAAGTTACCTCATGGGGAATCACCATCCCTTTACCCCCCCAATAGTTAAGTCTCACATGCCACCATTCCCAGAGAGGCTTTAGTTTCTCTAATAGAGATAGATGTACTTCCTGTAACTTTTTCTTTTGAAGTCTTTACCTCTTCATATACAGTTTTTTGTTCCCCCAGAAGCACTCACACTGCCAAAAAGCCCAACACCAAGCCAGTCCAATATTGACATCTCTGTTAATAATTCATTTATGTTTAAGTCACTTTTTCATTTTTTAATGGACGCATCTGGTATGGATATTTAGATCGTATATCTTGAAACCTTAATATAGATTGGCCTTACTGACAGCAGGTGCAGAGGAGAAGAAAGATGCTGGGTGCTCAGGTGATTCTGAAATTCAGCTGCTGTGTAATCAGATCTGTATCCAGAGGAATAAAAAGCCCATTAGAGGTTTTCTGCATCTTCCCTATTCTGCTTCAGATTATTTGGAAATGCAAATAAAGAAAGATCAAATGATCATTCAGAAAATCAAAGTAGGGTTTGTGCACACATCATTCAGCTCTGTACACAGCCTCTGAAATAGTTAAACAACAAAACAGATAGTTTTTAAAATACATATATTTGGGATCTTCATGTAGCACAGAAAGCAAAGTCTTCCACGCAGCACCAACACGCAAATATTTGCAGCTCTGTGGCAGGACAAGCCTGCCCAGCCAAACAATGCAGCAGCTGCTGCTGTTTTTACAGAGTTAGTCTTCCAGAAGAGATCAGAAAGCAGATTCTGCTGGACTGTGGGCACTCTATTTTCATGGCAAGAGATTTTTAAACTTTAGAATCATAGAATAACCAAGGCTGGAAAAGACCCCTGAGATCATTCAGGCCAACCGTACACCTACCACCGTACACCTACCAGCATTTCTCCACTAAACCTTGTCCCCTAGCACTAAACCATGTCCCCTAGGTATCCTATCAGAACAGAAATAACCTTTGAGGGAACTCTCCCACTCCTCCTCCTGAGGCTGGAAGCAGCACTGACTCCACACTAGGCATGAACCTTAACTCTCTAGGCAATAAACATGAAATGTCATGTTCTGCTACAGGCTGCATTTCTCCAAGGGGGATCCCTGACTCAGTAAAGTCTCACCTTGGGCTGTTTCTCTGCTGGCTTGCTGCAGACATTGCTTTACTGTGGGCGAAGCAAGTATGCAGAGCTCTGTGCTCATGACATTCTGTGACAAAGGCTCTGACTTTCAGTGAGGGAGTGTGAGGAGACATCCCAGCCTCCAGAGAGCTCTCAGTCGCTTCATTGCAGCAAACCAGAATGATGCAACCTGAAAGACAAAAACAGCTTGGTCTAGACTGCAGTAGTTACCCTGTTTCTTTTCAAACACAGAATGTCAAAAGCAATATGGAAAAATCAATCTACTCCTGCTATGCACTGAATTATTTGGCTCATCTAATGGACCACCAAGGTGAATTTCATACAAAGGGATCCTTCAGGTTGTTTCCTGCTTAAGAGATAGCTCAAAGACCAAAAGATTATCAATAAACACATTAATGAAACGTCTGACAAATTGCTGCTTGGAAGCTTCCTAGATTTTTATCAGTGCGCGTGTATTAAAAAAATCACTTATATGTATAGGATCTTTTTTACCTAATGCCCACAATATCAATAAAAAAGGAACAATAAGAAACAATTCCTATCTTTCCTTCTTTGTTCCCAGAGTATGCATCTTGTTCTTGCGAGAACAAAATCCGGAGGCTGGCTCTTTGCATTGTAAATGTGCTCTATGATACATCGTTATTGCCCCAGAACAAGTGTTTACCTACTGCTGCACAGCTCAATAAAGCTCTGATGCAGTGGGTGCTTTGCTTCCTCTTTAATTGCTTGTATTGCCATGAACTCCCTCGCAATCTAAACTGGCTATAACCCTTATGTACAACATCAGCATATTTCACCAGTGCCACCAACCCGCTTGCGCTCCTCACTGCTCAGCTCCGCCAACACAAGTTTCTCATGCTAAATCAAACCAATTTAAACCAAACACACAAAACACAACACAACCATCCAAACAAAATCTCTTCCTGCTATTTTCTCAGTAAGACCATGACGGCTTGTTGGTCTGCCTACTTAGTCCTCATGAACTGATCATAGACATCGGTAGAGCTTTACACTCTGTTCTCTCTTGCTGTCCTTTGAAGTTGTTTTGCTTTATTCAGAGCCTGACACTAATAGCCCAAAGTATCCTGTTCCTGTAGTCCAGAATGAAACTTCAGCGCAGGGCATGCTAATGAAATTCCAAATGCGCATTTCATGGCAAGGTCTCATTAGGCAGAAATTGAGATTATTCTTCATGTTGAGAATTGAGGTTATTCTTCACGTTGAGAATTGATGCTCAAAAGGCCACGTCACATCGCGTGGCTGAAAAGAATGGCGGTGCGAGGCATTCAGGGCACATCTTCTCTGTGAACATGAACATGACTGATGAGAGAGATAAAATGAATTGAGCCTGATTAGCTTTAAGGAAGACTCAAAGGGATGTAACTTCAAATAAGAAAGAGTCCATTATATAGGAAAAAAAAAAGAAAAGGTTTATTTTCCACGTCCATAGTGAACAGAATAGAACAAGAAATAATGGGTTTAAACTGTGTAATGTAAGATACAAATGAGTTATGCGGAAAGTGGTCTAACAGGATGAATAATGAAGCACTGGAATAAAAGACTGCAAAATCTGTCACTGAAGCACTTTACAGATCAGGCTAAGCAAACAATACTGAGGGCTGAGAGAGGTTTCATTCCTCCAGCCGTAGGAATGACAAGAGCTTGCTGCTGATTTCCAGGGGGACACAACAAGGGGACTCCTTAGTGACCCCAGGGCCCTGGCAATGACTTCTGAGACCTCTCCCAATCCTGCAAGAGCCACACCCTCCCACCTGTAAGCACCCTTATGTGCAGTCTTCCTATTTGCTCTAGAAATTGATCTCTAGTGGGTGATATCCAGCACACTGCAGCACAGCTGGATGCTGACTTCAGCCCGTTTTTTTTTACCCTGTCTGAGTGAAGCAAAGGGCACCATGCCTAGCCCAGTGAACCACATAACATTAAACACTACTGCTCTCAAAAACAGGAGGTTTGTTCAGCTGCCCTGATTTGGGGATGAGGCAGAACAGCATCTGTCTCTAAGGGAATTCAGAAAATAACCGTGCCATGTTTCATGTATGAACTTAGAGAGCAGGGATATTGCTATCCTTGCAGGCAGCTCCAGAAAGAGCAGAGTTCAGGGCTGTTTCAGCTCTGTGGTTAAGCAGTGGTCATGTACCACCAGAGGGCTGTAGTCCAACAGCAGGAACAGGCTGTGGGTTTGAGATTCTGTGCCAAAAGCACCAGCATCTGACAGAAGTAACACGTGATTCCTACAGAGAATTTGCTCTGAGACAAGATGGACTTTGTCCTTCTTGCAACAGTAGATGTGCTGAGTGAAATGTGCTGCTTCTGGTCGAGACCCAAAGTCACTGAGGTTGGGACAGCCCCCAGTGGAGATGAACGTGCAGCTGTGAAGCTGTGTACATGCTGCATTGCTCAGGACACACAGCAAGCTCTGGTCAACACCATGAAGTTAACAGACACCGGGGACAGGTCCTCCGCTGAGCTGTCCCCGTGAAGTCAGGCCAGCATAGGATTACTGAGAGCTGTGTGATACCATGAGGAATCAAGGAAAAGAACACCAACAATTCTCCATGGCAATCATAAACAAAAATAAAACCAGCTTTATATTTTTGGCCTGCTTTTCCTAGCATGTCCATAGCTATAGTAAGCTGTGAAATTGCAGCGTTAGACAAGCTCTAAGAAGCCAAGCTATGGTTTTTTTTCTGTCATTTTGGCCATCACTCAGAAAAAAAAAGCACACCACTGTAAAAGAGCAAAATAAAAGATCAAAGATGAAAATTGGGTAAATACTCTGGCTTTTGGTTTTCCACTTGCTTTTGTTCATTTGTTTCTTTTTCTGAACAACACTCAGCAAAGGACAATGTATCATTAAGAGTATGAGATCTCTGGAAGATAACAGTTGCTTTGGACCTCAGGCTCCTATGAAAAAGAGAAAAGAAAAAAAAAGATTTGAGCTAATTGTAGGTAATGGTCCTCTTGGCATTCAGCTTCCCCCATCCCTCTACCTCATTACTGAATAATATAGTCGATTTGGGAGGACAGACGTTTTTGGAGGTACACTGATAATTTTGCATGTTTTTGTTTTCATCCAGAAACTAATGAAAATTAGAAGTATCTATTTTCTGCTTGTAGGAATAACATTTGTTTGTTACGATATTGCTTCAGAAAATGTTAAGTAAACTACTGTGCTCATCTTCTTGGTACTGCAGAAAAAAAACTAACTCATCTGAACACATCTTATCTTTCAGAATGTCTCCTAGAAACTTCATTTTTCAACCCCAATTTTTCCATGCAAGCTTAACATTTCTGTCATTGCCTTTTCTAGGGAAAAACATTGCAATCAATAACTAATTTTGATGGGGCCAATACTTCACAATACAGAAGAGAGAAAACAAAGACAATTTTTCCCCGGAGAATTTGCAATACAAGGGAAGGTAAAAGACGTGGTGCAGCTGATAAACCACATGGCCTTTCCTTCCACCCAGAAAAAACTGAGTAGGCAGATAAGTTTTCTGATAGAGTGTTTGGTTGCTTTCTTATGAAAACAAACAAACAAAAAAACGTGAGGAAATGAAGTCAGAGTGAATTTGGACTCCACTTGAGCCCTGGAGACGATAATCTGCATTCCCGCAACAGATGGAATAATGAAAGCAGGAGCGCGAGGAGAACACTGGGGAAATGAAGACTACAACTTGAATGAAGCAGCACAATTAGAGAAGGGCAATAAGAAGAGCCTGGAAAAGGGTGCAAAGGGGGAAAAACTCAGTGGTAGGCTGGTACGTGGCAGCTGTCTGGCCATGCCGCCCTGGCAGTTTGGGGGGTGCTGCTCATGGAGATGAAGACGTAAAGCTCATTGTGCCTCAGAAGCAATGGTAATAGGATGTCCACCCCAACACAAAGGGCCAGGAGCCTGCAACAGGTGGGACGAGGAGAGTGGGACAGTGGGAGGCCCCACTGCTTTCCTACCCTTGTCCTGGGGGTGGCTCGGTGACAGCCTCGCATGCAGGCAGGTGGTGCCTTCGGCCACCTTCATAGAGGAAGAGAAGCAGGACAACAAGTCACATGTATTCCAGCATGGGCAAATCCAAAAAGCTATCTCTGGTCCTCACAGCTAATAAAATCACCTATTATCTGGGTTAAACTAACATTCAGAGACAACATGCTTCTCCTGCTCCCAAGGACCAAAAAAAGGATGGGATGGAGGCCAGGCAGCACCACGGTGTGCACAGCAGCCGCTCCTCCTTTTTTCTGCTAAGGAAACCATGGTCTGACCCCTGGCAAACAGTGATTTTCTCCTAATGGCTCCCATGCAGGGAGGTGTCTGCTTGCCTTACAGAGTTCATGGCAGATGCTTCTCCTCAGCAATGCCTGGTTTGGAGCTGAATACATAGACCTGAAACAAGCATTACACACTCAAAGCACTGAGAAAAGTAGATTTTAAACACACGCCAAATATTTTTCTTTTTCTTCCCTTGAACATTCAGCAAAGAACGGCTAAAAATCCTGCCCTGGAATTCTCTAACTTAATAAAACTAGATACGATACTTGAATTCACTGATAACAAACACATAATGGAAGGTAATGAGCCGGGCTGATTTCAACAGGATCATGTCCTCCATGTATCTTCATGAAAGCAGACCAGGCAGCTTCTAATTCAAAAAGCAATTTTGGAAACCTACACTGTCTTTCTAGGCAACCACTCAGCCTCACAGATCTGTCAAGAGCAGTCTAGCAACAAACCGAAACCCAGATAGGGAGAAATAAACAAACCAGGGGGATGTGTCTGGGGAACAGGAAACTGAGAACTCACCGACTGCAACAAAATTGATCTAACCAAAAAAAGTTGAAAACACAACTAAACAAAACCCAACAAGAAAACATCAGGCGCATGGGTGATGCTTTCTTCTATTTGCCTGATTTCTTTTCACTGAAAATGAAGGAGGATATGCTATAGCATTGTAATGGATGTAGAAGGACAAATTAAGGAATGAGAACTGAAAACAAGATTATTTCCTTTTCTGCTTGTATTGCTTTTCAATCCTTCTTACCACAAGTTCCATTAAACACAAAGCATCATATAGCACTTTGTTAGTTCTCCTTCACCAGAAGTTCAGAAAACAAAAAGATAATGTCTGCGACTGGAGTAAAAGGCCTAAGTAATGTTTTTCAGAAACGAAACCTATGCTATTTTTGAGGCAGTGATACATCTGTTCACTGCCACTGATGCTGATTGAAATGGTACAGCAATCAGCTTGTTATTGTTGCTATGGCACAAGATAGATTAAAGGACACGCAAGCTATAAATTTAGAAAGAAATTAATCAGGTTGATGCATATTGCGGAAAACATTAGTTATCACCATAAATCCAGCATTATCCTTGTTATAAAGACATTTACAAAGTCTCCTGTTCATCTCTTCCTTGACTGCCTGCATGAGGGAGAAGCAGGTTCTGACTGGTTCCTGCCATGGGCAGCTTGCCATGAAGGGCTCCCATAGCTATTTCAGAAGTTGGGGGAAAGATGAGCATTGCTTGACACATCTGTGGGTATTAGAGAGGGTACATCAATTCATGGGGATACTGGGTGTCTCCCAGGCTCTCTGGATGCTCCTCCATCCCAGCAGATTGTAAGGTCTTTCTTGCAGCTCAGTCACTGGGGTTCAGCCAAGCATACAGGCAGAGGAATGAAAAGAGAAAGACCACCCCGTGCATTTCAGGTCCTCACAAAGAAAGCATGGCAGAAGTAGATTTAAACATGGGATTTCACCTTCAAACAACTCACTTTCTGCTACTCCATTCCAGCCTGTAACATCACCATCATTCTCCTGCAGTGCAGAGCAGGGGGTCACTTTGGGAGCATAACACTACACTTGCTTCTGAGGTGTGCAGATGTTTGGAGGCAGGCTGGGAAACAGGCAGTGCACCACTTGCTTAGTGAGTGCTGCCTGCTCACCTCACAAATTAATGACCACTCTGGTTGGTGGTTTTTTTTTGTCTTAGTAGAGCCTGTTAAGAATCATCTGCTTTAAACACTTAGCTCTCCAAAACACTTTTCATGGCCACCATACTTGGCACTTGTTGGAAAACTTAAGAGTAGTACTCATAATGGGAAGTGCATACCTTCCTCTGTCTCTAGCTTCAACCCAAGTGAAAGTACTGGAAAGTGAATTTCAAGGTCATGGTCCTAATCAGCCCTATAAGTGTTCTGCTGACTTACATCCAGGTTGTCCTGCATCCGTGCTGCTGTAGCCTGAACCATCTGCGGTTTCCTTGCTGGTACTTTTGGATGTCACAGAGCCTCCAGTCTTGATTGTAACCAAATACCCACAGCAATGTGTAGAGTGGTAATTGGAGGCAGCTGTCATTTGGATCAAGCTTCCAGAATAGATTCTCTCAGGATCAGGAAAAATCCTCCCAGCAGTGGGTAACACCACAGTTTTCTTTCCTTCTTGAGAATCCCCAGAGAGACAAAAAGGCAAAAACAGTGTCTTTGGGAAGAAGAAAAAGAAAAAAAAAGGTCAGAAATGTGAAGAATGTAGAATACTAGAATACAAGTATTTCACTAATTGGGTTTATCAAGGTGCCTGTCACACTGTGAAAACACTCAAATCACTGCTCCACTCTTGAGAAAAATAATTACTTGTTTCCCTGATTAGGCTAAAACACAAGTTGCTCTGTGAATACTTGCTAATCATCAATCTCCCAGAATTCAGAAAACAGCCGATATGTTACAACAGAAACCACTCGTGTCACAACAAATCATCCAGCTTGAGACTACAAACACAAACACAGAATGTCTTCTGCTGCGTGCCTTCATGAAGTTAACAAGGTGCACAAAGAGCCCAAATGGGCTATTAACTTCCAAGGAGACTGCGACTGATTTCAGCACTAAATGGATCAGATCATTATGCAAATAGATCCTGGGGTCAATTTAAAGCGTTTTGCAGCTGGTGAAGGACCAGCATCCTCCTAGATTAATGCAAGAGACATGAGCAGCGATCCTGAGCAAGAACAAGACTGTGGTCCTCAGTCCTCTGGAGCGGCATGGCTTAAGAAAGCCAAAATGTCAGGATTATGCAGCCTGAAATAAATATTCAGTGCAGATGGTACCAGAACAGGGCAGCAACACCGAGGTCTCTGGCAAGGGTAGGTCCTGTTTTGGAAGAGCCACACTGCCCCAGGAGACCTTGCCTCTTGCCACTCTTGAACCAAAGCAGACGTGCTGAACTCCAGGGCACCGTCACATGGAGTATTGCTCCTGACACTGTGGCCTTTGCCTTTCAAAGCAAGAAAAACATCACTTGGTGCTCACCGCAGCATTATTTGATGGCCTCCTGCACTGACTCAGCCTGAACGCCAAGTATTCTTCAAGGAGCGGTTTTTATCTCAGGCTTGTGCTGCAAACAGCCCGTTTGAACACTGAAAGTGACTACGCCCTGAACTACACCAGCATTGAGAAGAAACTACTACCTGACAAAAGGAAAACAGTTCTAATTTACTCCAAATTCACTGTCTCAGCAGTTAGAGAAGATTTCCAAAACACTTGAGACAAATTCTCCAACCACAGGCATGCAGAATTATCCCAGGGTCTGTGCCAGTTCAGCCTGTTAGAAGAGAAGGCTCTGGAGAGACCTCATTGCGGCCTTTCAGTACTTGAGGAGAGCTTATAAGCAGGAGGGGGAGCAACTTTTTACATGGTCAGGTAGCAAGAGGACAAGAGAGAATGGCTTTAAACTAAAAGTGGTAAGGTTTCGGTTAGGTGTTAGGAGGTAATTCTTTATTCAAAGGGCTGTGAAGCCCTGGCATTGCTACCCAGAGAGCATCCCTGGAGGTGCCCAAGGCCAGGTTGGATGGGCTCTGGGAAGCCTGAGCTGGTGGGAGGCAGCCAGCCCATGGCAGGGGTTGGGGGGGCTATGAGATCCCTTCCAACTGAACGCATTCAATGATTCTATGAAGTGGTTGTTACAATGCCATCTGCTCAGGAGATAATGGGACAAAGGAGCCTTTCAATAGTCCGATAGCTCTCAGGCACATGGCATAAGTCTTCTCCTGTTGGAGTCCAATCCACTGGAGTGGCCACCACCTATTGCACCTGCCAGGGGAAGGATCTGCCCTAGCTGGATGCTGCAGATGCCAACGCTGCTCCTGTCACTGACTCCTGGCCCTGGCTGTCACTGCTGTACCCGCTGTCCTTGAAAACTGGGAAGGGGAACGCTACATGTCACTTGCTATCTGCATTTCCCTTGTCTTCCAGCTCTGGCTTCACATCCGAACAGGCTGCGCCCAAGTTACATATTCCCAGCTGTCTTAAGGTGTCTGTACCAATTTATCCTTTTGTCATCACTTATATTTAGCACATCCCCTTCCACCTCACCCATCCACTCTTTGCTCTAACATCATACAATTTCTGTTTTGGCACTATCTTTTGCTTTCTCCAACTCCTTCCAGCTTAACCTCTTCCTAGCCCAACGCTGGACCCACTGCTTTTGTTCACAACCTTCCACATATATTTTTGCCGTGCTTGCTTGATCAACCTTGTTCTTGTCACCTCCACAGCAGTGCTGTAATTCCCAGTATTCCCAGCAAACTCATTTGCCAAATTCTGCTTTTTGTTCCCAGTATTTACAACTGTTTTCACATTTACAAGCCATTTTATACAAAAAAATTATTTTTTTTTTTATTATATATATATATTTATGTATAAAGATTTGGCTACCATTATCTATTTATTAGCATTTGTATTTATTTTACTGTAAATTTCACCTATTGTTAACTCTTGAGTCTAGTATCCAATGCTTCAGGCAAAACCGAGCTGCAGTGAAGGCTCTGTTTCCACCAACAGTAGTGAATTTCAAAAGAAGTGATTTTTATTTTGTTTCCTGCAGTCATTTAAATGTTGACCTTCGCTGTGAATGTTTCCTGTTTAATAAAGTGCATTTATCTTCTCGCTGTGAAAGGTTTGTGCAGGGCTGAAGCACCACAATTATTTTAAATGGCATCTTGAGGCACGTTCATAACAAACTCCCCGGTATGTCTTTTCATTTTAAATGGTTTACAAATGTTAAAAAACCAACATAACAAAACAGCAAAAGAAATTACTCTGAATTATTTACTGCAACTGTGAACCAAAAGCAGTAGCCCACAGCTATGCTTAACTGTCAATTTATGTCCAGCTAGCTCCAAGGTAATGTCATCTACTGTAAATGAGTCTAGCAGCAGGATGGAAAAACGTGCCTGAACGTACACACAGATTTCAGACGCACCGTCCCAGTTTGCTCCCTTGGGTTCAGCAGAATGCAATCATATTTTACCCAAGAAGGGTAAAAATAAAACAAAGCAAGGATTGCATTTTGGCAATAGCAGTGTAGCTGCTGGTAGCCCTTGTTTTTGGAAGAAATCAGCTGTGTGAGCATTGCACAGGGCTACGCTCCTGCTCAACATTCTGGGTCATTGCAGCACGGGCAACAGGCGTAGGCTTACTCTGCTCCATCCAACTCTTCAGCACGAAAAAATGCAGGCACTCCTTCCTGATTTTTGCTCTTTTTTTTTTAAACTTTTTTATTTTTAATTGTGAGGAAATACTCAAAAAGTGACCTGCAGGGCTATTTTCTATTATAGTCACCTAAGGCTAAAGTGTACATACAGCGTTAGCATGGAGCATTTTGATTGACACCAGCACTGATTCCAGCACCCAGATCTTTAAGACTGAAAGCTAGGAAAAGGAAAATCTGTATGTGCAAAGCTATCACTGCTTTTAGAAAGAATGAGGTGTTCTGCTCTCCACCAGAATGCAAGCTAGGATATTTCTCTTTTCCCTAGGTCTATTTGTGCACATAAAATAGTATTAATACACCAACATGTGGAATCTTCTCTTAGTAAGGGTAGAACTGTTCTGCATTCGATCCATGGCAGCAATCACCAAGTTTCACTATTCCCTTTGCCTTACCCAGCATGCACAAAGCAGCACAATGTTTCAGGTAATCGCAGTCTTTCTGCCTCTGCCGAGACCACAGCCTGCTGCACTTGAAATGAGTAGCACACCCACATCAGCAGATTGCATTCCCTTTCCTCTTGATTTATTAGCCATTTCAGAAGCAGGGCTCAATCAAATCAAAGGGTGAGACAGAGTCATTCTGCATGTAAATATATACTAATTCCTACAGATACACAGTGTTATTGATGGCACAAGCACCCACAAGGCATCTTTGATCACCAACACCCTTTTATGGTTAGTGGTGTTCATGATAACATATTCAGATTTAAGTGTTTCTAAGTCAAGGAGACTAAAACTGTGTGTATGTATATATTTTGCATAGCTTGACAGTTCCCACTCAAGTACTCCACAACCCTGCTATTCATCTTGCTTCCCTCTTCTTATCAGTTACAAAGTCAAGGCTGAACCTCCTGAAAGCTACACCTGTAGTTTTATTGACCCACCAACACTGGATTTAAAAGTTTTAGTCTTAGTTACTGCACCCTTTATCACAAGTCTATCCAGTTTATTTTGCTGTGTTAGTTGACCAGTTTCCCTATTGCTTAGCATTCCTTACAAGGACTGTCACTGGACAGCCTTAATGAAGCAGGGGGGCTCCCACCTTTCCACATACCCTTGCAAAAGGGAGAGAAATGCTGTCTCAGAGTGGGCAGGAGAAGAAACAGTTCTTTGGTACTTTGGGAGACTTGCAATGCTGAAGATAACGTAAATCCCAAAAGGACCTCTTCTGTTTTTCAGTCCTTATAAACTGCAGAACAACATGCACTTGAGTCTGCTTGGTCCTGCCTGGTAAGCAGCCCTGGCTGCCACTCTGTTCTGCTCCAGGATTTAGGCACAAGTCACTTCAGTGATTGTTTTTTTTCCCTCCTAGAGAAAATGCTTCTTGTTGCCTTCTGTTAAAAGAAAACCATATCTGTTTTTAAGTATGCCCTCTCGAGCAGCTTCTCTTTAGTATCACGAGCACTTCCCTCTATTGATAACTTTATTTTCCCAGTAACATCATTTTGGTACTTTGCTGTCTCAGGCGAAATGAAGGTAACAATTGTTTTTTTGGAGATGCATTTTCCTAGGCTGCTCACATCTTCACAGATGGGGAAAAGAGAACAGAAAAACAAAAGGTGCTATGAAGGGTAGATCAGAAGCTTGTCCTCGAGGGCATACTATGAGCCTCAGGCAGCTCTTCTACAGAAGAAATTGCTTCATAGCCTTTCCATAAAACATTCATTTGTTTCTTCCTCTCCAGTTATATGACTAATATAATGATTCCTGTCCAAGCACAAACAAACCCCAAATCACAACAAATTAAACTGACTGAAAACAAGCAATAAATACTGCCAACAATAAACAGCCTTTAGTCTCATAAATTAGGAATTGCAAGCCAGTAAACACCTCGCTCAGCTCTTCCTTTTCTCACATAGCTATCAATGGGGAGTTTGTATGATTTCAGAAGCCAGAAATTTTCCTCTGTCCTTTTTCAGCTAAACAAAAAGGGCAGATTGCACCATCTGCTTAGAAAATATAAAGATACACTGACAGAAATATTCTATGGCACGCTAACTTTGTGCAGTCGAATTGCAGCAATATCAGTGGTCCAGCAGACATGATGACATGTCATCTACATCTATTTTTGTGGTTAGAAAAAATTATCAATATTCTCAATATATTCTTTTCACTTAGAAGCAAACTCTCTACTACACGGCCTAAGACTCTATCCTCTTACAATAGCAAAATTTGCATCTCCACTGCAGTCAATAAACACACATCAGAAGAGTTGTCATTTTACCCCAGTGTCTGCTTACTGAGATAGTCGAACATATTGTAATTAGAATAACCACTGCAAGCACGCTCTTGCAAAGCACAAAGGTGTTACCATCACTCCAAACTTCACCAACAAAGGCAAGATACGCAGATTTCTCAGAAATGTTGTTCCTTCCTGATGTTTTCGTATCTATCTTGATTCATTCCAGGTACAAATTCCATTATCAACTGAGCCTTTATTTCTGTTTCCTTCACTTCAGATGAGTATCTAACAATGCTGATGGCTGTAGCTTTGATTTCTTTTTCCTGTGATCATGCACATTTATTGCTGCCTCTTGTTTTCTATTTATATAACTACTGATGACATGTCATTTCATCAAGCACAATCCCTGGTTAATTAGGTTAGCTGGAGTGTTTCTTAGCCTCCTTGTTGGGTTCTCCATTTCTCCTTAACAATGACTCAACTGTATTTTCTTGTGATGGCGAATCTCCACAAAGATATTGTTTTGAATGTAAATTTGTACATACTTTTCTAGGACTATTTAGGACAAAATTCAGAGCACTTAAAAAGACACAGGTGTGGGCTGAAGTGTAGAAAGGGCAAACAGAGACCCTACATTTAGTTTATAATAATGATCTGCCTAAGCATGAGTTAGGAGAAATTAGGTAGATGACAGTTCCACAGAAAAGTATTGATGGTAATAACAGGGCTGATAAGTTCAGCAGGAGTCAGCAATATCATCACGTCTGTAACAGAGATAAGCATCAGACTGGGACATTATGCATGAGTGCTGGGTGTTTACAGCAGTGAGGGGCAACCAATAACAACTGGCACTTGTGAAATGGATGTCTGTAGGCAAATGAATAATCTGATCTCTGTGTCCTCTCTAGGAAAGACAGGCAGTGACCCCATAACAGGGTCGAGGAAACTCCCACATTCATATGAAATACAAGAAGTTTATCGCCTGTCTTGACGTGCAGCTCATATGATGGATGTCTCCACTTTGATGAATAACATCTGGATGGATGTGTCATTACAAGAGGACATGCATCAAACAACTCGTGCCTGGTCTCTGGTTCCTTTGTTACCCAACAGCGGAGGGAAAGAAAGTAGAACATTCTGCTTTCTCTCAATACAGAAGTAGAGACTTAAAATGGAGTAATCAGTGGAATTGTATCCTTTCAGTCAAGTAAAGATTGAGAAAGGAATTCAGGAAAAATTTGTGTGGGGAAAAATAAAAAACAACACATCTGGATGATAGTAAAAAGAGAAACCAAGTCAAACTTCTAGAACAGTAAAAAGACACAACTTGGCAGGAGCTAGTAAATAACAAAACTTCCAGGAAAAAAAGAAAGAGTGGTTTAAATTACTCAGTATATGTACAATAAATAACACCTGCTTCTTGACAATGAATACAGCAGATAAGAATGATGAACTGTTGGGGGAAAAACATACCAGAATTCCTCCAGGAAATAACTTCATCTTCAAGACACTTTCAAACAGATGCAGTGAACAAGAACAAGTAGGAAGGTTGTGAAAAGCTGTAAGTAGCAGTTCAGCAATCAGAATATCCTGATTTGGAAGGGACCCCCAAGGGCCATCATGTCCAGCTCCTGCAATGATACCAACATGATTTGTTGAGGTGTGTACATGGAGCACAAACACCTTGTGTCCTAAAGATGGGAAGCCTGTACAGCAATCAGTGCCACTATTGCCAGGATTCTTGCTCCCCATGGATCTTGGAATATTCATACAGCACAATTGCTGGGCTCCCAACCCTAAGCCAGGCCATTCAAACCCCGATCCCAACCCCCACAGCTGCCCCAGATTCCCCACAGTACATCCACAGTAAAGAAAATAGTGATTGTATTCAAGGAGGATGTTCCTATCCAGAGTGGACCCAGATCTGGTGGCCTGATCTACGTTTTGGCATCTGTCTCCCTCCCTTCTTCCCCAGGCCTTCACCTCTGGTCATTTTCCCTTAACTTTCCAACCCTCTCCAAGTAATTATTCCTCTTCCCAGAAAATCCTTCACCCTGTCAACATCTTCCTGGTAATTAAATGGACAGAAACTGTTGTGTTGTTGCAGGGAGAGTGCTGCACAGAGAGGGAGTCACAACAACTTCGTGATCCATTCAGAAGACCACTGCTGAAACAGTCCTCTGTTCCCTCTCACACCTCTTTTGTCTGCTGCAATGCTTTTTTCTTTTTTTTTTCCCCTGTATGTGATTTACATATATGTTTTATGTTTACAAAAAAGAACGAGATTTGCTCCTCAGGGTCTCAGTTCCCTTCTGCACCTGCTGTCTTCTGCACCTTCCCAGCTCTCACTCCTCATCTTTGTTTCCACCCGTCTCCTCTGCAGGGTGCGAGTTTCTGTCCCTTCCCAGGGTGAAGTTGATCTTATTTCTGCCCTTTTTCCCCTCCTTCTGAATGAGCTTTTCCCTTTGAAGTGGTAGGATCCCCAGGCAGTTTCACCCCACTCCCTAGGAAAGGTATTAGAAAGGACACCAGCTTACCATTTTCCACAGCATGTCCCTAGAGATGTCTTGGCTCAGCTCAGGTCTGACATTTATCATTGTTGCTCAGTCTTTCAGCCATTAGCCAATACGTCAGAGAAAGCACTTTTGTCAATCAAAGCGAATATTTCATGAGCTGCTGCACAAAATAATTCATTGAAATTCACTTCTAAGCAGCTCAGGTACAAACACCTCCTATCAAAGAACATCTGACCACCTCATATGAAAGGACATCACTTTTATCTATTTCCAAATTTGCCAAAAACTGGAACTCTGAGGTTAGTACCTGTTACTTTGTCTTTCCTTCTAATCAAGTCTAGTTACACTTCTTACTGCCCCTCACTTCAGTCTGAGGGTGACGTTACTCAGCCTTTCCTATTACACTTCACAACCTCAGACTTAGGCTAGTGCTCCACTGCCCAAGTCTCCACCTGGACAACACCCTGGGTGTCTCATGAGGGATCACTTCAGCATAAGAGTTTACTACAGGGACCATGGTGTTATGACAGCAACAAACTAGTGCAAAGCACCAGGGGCAGCTCCAAGTTCAGGGCTGCCTGAGGTACTATGCCTTGCTGTGCAATGGGCATGAAAATACTGATGCATGATTACTAAGATCTCTGCTTGAGATATTTTCAGAGAAAATATTGATATCATAGTTCCCTCTACTTCCCTTTTGGAAACACATAGTAGTTTTGGTATCACAGCATAACAGAAAGGCAACAGCACAAGAAAAGGTGCCATTCACTAAATGCATAGCTAGTAAGAATCATTTATACCCAGTTCTGCTCTGAGATGTGATACATCTAAAAGCCTTCTGTCTGCTTCTTTTATCTGTGAGATCCATTGACACTATTCATTAAGGTTGTGGTTCACTAAGAAGCCCAAAGAACTGTGATCTAATTCACTTGGAAATTCATTTGCTTCATAATTCCATTTCATAATTAATTGCTTTCACTACCATTAGTCACCTCTCCACAAAAGCAATGAGATCCTGCAGTGCCTGGATTAGAATTACAGACTTTATTTGCTGAATTCCAGTATTAAGATCTGCAACACTGATAGTTCTGTATTATACTGAAATACATTACTGGCCTCTGCCATCTTAATATAAGCTTCTGACAAGACTGCAGGCAACAGATTTAGTTCAGCGGCCAAACGACTGAGGGAATGGAGCCAAGAAGGTATTAGGGAATATTAAATATCATTAAGATTTTAGAAATAAATCCGCAGCTTCACAGCTTACCAGTGAGGTGCAAAAAAAAAAAACAACAGTAACTTTTGTATCAAAAATTTGTGAGCTCATATTAACAATTCCACTCTTCATCATTTGACAGAGGAGACAGAACCACCGGAGACACCAGAAGAATAATGACTTCCATCTCTGCCTTGTGTAACAAATTGCCCTGGATTGCAGCCGAGTGCTCTCCGTCTCCACTGTGATTAACAGTGTCACAAACCAGGTACCCAGAAGCCATAGCATTCCTAATTGCATTACGATTCATTATCGCTTTAACTTTTATACAGGGAGAAAAAGCTAAATTGAACTGAATACTTCTCAGCCTTAACTTCCTCTTTTTCATTAATAGATCTCGAAGTGTTAAAGGACACCGTGAGCTTTCTAAGCTGTCTCAACAGAAAGCTGAGGCCCTTCAGCAAGAGAGCACCTGTATTCTTTGTAGGCTCTCCAGTCTGTGTAAGGCCAAAGGAAATCAGAAAGTTTAGTATAAAAAAAAAAAAAAAAAGGTTTCAAATCTATGTCATTTTTTTTTAATCTAATTTTTAGCTCATGGTAGAGTTCCACGCTGTGAATTTCATCCCAAACACTTAAAGCTTGGTTGAACCTTTTTAGAAGTTGCAATTGGAGAATTATAACAGGAAATGTTTAGCAATTACAACAATAGCTTGCTGAGAGGAGCAGCACATGAATAAAAGTAGTGAAAGCCCTTTGGAGTAGCCTTCTTGGGTGACACATGGCAGAGCAGCACGACTCCTCATACATACCTCCATTTCCATGCAGATATCTATATCTTGGCGTGCCTTTCCTATCTCTAGCTCTTACAGCAGTGTGGGGATCTCTGGGTCAGCCACAAGTTCAGCCAGCCAGGGACTGCTTAACAGCAGATGTCCATTCATGGAACATCCATGCTGCTGCTCTCTTGTGTATTTGCACAAGTGATTTGCACTTTGATTTCAGAGTGCCTCTGAGATGTATTTCTTTGCCCTTTTGTTTCATCAATTATTTGATGGGAACAAGAGCTGCAGAAAGCACTTGCTTTCACTCTTCCCTATCTCCCTCTCTGTAAAGTCTCTTTAGTGTCTGCCTCACGATTACAGGAATATTAATGGCCACAAACTCTCAGTTCTGGATAAGCAGACAGAAGTAGGTTTGCTCACTTGTTTGGGAGCTTCTGCAGGACACTGATGGAATGTATTGGCCAGTGCTGTTGCAGCAGGGCTGCAGACACTAATGGTTTCCAAAGCTTGATGTATTAAATCACCCTAAGTACAGCCTATTTCTTCTACTGTCAAGAAGTCAGTAGGAAGCTTTCCAGTGCATTATTCCTTAGGAAGAGCACAGTGGGGAGCAAATTGTTAACACTCCAAAGCCACCCATTAGACAGGCTGGCACATGCATAACAAGAAGCAGTGCTGGTGACTGACCCCACGTTGAAGTAAGGCTTGAGAGCAGCTGCTCAAACATTCCTCATTGAGCATTTCTGGGCACAAGCAGGGCCACAGCAGCCTTATTCATGTTTCATGACACTCTAGTGATGCTGTCTGACCAGATTTGTGCTCTCTGCTTTAATGCTTCTGGACACCAGTCCCAGTGCGGCACAGCAGCTTGCAGAACTAGTTCTGCAGCTGTGTGGCTGTCCAGCACCAGCCAAGGGTGCAACTCTTTCACTTAGCAGATGTCACTTGATATTAGTCAGCTGCCATATATCAGAATTGTTTTCCCCTGACACCGCTGTTCCTTCTAGCTTGCGTGGCCTCTGCAGAGGTCTGACCCTGTTTGCATTCACGCCTTATGAAGCATTTGTAAGCTAAGACTTGCATTTAGTTCTACTTTTAACTGAACACAACTTTCACAACATTCACTGACATTGCAACAGCACTGTCTCAAACCATTCAGACATCCTACCAAGTGGCCGCAAGCTCATTTGTTTCATCAAGTAGGCACAGGAAAAAAATCCCTTTGACTTAGCCTTCCAAATGGCTTTGGTTTTAATTCTACCCTAGGGTTCATAATTGATTGCCTCAGAGGGGAGGCCACCCATGTGTTACCTTCACTTTCTAAGTTTGCCTGTTGCTTTTGCTGGGACAGCAGCCACACACAGCCCTTGCTCCACTACCACAGGAGAACAGCATGTCTTCATTAGTAAATTTTCAGCTTCTCTGAAAAACACTGCGGATGTTTTTCACCTTTTGTACCTCTTTCTTACTGACTTGAAAAAACTACTTCATTTGAATCTTCATATTTGACATAAAAGCACAGCTCAGATAGCACTGAAGCTGAACTGCAGTGTTAAGCAAACTAGGAGGCCGTTGTTACACCTTAATCTTTAAATTAGTTCAGGAAGAGGGTGAGAGAAGTGGGAGTGTGTGCTGGTTAGATTCTCTCTCTCATCCAAACTGCATTAGCAATTAATCAGCTAAGATCTGGTACTTTTTAGTTTTGTTGAATTTAGCTATTGCTTGAGAACCTTCTAACAATAGAGCTGCAGTAAATATTTTAACTCATAATTAATTACTACAGTATTCCAACCCTGCTCTGACCATAGTGGTCAAACGTAGACCCGTGATGCTCAGGAATCAGACTCCTGCCAGACACGCTGTAGGAGAGGAGCAATTCTTCACATCTGAATGCAGTAAAGTAGTCTATAGTTACAAACGTGGATCAAGAAAAAACACAGAAGACTTTGCATTAAGAAATAATTTGGCACACAAGAGCCCAAGGAAAAAAGAAAAGCAACTTCTGTTCATCATGTTGCGTTGCTTCTTCTGCCACTATAAGTTTTAGCTTTGTAAGTGCCTCCCATCAATTCATTTCTCCTAGCACCATAGATCAGTACTTTCAGATCCCCAGGCTTTAACTCTGAATTCTACGCTGCGCATTTATCCAAAGTGATCTGCAAAAGTGAATGAAAACCTTCACCTTAACTCTGGGTTGGGACCAAAGTCTCTGTGTTGCCGATGGGCAGACAGGAGTCTGCTATCACATGAAAACACAGACACCCCTTATCTTTAAAAAAAAAAAAAAAATCAATGCTCCCCCACTTTCCTGTACACACCTTACTCATAAAAGCACCTCTTGAAACAGCACAGGCCATCCTATTTCCCTTAATTAAAGCTAATGAGGATTCTTTCAATGAAATGAGACTAATTAGGACTTATCAGTGAACTAACACTAAAACTCTGTGCTGCTGAAGCTGAGCTGCTGCACAACAATGTGATTACCCAGTTAAGGGGATAGTAACATGCATTGTGCGTTACCATGAGATTCCAGATACGTTACCAAAAGATAACAGCTCACAGTTCAGCAGCAGCCCATGTATGCAATCCTCTCTGATGCACCTTGTTTAGTGCCTACAAGGTATGAATGAGATATCAAAAAAAGGATATTTTCCCCCATTAGGTTCAATATTCTTCACAATGTTTTATTGCTAAAGCAGGGGAGTTACTACCAGTAAGAAACACAACCTCTGTGCCAAAATGCTTTGATGAAAGCTAGGTAAGCCAGTGCATGGGAACTGTTGATTCACAGCCTGAACCTCTGATTGATCACCTGAGGCAAGGACTGAGTCAGCCATGGGAGCACAGGTTAAGGCAATTCAGCTGTGTGACCGGAAGGGGGGGAGCCTGGCTGCTCCTCTTCTAGACCCCATTTAAGGGCTGACTGCCACTTGGGAAGGATCTCTTTCTGGAGATCCCTCCCTGTGGAGTTTTCTACTGTGAGCCTAGGATGTGGGTGAGCATTTCATTTTTTTGATTGTCTCTTTCCACCACAATAATCTTTCTAACTATAAACCTGTAAAATACCATCCTAACCACGCTGCTCTTCTAACTGTGCATTTGTTAATTGTGCAGCCAGTTAACGGGGACACAGCTGGTCAGGGGCCAGTCTCTGAGGAGAGAGGACCACAGACAAAACCACATCAACCAGAGATACCACCTACAGGACAGAAACAAGCTTAAAGAAAAGAAGAGACTTACATCATTGGCTTGGCTGAGGTCCATACAAGAGACACATCTAGAGAAGCAGCAGCACAACAGCTCTAAAAAGTTTCTAGATGCCCAGGACTGATCTTAATTAGAGCCAGTAGGTGTTGGTGAGCCTCAGGTGAGGCTGCTCATGGTAATAAAGCTGATGGTGCTCTAGGGATACTGACTTGCTTCTGTAGTTGCTTTTAGAGGCATAGTCTGATGGCAAAAAACTCAGCAGTAAAAGGCTGTGAGCTAAGCCCTGTGCTAGGGACAAGCAAGCCATGCTCCAGTGATGAGAGGCTGGTGATTTGCAGAGGCTGCCTTAAAGCTGGGCTTGGGAGACAGGCTTGTGACTTATTTGTATTTGGCCAGGCTAACTCAGAGAAATGCCTCTCCAGAGCTCCAGCTGGCATCAGTAACTGCTTGAGCTCAGGAAACCTTTAGAGTCATACAAGGCCTCTGCTTAGAAGTGGCAGCTCCTTGCAGACATACAGGGTGCTCTGGATATTGGAAAACAAAGCAGCTTTTTAATAATTAAAATATATATTATCAACATTTATCACAAAGTCCTTACAAGCTTTGCTTACATCAACAAAAAATTCATCACACCAAAGTCATCACCACAAAGTCGTACAATTTACGAAATAAGTTGTACAAAACCAGGAGTCCCATCAAGCTTACAAAAGACTACAACTCTTACAGGGTGTCTCCCACTGAATTTCACTTCTGTGTAATGCTGAGCCTTAGGGGTACCTCAGCCTGGCTTTCCCACTTATCTCAGTGATGGCAGCATCTCACTTCTGAATGACAGAAGTCACTTTTGCAGTGGTGTTGCCCTAGCACACTGCTTTTGCAGTGTCTGTTCTACAGAAATCTTGTTAAGCATCCCTTGCACTGAGGGAGGCAGAGAGAGAAGGGGAAACTCATCTGGGGTTAGCACTATGAATCAGATAAATAAGAGAAGAAGAGAGAATTGACAAACAGCCAAAATTCTTTAGCCAAAGAAGAATGTCAAAAGCATATTGTATTTTGCCTCTGGCAGATCCCTTAATTAAAGGAACCTTTTATCTACCTGACTCAGGTCACGTGCCCTCAATGCTACCGTATCTGACCCCACTGCATAGATTGCCCTGTTCCTGACACACCAAAGATCACTCGTGTTGTCTGTGACTTTTCCTAGAGCACCATATGCTTAAGTACTTGAGAAGTGAGACATGCTGCGCACACCACAGCCATGGCCTGCAGACAGAATCATCCAAGCTGCCTTCTTTTATGCCGATTTCTCATAACTGTTCCAGGAGAACAAATGTAAAAGGAAGAGATGGGCATCAGGGCCGTCTTTTGACCATGTTAGCAGCTCCTCCACTACCGCTGAACTGACTCAAGTTGGCAAGGAGCAGTGCCCAGCAGTGCTCATTTCTGGCATGCGCTGGACAGTACTA
Source organism: Pavo muticus (assembly GCA_016647715.1). Taxonomy (NCBI): domain Eukaryota; kingdom Metazoa; phylum Chordata; class Aves; order Galliformes; family Phasianidae; genus Pavo; species Pavo muticus. The sequence goes on along the minus strand of JACDJE010000029.1, from coordinate 2,782,233 downwards.
CAAAAAGTACTTTAATACCATGGTGGATTAAAAATGTATTATACATATCTTCTGGCTCTCAAAGAGCTTACATTAACAAAAATAGTAAATAAGCCATCTTCTACTACAATAGAGTGCGGCTGCAACAAAGCCAAACCAAATCCTACATTCCTCATATTCCTGCTGTTTCCTTCCTATCCTCTTCTCTGACTTTGATCTGTTTGCTCAGAGTCCCCTTTCCTTCTCACCTTTGGCAGCAGAAGCAGTAGGGCATGGCTAATCATTGCCTCCTCACATTTCTCTGTGGGGCTCAGCTGATGCACTGGGCTGCCTCAGATGGGATAGTTTGTCTCCAATCCTGTCTTATAAAACATGGGAGATTTAGGTTAGATGTTAGATGGAAATTCATCACTAAGAGGATGGTGAGACCCTGGAACAGGCAGCCCAGAAATCTGTGGGTGCTCCATCCTTGGAGGTACCCAAGACTAGGTTGGATGGGGCCCTGGGCAGCCTGAGCTGGTGGGGGGCAGCCAGCCCGCAGCAGGGGGGTTTGAACAAGATGATCTTCAAGGTCCCTTCCAACTTAAGCCATTCTTTGATTCACACCAGGCCTGATTTGTCATCATAACAGACTTCATGCTGTGTATACAGTCTATTTTGGTTTGAGGTGGAGCTGCAGTTACTAGCTTGAAGAAAATACAAAAGTATCCTTAAATTTTTTCAACTGCTCTTTCCTTCCCTCCTCACTCCACATCTATGGCTTCCCCTTCGTGTAGTGTATCCAGTGCTTGCTCTGAGTTACATCGATACCAAAAATTGCTATAAAGAGATTATACATTAAAATGTCATCCTTGGCTTCTCTATGGAACCTTAGCCACTTCCGTCAGTTCTGGTTTGATTAAAGTCTGCTGCATTAGTCTTCACTGCCTTGTGACTACTGAAATACTGTCTGAAAATGAAAAGGTGTATGTTTTTTTTGTGATACCAACAGAACAGAAATTCCTTCCACTGCAAAGAGTCCCCTGAGCATGCAGCGCTGTCCTGAAAGAAGGTCAGTTATATCTCACTCTGTGAACTACACTGAGAAGTGGGAATCTCGTGGCTGATAATACCTGAGCCATTATTTTAAAGATAAAAATGCTTAATGTACAATAACAAGGCACATAATGAATGTGCAAATGAACAATATTTTCTTCAGTTTTATATTCCCAGAAGCACAGAGAATAATGGCCACTAAGTCAAGCCAATTACAGTGGCATACTGTTACAAAGTAGACTCTATTCCAAAACCAAAAAGAAAACTTTAAAATGCCCAGAAACACTCAGTGGTTTCTGATCATTGCTTTGAATTCAATTAAGCTTAACTTCATCAGTGCTACATGAAAAGGGAGTGCAGTTTATCCTTGTATTTCATTCTGAATAGATGAACTAGCTTGCCCTTGTAGAAACAGAAGTAGAAAAAAAAAGCAAGAAGGCACATATAAAAAACTTTTTGTGGAGGATGAGTTAAATAAAAAAAGTCAAATAATGAAATCATCACGCTTAGGAAGCACCTGAAGAGAGATTCACCCCCCCCCCCTCATTCAGGTACAGACACATTCCATGCCCTTGCAGCAATCATAAATGCAAATAGATTTTGTAACCAAATCGGTAAGAGAGAGAACATTTTTGTGGACAAATACTTCTTGAGGAGCAACTTCTTCAGAAAAAGGGCAGAGCTGCCCCCAGGGAAAACAGCAGGCAGGAGCAGGAGGCAGCCTTGGTGACCCTTCCTACACCCAACCAGCAGTTGGCTGCATCTGCAGCTTCAAACACAAGGAACCAGTACAGTGCGGCTTTGCTCCTGGTCCATTGTGCCCAACCCTGTGCCACCTCCTCCCAGTGGTGATGGCTAAAAAATGAGCAGCACGTTGGAGCACACAACAAACAGTTTTGCTAGTTAATAGTGAGGAACAATGCCTCTTAAATGTTTTGTTCCATAATTATGAACCAGCAAGTAATGTGCTCATAGAGAGATGACAGAAGGTGAATTCATCCTTGATATTACATCCAAACCACTTTCTTTCATGAGATATATCACTGGAGATATATAGCCACGTGCTTAAACATGCTTTCAAGGATGTAAATCTGTCCTGAAAATGATGGGATTTTCCAAGCATGAAAGTAAGGCAGAGCAATGATGTGAGACTTGAAAAAGACACCTACATGTTTTTGATCCTTCTTTCTGCCTAGGAGGGAGGCTATAAGTACATCTAGCGCAATACCGACTAAGAGAAAATTGCCTTGCAGAAAGACAGTAAGCTGGTGAGGACTGAGGTCTGCCTAGCTTGCAACCAGCTCCTGCCTGAAAAAGGGCCTCATGTGGTTCAAATAGAGGCAACTGATAACAAAGGGAGTTTTTAGGGCCAGGGACATGACTTATGAGGAGGAAAGGTTTGCTTAAGAAAAGGCAGGTACCTGAGATGCCCAAGATCAGGATCTTCCTTTTGCCCTGTTGGGTGACTGCAGCTGTACTGGGTGATGGTCTGACATCACATTTGTCTTCCCGAAACTTGCCAAGGATTCAGCACAACAGTTTTGCCCAGCAGCTTTCAGTACACTGTTCTACCTATTCGTAAGCAGGAATCAATGACAGAAGCTCTGCAAAATATTTTGAGAGATTAGGAATAAGACTTTATTAATCTTTTCTCAAAATCTAAGGAAAAGCAGCCCCATAATTTTAACTGGTAGAATCACACTCTGATCAGCTTATCATTTGTAATATCACATTAGGCAAAAGCAAAACCTGGGTAATTTCAACCACATTAATCTTGCATGTGTGGAAAAGATCTCAAAAGAATTATTGATCTAGAAAACAAAATTCTAGCATTCAAAATCTGTTTTAAAGCTAAAAAGCAAATTTTCCATGTGTGTATTGTAAGAATTTTCATCTTGCTCCTAGCCCAGTACTAAAGGTACTATTTCCCTAATAAACTCATGCTAGAGGTCCGAGGTATATTTCTCATAACTACTGTCTCAAGGCTGTATTTTCTGAAAATGAGGAGTGAACACACTATTTACCTACCGCAGCACACCGATCAATGCAAAACGGGAGCATACTTCCCTCACTTCCACCATGACAAGAGGCAGGTTTCCCTGCCCGGACCATGCTGAGACTTTATACCCACCGCTGGGCTGACAAAATGCCCCTCTGCCAGCCAGCTGTTAATTACTGACATCCAAGACTAATTTGCTCCTCCTTTTCCCTCCCATGCAGAGTAGCTCTGCTGTTATGCTGGTTGCAGCTGTGTTAGTTGAACTGATCTCTGAGTAAGGCTGCTTTCATTTGGCCAGTCTACCACGCTACAGCTGCCAGTTTCAACCAAGAATTTCTATTTCTTGATGATGAGCCTCCCTTGCACTCTCCTGCCTTAAGCATTGCTCATTCCAGCCGATCCGTAACATGCAGTATTGATTTAGGGGATTTTTCCTCCAAGCTGCAAGCTGGGAGAAGGACCACTGGGCACGGAGATGGGATGGTGCTGAGCCTCTTTCACAGAGGTACATTATGATCTAGCAGGTAAACACTGTGGACTATGTGCTAATAGACCATCAGAAGTGCAGGATTGGTGTCTTTTCAGCATCAATGTTCCTCGCAGTAAAAATAAATTCAGAGTATGACAGATGATGTATTTCATTAGTCAGGAGCTCAGAGGCCTGCTAAAAATAAAGCAACGGCAGAATTGCTCTCTACAAACATCTCATCCTTCCCATTAGGAAGCTGATCCACAAACACAATCTATTAATTGCCTTTTGGAGGAAGGGTATTTGGGGTAGCAAACATATCGTAATGAACCAATGATGGATCTTGCTGCTGGACTAAAATCCCTCCAATAGAAAGGAAGAAAGCAGGGTCTGTGTCCTGGGCTCTCATCTTGCACGGCCATGCACTCTACACTTGCCACTCTGCTTTCAACTCTGCCTTGGCTGTTAAAATCTTTGGAGGCAGGAAACTTTCTCTACACTCTCAGTAAAAGCAATGTTAATCATTTTAAGTCAACAGCGAATCTTTCTAAAAACTAGAACTTTGAGAAAAATTAGTCAAAGTCCGGATTAATTTTATTTTCTTAAAGTGGTATCAGATAACTGAATGCTACCAAAATTATAGAAAGGAGGTCAGAAGGGCAGTGGCACCAGAGTGCCATTGCACTCTGGTGGAGAGGTTGAACTTTGAGTGCACACCAGTTTGATGAAAACAAATCCTTCAGTTTCAGCACAGACCCTCTGTGAGGCTGAGAAATAAGCAATAGCATCTTGTTGCCCTTGGCTGGGGGTTGCTTCTCTGCAGTACGGCTGACTGGAAAGTGTTACTGATCACTATGGAAGAAGCAGGAGAAAACCAGCAAAAAGAAGTCAAAGGCTACACTGAAGAAAAATCCACTAACAGTTGACTAATGGGCTTGCACAAAATGAAATTTATTCTTATGCTCTTCTTGTCCTGCAGCAGGAAATTGATAGCTCACTGCCTGCATGCACAGCAGCTCCTGGTAGAACTACTAAGAAATGAGATAAGAACTATGAGCAGAATTAGCAGTTACTGTGTACACCTCCTCCATCGCATAAGGGATGAAAATATTCCTCTCTACCATTTCTTTGCTAAGGAATAAGGAGAGAGGACTTCCTATAAATATTCTTTATCTCCTTCCCTGTGTCCCCATTTGTTTGTTTTCTCAGTCCTCATGTCTTTGCTGGCATGAGAAAGGCAGCAGATGCTGCCCAAGCTGTAAAGATCCCTGGATCCCTTCAGTGCATCACATTCATAAACATCTCATATATCTAACTCTTCACATCAGCTGCCCTGCAAAGAACTGCCCTAAGCTAGCCCAGAAGCTGTAAAAGCAATGATTTTTAACAGTGGTAAATGGAGGTCAAGATACATTTGCAGAAGAATAAATGCCTACTGCTATCAGATAGACTTACGACACTGTTACTTACAAAAACGTCCAGGAGCTAAATCAGCTGGGACAGTCCTGAGATCTGGAGATCTCAGCAGCCTGCTCTGACAGATGTGCAAAGTACACACACAGCTGCTTCCCAGCAGGATCTGGCAAAATGCAGAATTCTACTCCTGCGTTTTTCCCACAGAAAAGCAGAGATTTACACAAAGACTTTAACAATGTAGAAGGAAACGTGCAATTGGCACCAAGTGTTTAAAAGAATTATAGGAATCATGTTTTTCAAGAATTTCATTTTTCATAAGCAGGTAGGACTAGGAATCCCTACAACTTTCATTGACTCTTGAGGCTAGAGGTTCAAAAATGCTTTTGCATTGGAATCCAAAACAGTTTAAGCATCTGCAAACAGACAAGGCATATGATGTTACAGACTGTAAGGAAACTTAGGCATCTAGCAGTACCAATAAACATAAGTATTTTTTTAAACTTTCCAAAATATTGATATCCTACCTACAACTTAGAAAGAACGTTGCTTTACCGAAGCAATCCCACTGATTTTGCTTGCTTTAAAAAACAAAACTAAAATGACAGCATGTTTTGAGCCAGATTTTGGGATTTCATCATCCAGCTTCACCAACTGAAGCATTTCAGAAAGGATCCAGATTGTCAAGCCTCAGAGCAGCATAATTGTTCCTCTGGAAAAAATAAAGAAAGTACACTTGCAGATGCTCAAAACCGAGCACTGCTGTGAATTTTGCTGCATTCCCAAACCTTTTACACAATATCTGAGCAATTTGGAATGTCAAACCCCACCCGTCAGCACCAAATATTTTTCTAAGTGTAATCAAACATAAGTTAAATGAATTGGTTCTAGGGCTCCTGCACAGAGAATTTAAGGGCTGAAGAAAACATATATTGAACCTGAAAACCAAGCTCCTACTGACTGCAAAAGGCTCAAAAACAACCCTAGTAAAATATCCATTACATATAAATTTGGGGGGCCACTTAGAGGCTAAATGCATTAACCTAGGATGGCAAAATAATGAAGTATAAGAAACTGCCTTGTGGTGCAAATCCTGCACAGGTCAGTGATGGCACATTGCCCAGTGTGCTTATATCCTCAGCTGTTCACACTATCTACCAAACCACCCTAGTCCTCCAAGAGCATCAGGTCAACCTCAGGGGCTGACACCCACTACACTGAAACGCCTCCCCAGACATCAAAGAAAGCCATAAAGAGAGACGTTTGTCAGTTCATTGTGGACAGTGTGCTAGAGAAAGTCCTCAGGTACTGTTTCCCACATGCACTTCAAGCCCCTTTGCCTGTCTGCTGTATTTCTTTCTCCTCTTACCTCCCAGTATAAGCAGGTATTTTCCCTCTGTGACAGCCAATAGGTGACTGCTTGTGTGAGGGAAAGCACTGCTCTGCTTGGGAGACATAGAACCTGCCTAAGAACAGAAGAAGAGTAAAGTGTCAGGAAGATTTAGGAGATTAAATTCCAGGGCGATTATCTACTGAAAAATAAATTCAGGTCATTTATATATCCTATCAATTTATGACAGATAGATAGGCCATCTAAAGAGAAAAACCTTTTAATTTAAATAAAAGGTTTGCCTCCAGGGAGGGCCAGCCAGCTGGTATTTTGTATTTCTAGCACATTTGTCACTAGTGTTTTCTTTGAAGCTTTCACTTCTCTGTTGTCAGCAAAATTACTGTCACTGTTCAGTACACGTAACACATCTCACACAGATCCATTCTGCACAAACAAAAGGGACTGTCACATCTGAAATAGCTGCCCTTGCAAAAAGGGCCTGGTAGGAAAACTGGATATGATTGGAAAGTAGCACTAAAAACAGTCTGGGTACAGCTTAGTTGCCCATAATGAGGTAAGCTGGTATTTTTTCAGAACACTTACGTGAACCAGCCTTTCATATTTTAATAAGCAGGTGCAGAAAGAAAGAATTAAAACTTTCCACTTTGTTCGGATGCATTAAAAAGTGTGTTGCAAAGGATGCACGACGCAGTCATAAGGTTTAAAATTACAGCTTTGGGAAATTCATTTCCAGGCATTCAAAGGGGTCTCCAAATGGCTTGCTTTGGGTGTCTGAAGTCTGTCGTACGCCTTTCCCTCCCACTATTCCAGTACCTCTAGAGATCTGCATCCCCCCCCAGTCACTTCTATACTTTGTAAACCTCTGTTAGACAGACCGCCATCTTACTCATTGCTGCAGGTCCTATTCCCCAGACACAGATATTAAGCATTTGCAAGTGGTGAATAATAATAATAAAGACTGATATATGCTGGCCTTTTTTTCTTTTTTTTGTCTGCTTGGTTTTTTTAGGTATGCCTGAAGATCTGAAAGGCAGAGAATAACACAATACATTAGCTTTCTTCTTCCTTGTGAACTGACTGAATCTTAGCAAATCCAGCCACTTCAGATGAGAAGGATCAGAATCTCTGGCTGTTGTTTCTAGAAGGAGGCAGTTATTAGCAGCAGTCTTTTCATATCTACTTTTCACCAAATATGGTAACTTATGCTGAAATGACTTCTGTAAAGATGCACCGCATAAACAGATTGCATTTGTCATTTTAAAGAAGGGCAGTGGAAAAATCAGTCATCAGTCAATATACCAACTACTGAAAACTACATAAGAGTAAATTTATGTTCTATTTGGCTCTTACACAGGGAAGTACAGAGATGAAATCCAGAGGAGCCGTCAGAACAGGCTCTGTTATCATCTTTTAAGACAAAATGCTTATTGATTTCAACAAAGAATTTGCCACATTTAGGAAGATTTTTGTGCTAAGTCAGCAGGTCTGGTTGGATAACTGGATTTCCAAAGCTGAAAGCTGATGCTCAGGGATGCAAGGAAAAACCTTGCATAACTCACAGAAAAATCCCAGAGCTTTTGAAGTCTTACAGCCTCCCTTAAGGCTGTAAGAGAAGACAAAGGCAGGTGCCTTTGTAATACAGCACAAAAATCTGTCTTCATACATCATCAAACATCATCTCCAATAAGCTATTTAGGAACACCTAAAGCTATTTTGCAACAGCTTATAGGAGAAATGGAATTCAAGCTTTTTGAGCCCAACGGATTAAGTTGCTTCGCTCAGTTTGTCAAAGCTACCTGATCAAAGAAAGGATCAAGAAAAGGCAGCATTATTTAAAATTGAACTTCACCTTCACTCTTGTATCTTCCAAGCTAGCCATCTGCAATTTTCCATCGTGGAGCTCTCATTTTAATGCCTGCAGTGTTAAGCAAAGTGTGGAACCATTAATTAATGAATTAATGTTGCAGGAGTCTCATTTTCAGTCTCATATCTCCTAGACAGCCAAATTCTTGAAAATTAGTACAATGTCGGTGGCTAATAATTGCTGGGCAACACATGGATCCATCTGAGCTACAACCACAGTCCACTTCTGACAGATAAGGTTTATCAGCTTTCCTCAGGTCCAACTGAATACAGCTTGGAGGACAGGATTTAGCATAAAGGATCACTCCCTTTTGTTTTCTTCCCCTTAAGATGACAACCACTGCGCACAAAATAAGACCTTCCATTTCTGTGAATCTTTTTTTTTGGGGGGGGGGGCAAAGGCAAATATAGTTTCTCAGATCTGTTAATATTTCAGTTACTTTTATCTGTACTCTCAGTTGCTGTTGAAAACTCATGACTTTCTTTCCTGTTCTGGGCTATATGTACCGGTGCTCTAGTGAGAAAGCTCTCATTCTTTGTGTACAAAATGCTTCTTACATTTGGGATCACTTTTCTCCAGAGAGAAAGCAAGAACAGGATGGGTATTAAGTCTCCTGGATTGCCTGCTCCTAACACTAAGTATGAAAGGGTAGAAAAGAAGAAAGGCACTGCTGCCTGGTTAGTAGATCCTTGTGAAATGACCCACATAGCCTTTCTCCAAAGCACAGCCTAGATTTAGTCACAAGTTTCTGTTACTAGATGTTCCTATTGGAAACTCTGTGCTCAAGTCTGTCCTCAACACTTTCCAGGTACCTCTTCTTTTTCTCACAGTGCTTTTTAATGCGCTTGAAAGGCAGAGGGGCATTAGAATAACCTAAGCAGACACAGCTGCACAGACATCCCCTTAAAATGAAAGTAGCTATAGGCTGAAAGAGAACGAGGTGATGGTCTCATTTACTCTACCTTTTCACTTATTACATATGTGTCTGTTCAATGGCAAATGCTGAGAACAACACTGACCTTGAACCATAGGTTTGCAGCAGCACAGCTGTAAGGTTACAGAAGGAATTATATCCCACAGGGAGTCTTTGGGGCAGCTACTCGTCTGCCCTCCTGTTCCTGGCTGTCCTGCTGAGAACACATTAGCACACCTCCCTCCCTAGAACTGCAGGGAACAGCCGCTGCCTCAAGTCAAAGCTCCTCTTTCTCCATCCTTCATTTGTGCCCAGAAATAATTTCAAGGTATTTGAAGTAAGACTAATAAATTCCTACAGAGACCAAACTTTATAATGAAGAGAATACCTTGTTCACCAGTAACTGCTCAAGAAATCTTATTTTACAACTTGGGTTGAAGAGCAAATGGATCAAAAATAAAAAAGCAGTGAAATACATTCCATCTTTGCCAACCCTTATGGTTGCAAAATCTCTCCAGCATAAAGATTTAATAATTCAGTTCACAATACGCATGACAGAAGACTCTCCCCAGATCAGCTTTCCTATGGCCTAGCTGGGCTCAGGGATCTCTCCTTAATTTACTCACTGAATGCTCCATTTCAGATTTTTCAAAGAATGGTGATTGCTCACAGCTCCCAGTGATTTCAGTGCAGCCTGCAGGGCACCTCAGGTCCTGTAAAAGCAAATCACGTTTCCTTTATCCCTCTCAAATATATGCTCATCATAGCTGAGAATGATCTTAAAACTTGTTGAGGACTAATTAGATGTGAAGCAGCAATCACAAGGAAACAGCTGCTGTAACTCTGACCATTCAGTGAGCTGCCTTTTATTACAGCTCATGTTTCAGCTCTGGCACACACAATATCAGTTTCCCCAGTTCTCCTCCCCATGCTGAGGCTCCTTTTTTTTTTTCTGGCAAATCAGTTTTTCAGCATTTTCATTTCCCTCTCTGTGAACTGAACAGGCTTGGATCAACCTGCTGGTGTCAGATGCACTGTCTGAGGGATGTTTCGGTGATAAATTCATAGCTACATTCTCTGAAACATGGTCAAAAGGTGTGGCAAGAGGTACCAAAAGCAGACCTGAAGGCACATGAGTCTGTCTTGCTCGTGGTGCAGCAAAGTGCTCTTATCCATGCCAAAGGCTCCTTTTTGATAATTATTTGGCAGTACCATCCTATCTGCTGGAAGATGTCTCTCCTAAGGCAGAACATTTTCAGTTGCTGCAATCATCCAAGGGAGTAGAGGGAGTAAAGCCAATTGAAACCGTTTTTTCATAATGAGAAATGAAATGAATATGCAACTTCTTATTTCTAAGTGAATTCCTTACCACGAATCGTGAGTGTAGAACTGCATCCTCAATGTTGTTAGGACTTGGCAGTTAAAGTGGAGCTCCCTCATGGGTCCTTCTGGAGGACAAACCCTCAGCACAGTGCCACCGAGTCATCTCATATGAGAGATTTGATTTATAAAGCCTGTATTTCTCACATGCAGTGTACAACAAATAGTTCCATCCTATAGCTTCAGCGTGGGCACTAGCTTGCTGGGGGAGTCATTTTCTGAAATTTGCAAAGTGAATTGCATTGCTTATCTACCTGCCACTCCATGTCCTGTGCTTTAATGAAAGCACATTTATTGTCCTCAGCTGCTGTCAATAGGAAAAGTATTATTGATGTTCTCAAGAGAGCCAGGCTGTGTGCTTTGGCCATGAGTGCAAATAAGGGCAAAAAGGGCTCACTGGGCAATGGCCTGTTATTCCGTGTATCACAAAGAGCAGTGGCTGGCAGAAAGCATGAGAACAGGCACTTTGTGATACCTTTCTCACCCTCCAGTAATTCTTGGTGGAATTAGACTTCATTGTCAACAAAGAAAGGTGTTGAAAATATCAAAACAGGTAATAGCACATCTTGAGGGCTTGAAGGTGTTTCCAGGCAATTTGCATCAATATATTCTGACTTCTTTGAAAAGATAAATGCAGCCTGTTTCCCACTTCAGAGGACAGTACCAACCATTCAAAACACCTCAAAAAGTGATCTTGGCATATTTGCATACTGCAGTCATGGTCCCAATAAGGGGTTGTGCTAGTGAGGTAGGGAGATTGCAGCCTCTTCCTTTCATCACTTCACCCTCATAAAACTGCCTCTGAACTCTCTGTTTCAAAAAGAGCCAACCCTTTTTTCAATTTATGTCCTTCTGCAATGCTAACCCTTCAGATGGGCACAAACATGGGTTTCTTGTGCCAGCTGAAAAATTAACAGCCTTTGAAAACTTTATTTTCAGTAAAGATGCACAGGAACACCAAAGACTTGGACTGATTACATCTCTGGGTAAAATACAAGTTAAATCTATAATTAGATCTAATAATAGCTATAATAATTAGATCTTCTTGGGCTGAGATTGCAAAGGAAATGGTAGGTCCTCATGCTTGGGATATCCTTTGAACAAGCAAAGGTGAGAGAAGCATTAAGCCTATTGCTCTGTTCATGAAAGAGTTAAGTATTCACTGCTCCAAAAAGCTCCCTCACCAGTGCTGTTCACCTTTCTGTAGAATACCTGAATGGCCATTAGTCCTTAAAGAAAATGAGATGTTAGCATCTATTACTGAAAAGTAATGCTATCACGTTTCAAGTATGTTGTTCCTCATGAAGCCAAGGTAAGGAAATGGCATTATTTGAATACCATTTCCTTTCTCCTAGCTGAAGAACTGGAACTTTTAAATTTTGAAAGCATGCCCAAGTGCTCTCCCTTGCACCTCATAAGAAAAGGCATTACATTTATGAAGAGGTGTAAAATCTGTCTAGATGTCAAACTGAGGTGCAGTTGGTACTAACCAGGAGTTAATATCTCCCTGGTCTGTTCCAGTATAGGCATATGTACATACTCATGCTGAGTTCAGGCTGCAAAAGCAGCAGGAACTTGTCATATTGAAGCTCTGTAACACTAGGTCCAAGTAGAAAACAAAGTGTTTTCTAGCAGGCCAGCACCTGAATACTGATCAGCTCCAGTCCTCTCGTGTTTGTGTTCACTGTGAATAGCAAAGTATCTTGTACGTTATGTGTGCCTGGCATCTTCAAGCAGCAGAAAATTGCCTTTTGGCAAGATAAGACATGGCTCTTGGTGCTTGAAAAAGAACAAGACCTTGGATGAATTCAGACTGTTTGTTCCAAAGCTGCACCAAAGCCATTCCCCAAGAGATGCCGAACACCTGCATCTCTGACTGACCTCCTCCTTGTTAATAAACAGTGTTGTTGATGGTGCAGAACTGCAGTGTTACTTATAACTTTGTTAAAGCCTTTATGATGTCTGGTTAGCTGCAGCCTACCTGAAACCTGATCACAGTACACATGGGACCAAGTGTTCATTGTTTATTGCTGAGACTGTCTCATTTGATGATTAGTCTCCCAAGCATCCTTATTCCAAAATTAAGCAGGAATGCCTTTATACGAGTCACTTCTGTATATTTACAAGCTCTACAGTTTGCCAGTGCATTACCTGTTGAACATGCCTCATTTTTTTTCAGCTAATTCATTCCCTATTCTAACTCTAACCTAATAAGTACTGATAATGATACAGATCAAGAATGTGGAAGGCTTTCGGTGGCATAAAGAGACCAAAGGGATTTTCAAATGCACTTACCCATAAATTGCTCTTTGGAGCAGATATCTGTCTGCAGAATGACTGCTCTAAAGAGACTCCTGTACTAAGGTACAACCCATGCCAGCATCTGCTGTCGTGACATGCAGCAAGACTTTGGCTTTTCAGGGATCAGGTAGCTGGTGTCCCCATCTGTAACTCCTTGGGCAGTCTGCAAACCAGCATTTGAACCATAACAAGCAATGAGGCACCAGTATGACTTCATTAACCACCAACAATGAGACATCCTACCTTGCTGCGGTGCTGACTGCTGTAGCTTCAGGGTCAACTGACTTGCAGACGGGGTGGAGTAGTTTTATGTGTGTTAATAAAAGCCAATAAATGATAATAAACAACTAAATAAAAGAAAGATTATTACTGGCCTGCTCTGTAAACATTTAATTCCGCCCTGGCAAATGGACCAGCTTCAGTATTAGGGAATGTGAGGGCCAGCCCTCCCGAGTAACCTGCGGCCTTGCTGTTTTATGGCAGTTTTCTGCATTTGCCTGTTCTCTCTCCATCATAAGGCCAGCTGGCATTCACTAGCAGGTGAATTTCCCTTGCATTTCCTCCATAAGGGAGAGGCCTTATTTACTTAGTTTGTACAGCTCTCTGCCATCTAATCAAAGGGACATAAATCCTTGCCTTAAAGGTATCTGTTGGCTGTTTTAAGAGTTCAAGCGTGGCACTTATTTTTCTCTTGGAATCTCAACCTTTTCACCTTTTGTTTTTATTTTTCTTCAGCCAGTGTGTCTTTTCTCCACTCCTCCTTCCTTTTCCAAATGTCATTCAGACTTTTCCTTACCCATTTACCCTCCCAAATGACTCACTTTCTTTGCAGAGAAGTCTGGAGGAGCTGCCTCTCACATTCACTATTCACTGGTTTCCCCAAGTTTTTTATTTTGATGACCAGCATAAATTCAAACAGGCAGGGTGCAAGTAGAGTCAACCAGGGATCCATCTCACACCTCTGCAAAAGATTTTGATGAGCCTAAACTGTTTTAAAGAAGTTGCTTAATGTTCACCTATTATTTCCCTTTGAAAAATTAGACCTCCAGCAAAAACAGACAACATTTTTTAACATTGTTCGTTTTGTTTTAGTGGATTCCAGCCATTCCAAACTGGTTTATGATGGAAAGATCTGTGTTATCTGGTCCTGGAAACAGATATTAGTGTGGTTTATGAGAAAAAATCAGCAGGTGAAAGCATGACCAAAATCACTCTCACAAGTAAGCAGAGCTTGAGCCATTACAAATAATTGCATTCAGTCTTGCATTACTTTTCTGTCAATTGGTTTTCCTTTGGGGAAGAATTTAGGATGTGTTCTGTAATGACACTGAAAGTGAACATTAACAATTAATGCAATTCATTATCACACTATTTTAAAGTGAGTACTAATTGTTTTTTGATGGGTATCTAGGCTCATCTGATTGAGTAACTAACAGCAACTTACCTCTTTGTGGTACTTAGCATTTACTGAAATAAAAATGCACTATTCTAAAATTTATGAGAATTGATTTTAATGTTTCAGTGAACTTCTCAGAAAGGGCAAATATGGGGGGTAGGATGCTGACACTCTAATTGGCATTCAGGAGAAACAGGTTATTCCAAGATAGTTATTAGGGTCCATTAAGGCCATTTGAAGAACCAAAACAAAAGTGTGTAATTAGTATGAGTAAACATAAAAATTTGCTATTACGTGGTGTTTCTCAGTTATCAGAAGCCCTGCTGTTTCTTCATTGAACCAAAAGCACTCACCAGCTCTGACCTTACTTACAACCTCACAATCAATTACTCTATCGTTATCAGTTAATATATGAGCTATACGAAAGCAATCATAAGAAAAAATAAATGCAAGCAGGAAATACGTAAATTGAGAGCCCTGAACTTGCTAATGGCTATTTCCAATTAAGTATAAATGCATGAGAAATGTCTAGCTCTAATTCTCTTGTCAGGTCATCACAGGGTAACAAAGTGATTGATCACACTGGCAAACAGTTTTTCTGTAAGAAACAAGTCAGATAACCAATTAACTTATTTGTATTCTGCTAAAGGAAAGGGATCGAGATGAGTTTGAGAGACAGAGATGTGAAGCTAAACTCTGGTCACAGCTTATAACCTTACAAATACAGCAGGGCTTCATGAAATTGTGCAAAGAGACAGATCAGAGAAGTGAACACCTCCTCTCCATCAGGTTGAATCATTAGTATGATGGATTATCTCTACATCTAGAGATTTTTGTACATCTGAATTTGGAAACATACAAATGGATGTGTTGGTCACCAGGGACCAAGTTCTGTTGAGAACAGTATGCAGCAACTTGGTAATACACAGCAACTAAATATGACCAAGTGAGCACAGGTGGTTTTTTCCACACTACACAAAACTTGAAAGTGAGTAAGAAAGCTGGTTATCTCATGGGAACAGACTTTAATTAAACGTCTTGTATTTTACTGCCCTTGCTAATCACAGACAAAGCAATAATAGGAAAAAAAAAAGAAGCATTTATAAAATCTAGTAAAAGACATTCACTTCAAGGCTGGTTAGTGGATCCTCATACAGAGCTTACATTTATGCCTTTCATAAGTTGTCTCAGATGCCTTATTATTTCTTAATGTTGATTTTATCACCCAGCAGCAGATGAACAAAACAGTTTACACTGGTGATCACCATTTCAAAACTAACATTCATGCTACAAGAGGAGAATATCTTCAGCTTCTCTCTAAACCCACCCCATTCCTCATACATTTCTGTAGTGCCTTCCCAGCACGAGGAGAACCAGTTTGTTTGATCTACAGACTCAAGCACGTATGAAGTGGTCCACAAGCAGAGGGTAAAAGCAAGCGAATAATCGTAGCCTATGCATGGGATTCAAATGCTGGGCATATCTCTGTCACTACTAATCAACAATGCTTCTCTCACTCACTCCCAGTTGGAGTGATAATATAGATAATAGAGATCCTTCATGGTCTCAGGAATGATCACCTGCCTAGAAGTGCTACAGATGCTGCAGCTGAAGCTAATTTCTTCTCATGCTTATTTATGACTTGAAAGTACCTGTGTCTGAAGAGAAATGATCAGGAACGTTTCTTTTTCTTTTGGAGGAATAGCTGTCTAAAATGTGTCTAATTCAAGCTTTTGTGGTTGGTTATAGCTTGCAGAATCTTGCACAAAGGCGCACAAGCTTTTTGGTTTGTTAAAGTAATAGATAATTAATCATAATAATAGGAAAAAAACCTGGGGAATTAGGAAAATTTATAGATATTACCATACAATACTTCTGTTCTGCTGGAAAATGGACAGAAAACATCTATCATTTGTTTTCTCTGAGCAGCCAACTCAATCATCTACACTAAGGGGTGGATGTACTCCCTTCTCTTCTCCAGTCTATCCATATGGGAGAGCACAGCTTTCATCTACCTCATGTACTGTTTGTTCCACTTACTCTTAAAATCCACATCCTTCTAATAAGTGGTTGTCAATAATTGCCATAAGAGGATGTGACTGGTGAGACTATGCATTTTGTCTAGGTAAAAAAAAAAGTTAATTCACCCCTTTTCAGGCATAGCCAAATGCTTGTCTCCATGAAGTTAGGAAAAAACTTTCCTTAGAGGGAAATTTTTTTGAGCAAATGTACAGTTTTATTCTGCACACCTCCAGACTCAGGGGTCACAACTTGAATTTAGAGAGAAGAGGTCTGCATAAGTCAATATTCTCTTTCTAATTGCAAAGTAGGCAGTTCTGTATGCTTTTTATTACTATATGTTATCTCCTGGTATCAGTTGTTTTCCAACTTGTTTTTTCACTTTCCTGCCCCAGAAGACTTCATTGATTTGGGAGATGTATACCCGGCCCTATGAGGAGCATCCAGTAAGGACCGTTGGCCAGAGGGAAGAGCTCAGGATCGGAGCAAGGACAGTGTCAGACATTTCCACAGGGGGTTATGTCCCAGCCACACCTTGACCCGCAGAGCGTTCACACCATCTGGGTTTACTCTCTCTCTCGAGCTGCAGAGAAGTTTTGCTGCCGTGCATCAAACCAAGCATAAATTCAAACTGCTAACCATGACCTGAATCTATAACGAACGACTTCTGAATCTGTTCAGAAATACTCTATGAATATTTTAGTTGAAACAGGTAATAACTCAGCCTATGAATGCAGTTTATGTAGGCTTGTATGTTACATGAGCAATGAACAGGCAGAGTATGGTAAATCAACACAGCACTTCTTTCTGTTTTCCAGATAATTCCTGAACTTTCTTTGTAATTTCTGACCATGTGAAATGAGGTCAGCAGCAGAAATATTAGTTAAGAGAAGCAGAAAAGAGATAAATGGAAAACCTGTCCTCAACTAACAAGGAATTTAGGAAAAAAAAAAACCTACCAACATTTCTTTAAGAACATCAAAGAGATCTTAAAAACAAGATATCACAGCAATGGAGACTATTCTGAAACTCTCCTTGGGAATTACAGCTGTGCTGCGTGTCTGAAAAAGAGAGTGCTGGGGGGCACAAAGCTGCTGCTCTCCTGTACTCTCCCACATGCTCAGTGTGACACAGCTCAAACCCATCTGCAAAAAGTCAGCTAAAACGATTTAAAGTACAAGTATCGTTTCAGGCCTTCATAAGCACATCTCTGGTCCTGGAAAAATGAAGTGTCTCTCACTGGTTTTTACTCTGCTCCCACTCATTTCAGTGGGGCTGGAGGACGGTCAGGACTTCTGAACATAAGGTCTTACTTGAGCTCTGAAATTTGCAAGTTTGCAGTAGTTTTATCTTTATCTACACAAACAAAGCTCTCTTTCATTTTTACCTAGATCTCATCAAAACCAAGCTTTGATTGATCAATATAAAGCAAAAAAAGGTAAGCACCAGTTGTGTGTTCAAGTCCCTGTTTTGCTCCAGAGTCAGTGAAACATCATGCAGCAACGGCAGTCCTCAGCAAAAAGCAGCAATGCAGAAATAACCAAACATCAGGTATATTTACACTCAACTGATACCCATTTGTCACCTGACTTCCAGAAACCAGATGCCCGCCTCCCTGCTGGCATCTTTGAATATCTCCTCAAAGCAATTTCTCAGAAGTCTGCAGTTACTCAGCACAAGTGCCCCCCACTCCCCCCTTTGCAAAGCTAAGATGGTGAAGTGCATTATTTATGGATTCAAATGGCATATTCTTCCTCCAAAATAATCACTGTATAATTGGGATAATGCCCTCGATTGTTTGCTCTGCCCTAAGTAACACTTGGGCGGTAAATAACTCTTGGCTTTCAGCCATTTGATCAATAGTTGGAGCTGTCTGAAGACTTACCATCAAGGCATTCAAGAATAATTTTCAAAGAAATGAAAAATTTCACAGAAATACTCATCTTCCTTAAAATGTGCCACTTTTATCAGGTCAAAAGAAATGTAAAATAAATCTTTGTATCTATTTTGCATTTGCAACAACGTATAAAGCAGTTATGAAAATCCTTTCCACTTTTCATCCTCATTACATTCTCATTAACCCCATCGTTTAAGTAGATGAATGTCAAACTGCAACACAGAGGCACTCCCTGGGAATAGCACTAGAGCTTACGCTGCTGCAGTCATGAGAAAGGAAGCAAGCTAAAAAAAGGTATTCAGATTTCAGAAATTGATTGAATTTAGAGTGTTACCGCTATGATAAGCTTATTGGGCATATCCACAGTGCCACCACTGAAGTAAACATACCCATGTTATCCTGGTAGTACTGAGGCTGTGTAGCCACAGTAACATGTCACTTGGCATGTCAATTAACTTGGAATTAATTAACTCTGAGTTTACAGAGCTCGTAGAGCAAATCCTGCAGACAGTGCTGAGCCTGGATTTTGATCAGCTGAATGTGCTGAGAATTCTCTTCTCGTGAACTTTGAAGCCATTTGCTACACTAGAAAGTGATTTTTCTCTTTCTTTTCATGTCTAATTCAGAGAGATTCTCCTTTTGATAGGTGAATGAAAAGCACCTTTCTACCCTACACTGTGAGAAATAAAGTTTCAAAAGCGAGTCCTAAAATAGGCCTCGCAGAAGCAGATATGAAAAGGCAGGGATTCCACCACTGAAATATCCCATTGGTAAAATAAAGAGATCAACAGCTACACACACCTAACACCCATTACTAAAGATGTGTGAGGTTGAAGAATATTGCTCGGGTACCTGTGACTATGTGTGGGTAAGTCTCCTCTGGCTCAAGTTTTGGCAACATTTGAAAGCAATCCATCACAGACTCTCCATTTGTTACTGCTTTAACAGCAGCTTCTTAGTAAACCTTGCACAGCTTCTCACTAGTGGAAGCATAGTTCTTTTCTATTAAGAATCCAGCATTTCCATTGGAAGAGCTGAACCCCTAGCTGAACACAGATGCATCTCCTGTGAAGTTTTTGTTATCTGAAGGCTTTTAACAGCATGTTTTACTACTACTGAGCAGTTACTGGTTTGTATCTGTTGCCATCTGTCTGTGTGGGTGGGTTCTTTGTTTCCCTGTTTGTAAAATGAAATTTTAGCACTCCTTTACATCACAAATGTGTTACTTGGGTAGATGGTTTCAACACATTGAGCAACCTACAATTACAACAACACTGTAGGAGAAATCCCCCAGACAGAATCTTGACTCAAGTATAGAGAAAATCAGAGACGAAAAGAATCTCCAAAACATTGTCCCACAGGGGACACCAGTGGGCCAGATGCTCTCTGTCTCCTCTCTTTAACATTTGGCTAAAATTCATTACTCTTAGGAACCCTTCCAACATGGCTCTCACTACCAAAAATCATACTCCCTTACCTGAACTATTCAAATCCCATCTGTAATCATCTCAGCTCATGCAGTGCTGTATAAAAGTTCAGTACTATGAATGTAAAGAAACATGAACGGAAGCTACGACTTGAAGGAATAATTCTACATCTACTCTGCATGCTGTACGCTAAATGCAATCAGAAAAAAAAAAATCTTGGAACATTTCTCACTAAGATTTAGCATTAAGTTGGATTTATCATCTCATTTGGAATGTGAAAATGTGGGACTGCACAAATGTTAAAGAGTGCCGAAAGGACACTGAGCTGTCTTGTGGTGCCTGGAAGATAACAGGGAGATAAATCTACTGACTTCAGTATTTGCAGTCGTGGCATATGGTGTTGAGTATTATGGACATTTTGTCAGTTTTATGGACAATAAGGGTCAAGAAATGCCAGCAAAAATGAAGACTGTAAAGAGAGCAACTAGCATAAGTGAAATGGAACTATACAATAAGGAACCAAAATACGCGGATGGATGGTAATTTCCCGAATTTAGAAATCTATATACAAAAGAAAACCATCAGAGATAAAGTGGAACATCAGTTTTATAATGTAACAGCAGTAACCGACATCACTGTCAGGTTTGAAATCTGACTGTAGTATTACATACCAAATGACCACTGATTTTCAGCTCTATTTTCAGATTGGATTAGAA
Organism: Pavo muticus; assembly: GCA_016647715.1. Classification (NCBI taxonomy): domain Eukaryota; kingdom Metazoa; phylum Chordata; class Aves; order Galliformes; family Phasianidae; genus Pavo; species Pavo muticus. The sequence goes on along the minus strand of JACDJE010000029.1, from coordinate 2,762,074 downwards.
GGCTAAAGGAAGAAATGACAAAAATACAACAGTCAGTGGTTCCATAGGTTTCTGCTTTAGTAAAGATGTTGAGGGAGAAAAATGGTCATCACCGAAGTCTTGCCTTTTTCCTTATTGATCTGCCTAGTAAAAGAATCTACATCAAATATCAAAATAATTACTTATAAATGTTGATGGTAAAGATCTTTAAAAAAATACCATAAATCTTCTGGGATGGTTAATTTGATCTTTTAAATACCATGATAAATGCTAATTACATGCAAATGACAGCAGTACAGTTATTACAGCAGGACCCGGAGCTCAATGATTAGCACCGTTACTCCTGGTTCCCTTGACCTTACACAGTAAGCCTGAAAACATATGTAAGTCAATAATGCAATGATCAGTGCACACCAAATCATTCTTCTTGAGCTGAGTAAAGATGATGTGAACAGTACACTTCCTTGCATTGCATGAGATTTAGAAAAGACTAGAAACTCAACTCATTAAGCAGAGGGCCATGCTGCAAGACATTACAAAAAAAGTAAAGAGGCAGTGTCTCATTTTGTTATCTTTCCCTCATACAGAAGGTTTCTCTTATCCTCTGGGCTTCTTCTGCAGCATGACCTCTCTTACTCCCTAAATTGCCAGCTTACAACTAAATAAGGAAAAGCACTCCTACTCCTTCAGTTTAAAACAAATAAGTAAATAGAATGATTTTGTTTGCATCTTCTCATTCGTGCCAGTGACACTTCCCCATTGGAGAAGCAGAAAAGTTTCAGCTAAGAATAACCATGAGACTCCTTGGACATGTGAGATTCTTACCCTTTCCTTCTCTCCTAGAAAGCAATGGAGAGCTGCAGAGCAATTACTCTGATGCATTCAGTGTTTATTCACATTGGGTCAGGCATTCTGTGGCATAACTTTTGGAAGAATTTTAGAAGAAAGTTCTTTGGAAAGTATTTTGGTCTCCAGAAGATCAAAATGCACCAAGGATGCTGCATCCAAAGCACTGCAGACCAATGTTAAGTGATAGGCTCTCCCTAGACAAAGAAAACTCTAACCACATCTTGCAAGCTGATCAGGTTTTAGGTTTCTCAATGAATTTGTAGATCACTAAATAAATCTGGGGGTTCTTCATTGACTCTGGAGCTTGCGGAACTGGCTGTGGAGGGTGCCCATGGGCAGCACACCCAGCTCCTCCAAGTGCCTGTGCTGTCAAAGAGCCCTACAGAGACACTGCCTGGGGCCTGTGGGAGGGAAAAGGCCTGCTCCATTTCACAACCACAAGTTGCAAGCCCCCACAGCCCAGTGATGACAGAGCAGGTTGCAAGCACCAAGAAAAGAAAGAAAATTTCTAAAATAAACCTCAGCATTTGAGGAAACTAACGCTTTGGGTTCCAAGGCACAGAAAGCATCAATTGTACAACTGCTATTAATAGTTTTCCTAACATCATTGTATGTTGTTCTTCCTGTTCCTGCTGTGTTTTTCTCCATTCGATGGTAACCACAGAAACCAGAAATCAAACAAAAAAATGAGCTCTCAGCAGCAGAAGCATGGTGATACAGCACAGATGGATACTTTGCACATTTGTTATCTGGGACTGTCAGAGAGAGAAAGAAAGGTTTGCTTTAAGATGCGCATTTAATCTCAGGATGCCAAAGCAGAAAACCAAAAATACAGTGTGTGCAACAAGCTTCTCAAGAGAGAAAAGCAAAGAATTACTTGAGGAAATAACTTCAGAAGAAAAGGCTATACTTTTACTTCGTAAATACAACTTGATAGTTTAGGCTCCCTTGGATGTTGAATACCAGCTGTCAGAGAAGAGGTGGCTCCAGAGAATACTGAGATCTATGTGTTGTTAGTGGTTTGTAAGCTGCCTGCACAGGTCAGGAGTCACTGCTTGTGGCAGAGTGCCTAGGACATGCACTCAGATGGGAATAAGATTCATCCCCTCGTTACACAAACAACATCACCCTCCTCATCATAACGACAGCTAAAATATTAGCAGTCATATATTTGCCAATTCTTGCATAAGCCTCCATTTGCACAAATATAAACTTTTACACCCAGTCACAAACAGTGCTTGTTTAAGTTTAGGGAGAAAACAACTAAGACATGGGCTACTTTCTAGAGACTGGAGATGTAACCAGTATTGGGGCTGCTTGAGGTAAACGCTGACCCTTTGTACTCTTCTGCTTTGGAACAGGACATTCACCAGCAAGAGCTCACGTACCTCATCTTCCTAACAGTGAATTTTAATTGAAAAATTAGAAAACAGAGAAACAACTCCAACTCTTGCTTACAGCACTCTGCCACAAAACAGTCTTGCAGCAGGACAGTGAGTCTCACAAAAACTTTATTCAACGACACCCAGATTTCCTCATACATATAGCAGTGGAGGTGATTTCTGTTTGCACTCATTTGATGTTAAAAAAAATCTTTTAAAGTCCAGACTACCATTAAAAAGCCAACCTCAGTCAGGAGCCATCATCATACAGTTCTTGCATTTACTGAATATGGACAAGTTTTTAGCATATAAAAGTTTCCACTTCAATAAACTTCATCCATTTTCAGTTTTCCCAGTTTTGCCTCCCAGTCTTAGCCCTGCAGCTCTCCTCTTTCCTTCATATTAGGAAGGAGCTCATCTGACTGCTTTGTCCCGCCTCTTTACAGTAATTACCAGCTCTAAGAGTCAAGAGGAACAGTCCTCACAGAAGCCATAAGGCTGACCAAACAAAAAAATCATATAACAAGCTACTCTAAAAATAATAATGACACTCTTCCCTGGAGCTATGAGGACTGGGAACTTAAATTTTCTTCTGCCTTGCTTAAATAAGAATATGAATCTCTGCCACAGGTTTTTACAGGAATGTTCTAACAAATATCCTAACGATCTCTGCTGAAACTATTCAAGATGGCAACGCAGCTCGTTGGTTCTCCTCCTGTTTTCTTTTCCAGTTTCATACCCAGCTGAAAGGCTCAAAGTACAAAATATTCAAGTTAATTTTCTGGAGCACACAGCACAGGCAGAACTTTAGTGAGAACAGACCAGACAGACATTGGATGTTTTTAAATACCCAATTTTTTCTAATGAAAAATGAAGTTTCATGTTAACGGAGACGACTGCTGCTTAATAAAAATAAGTCCTGCATCTGGAAGAGAGATAGCAAAAGCAATAACTGTACCACAACTCTTACCCAGTGCTGTCTTCATAATAGCAATAATATTTATCTGTTCAGTAAATGCAAAGATTAATTGATGTTTTTGCGACACCTTAGAAATTTCAAATGGCATCTAGGTAAAGCTAAGTGTTCTTCTCTCTCCAGTTAATTTAATGCTACTAGATGCCTCTTCACCCCACGCTCAACAAGGCCTACACTGGCCATTTCCACACAAGGCACATGCTGCTACATGGGTAGACATCATGCCCGTGGAAAATCCCCACCAGTACACTGGTCCTTCCTTGCCTTTTAAATTAGATGCCAACTAACAGACATCATTTTTTTATTTTTTATCACCTAGGTTGTGCCCAGCCTCTTCCTACCTATGAAAACTGAACCTGAAACACTCACAGGATGAGTCCATTTGGAAAAAGAGAGTCCCCCTAGAAAACAAGGGAACTACACAAAGGCCTGAAGTTGTAGTACTTTTGCTGCTCTCTCTTTTTACTATATAGTTTTTAATGGAAGTTGTTCATCTGTTTTTAACAAAATTAGTCCCAGTGAAATTCAGTTTTGAGGAATTTTGCATGTGAACTTGTTTTAAGTTATGAAGCTGCAGAAATAATTTATCTGTTTTTCTGATAAATACTGCTTTCTTGCTTCTTTTAAATCACTCTTTGCTTATATGAAAGCTAAATATTGGAAATGAGATTTAAAGGAAGATGTTTAAATCTAATCAGATTTCTTTTTATTATTTTCATTTTGTGAAGATGTTCTGCAACAAGTTTTCCCTGCCATTAAAAACATCACAGAACAAGACAAATATTTTTTGCCTACTGTATTAAAAACACACAAAAGTACTTTATTGAATATGAGTCTAAGAATACATCATACAATCATTTGAGTTGGAAGGGATCCTTCAAGGCCATCTAGTCCAACTGCCCTGCAACGAACAGTGACACCTACAGCTCCACCAGGTGCTCAGAGACATGATCTATGACATCAAGCAGGTCTCCTAAGAAAACAGTATCTGTCTTCTGATTCATTTTAAAGCAGGGGAAAAAATGCAGTGAAAGTTAATGAAAGTCATCAATTTGAAATGGAAAAAGGAGAAAGGACTTATTAAATAGATTATTTAAAAAAAAAACCAACAAGCAGTTATCTGCTATGAAGTGACAGTTTTGAAACCAAGCATTACGTTAGCTAGGGATAATTCCAACTTCTTGAAAAGCTGGTTTTCTAAAGATTAGCTTAACTCCATCCACAGAGATGGGGTGCTGCATGCAGCTGCTCTTATATGTCTGTGCAAATGACAGCAAATTATATATTTATAATCTTTCAGTGACCCTCAGAGAAAGATGGTTTGCAAGAATAACACAGGCTATTTCCATCACAGTGAATGCAAAGGCCTGTTACAGCCCTCTTTTCCCCAGCTCAGGATGGGATAAGAAGTCATTGCTTCCTTCACACAAGCACCTTCTGTGTGCAGGAGCTGAAGCACAGAGAAAATCTCTTCTGCAAAGGGAAGCCCAAGCTGGAGCCTTGTAAAAAATAACAGCAGGCTCTGAATCACACCAATTCTCAGTGTGTTCTGTAGCTTTTAAACACCTTTATTATCTTTAAGTATGGCACTATGTGCATGTGAAACCTTGATCTCTAGGAAGAAATATGAAGGATTTGCACTAGAGCCCTCTGCAGATGCCCAGACATTGAATAAAGCATTTCACTGAAGACTAGAAAGGAAGACAAGCAATCCTGAAGGACTGAGTTGCAGTCCTGGTTGTTGTAACACCTCCGTGGGATGGAGGGATAAGTGCACTTTGCTGAGCCTGTCTGTGGCCACATATCTGCATTAGCAGATAGGAAATGTCTACTCTGAAGCATAAGCAGACTGATGAGTGTGTCTGAAGCTGAGCAGACAGACACACTCATGCTTTTGAACCAGGTAGGCATGACCAGCCCTGACCTGAGAGCAATGTGACTGCTGAGCTACTGGGAGGTAAAGGGATTTACTTGGGAACAAGTCCCACATCAACTCGATGAGAGCTTCTGGTCTTAGCTCGGTCACATCAGTGCAAGAAGAAAGCCTGAACCAAGCAAATGTTTGATGGCTGCACATTGCTGCTGAGGCACAGCCTGCTCATCATCTGCTCCATAGCAGGCATGGTTGGGAAGGAACCATTTGTCCAGGCACTCAGGTTTGCAAGTCTCACGTATCCTATTTTTTTTCCTTTCTTTTCAGCACTTAGAGATCCAAACCTACATCACAAAACACAGCACAGCCAGTACCCCTAGCACACTGCGGGAATTACATGGAAGTAATTCTGCCCCTTCCTCCTCTCCCCATGCAGCTCTGGGTAAATTTATCAGCAGCAATGACTGACCAGCAAAATATACCTTTAGTGCATCCCTGTGTGATGGGTTAGATGCTGGCTGAGAAGGGAAGAGGCTTAGAAGGGATGTTTCCTTACAATTCCCTGTCCATGCACCAGTCAGGCCCACTTGCTTCTCTTACAGGGGGCAGCAGGCTTAGTGGAAAGGAGGCTCATTTACTTGCTTTCCGTACAAGATTTTCCATGCAGGAATATGGCCAATTCATTATATGGACCTCAGATACTTATTAATGTGAAAAGCAATCCTAATAATGCCAAAACTCTCCGAGTCAGTCTCCCTCTCCCAAAAGTCTTAACAGGAAGTATTGTGAGGCCTCGTTTAAGTTACTGTTCAGTTACTGATGAGGAGAAATTAGTTGGGATAAAGACTCACTCACCAAACCTGCAGATTAGGAGTAAAGGCACAGAGCTGTACTCTTGCATCCCTACTGACCTCCTCACACTCTGCCTCCTCCTCTGAGAGTGCTCTCCCTTTGCTTTTTCTAGGCATTTTCCAAATATCATCGTGAATACACCATAGCCAGGTCCCTTTGACATCCTCCTCAGATATGGGCTTTGTCACCCACTTTTGCAATGCTCTGCAAAAACCACTCTATTTTTCCACACTTGGCCCTCACAATGTTTCACGTGGGCTGCCTGTCAGATGCACACATCAGTACACGTCATGGCCAGTTTTAACTTCACTCAGATTGGCAAGCAGGTCTGTACACAGCCAGCCCCTCACCAGCCTGTTGTAGTAGGCTATAACAGGGTATTTGGTTGTGACGTGATAGGACCTCTCCCGCTCTATGAATAATGTATGATGCATGCTTGAAGGGCATAGATGATGTACATAGAAGACATGTAGAGTATATAGGCTGCCATCTCCTTGCAATAAATGCCCATTTTGCCATTCACCCTCTTGGTGTGGACGTGCTTTTCGGCCCGGGCGTGCTGCGCCCGTATATGAGCAAGACTCACGAAAGGCAACAAATGGTGCCCCGTGTGAGGAGATCTGCTCGAGGCCATACCGGGTGACACGGTGCCTCCTACCCGCAGGCGCGGATACCTGGGTAGAGGGTCCTGCGGAAGAGATCTTGGCCGGCCGGCATCGTTCCTGACTTCTTGTTCGTGTTCCCACGTACGTGCTGGTTGATCCATGGCCAGCTCCTCCCTCCGTGCTATGGAGCAGGTTAATAAGGTACTTTTTCAGTTCTGTAAGGACTACTGTGCCAAGCAGTCCCCTTCTAGGAAGGAGGTTGCGGCTCTTTTATCCCGGTTACAGCAGGAGAGAGAAGTGGCGTCTCCCGATGATGTTCTCGACTCCCATAACTGGGATCGGATTACTGCCGCCCTCACGCAGCGAGCAATGTGCGCACAGAAGGGCGCTGAACTTAAGACCTGGGGTCTCATTTTAGGGGCTCTGAAAGCCGCGCGGGAGGAGGGCAAAATAACAGCATGTGCCCAGGCTCTCCTGGGTCTTGATGGGGAAGCAATCTCATGGGGAGGGGTGTCGGGAGGCCCCGAAGGCGGCGGGTCGAGAGTTCCTTCCAGGACTTGGAGTGCGGACAACCCGCTGAGGCCAGATGACAAGGCGGCGCCCAGCCCCTCTTATCAGCCTGCAATAGCCGTAGCTCCATGGGCTCCACTTCAGCACGCCCCACCTCGGCAGCCTTTGTATCCTTCTTTGCATAACTCAACAGGAGGGGAGGATTGCAACATTGTTTCACCCTCGCCCGTGGTGGGAGGGGCAGGGTGCGGCTGCTCTCCTTTTGCCTGCTTGTGCAATAGAGATGGGGCCTTGGGCAATAAGGGTGGGTCCGAGTTAAAAACTTGGGGTCTGATACTAGGGGCATTAAAAGCAGCCCGGGAGGAGGGAAAGGTATCAGCGGTGGCTCAACAGCTTTTGGGTCTTGGCGATGGAGGCGGGACACTGGACCCTGGGGATTCCGGTGGGGGCTCGGGAGTAGTTGCCTGCAGGGGCCAAGAGGAGGCGGAGCCCCTGCCGCGTATTCGGACCCGACAGGCGGAACGTTGTATCCTTTATTGGAATTGCATCAGTGTTCTCTGACTCAAGGGGGCAGAGGTGGGCGTGATCCACATGAGCAGGATCAGATTACTGCCCGCCTGGGGAGGAGCCAGACAAAAGGTCTGCCCAATGCAGAGATGGCCTACCATCTCTGGTCACTCCCAGGGATGATAATGAAATCGATAGTGCAAGGGAGAAGCAAGGGGCTGGCTTTGAGTGGAGGGGGAAGGATCAAATGATGGACTAGAATCGGATTAGATCGGAGGCTCTGGGGCAAGGCATAATTCCAGAGGCATTCCCGGTGATTGTGAGCGATTATGGTCCCAAATGGGAGCCGCTCGACCCTAAAGGTGTCATGCACCTGATGGAATTTATAGATAAAAGAGGCCTGAAATCGCCTCTGACACTAAACACGCTACAGGCTTTGACTGCACCGGGACCTTTCCTCCCCCACGACATCATAAACCTAACGCGTATGGTGCTCAAGCCAGTTCAATATACGTTATGGGAGATGGACTGGATGACCAAATTGAGGGGACTTGCCGGGGCGGCAGAGGTCAACCCGAACCACCTCCTGCATGGGACCAGCGTCCAGCGACTTTCAGTGAAGGCCGTGGGAATGACCTCGCCCCAGGGCCAGTTAGCGAGACTAAGGCTGGGGGAGCTCATAGCAGCCACAGATGCAATGATGGAGGCATTTAAAAAACTCGCGCATAAGGCCGAACCACCCGCTCCGTGGACAGATGTTACCCAGGGCCCAAATGAATCCTTACAAAGCTTTGCAGACAGGCTTTTAGCTGCTGTAGAGGGGTCTGATCTTCCGAAATCGGCCCAAGGGCCAATGATCATTGATTGCGACAGAAATCGCATGACAATATTAAGGAGCTGCTACGAACCGGCCCGAGCACGCTTAACACCCCGGGAGAAATTATTCAGTATGTTTTAGATAAGCTCAAGGTAACTCCTTTAACTGCTGAAGGGCTGGCTACGGCTATAGTCGCAGCTGTCAGCCCGCTACAGCAAAGATCTCTGCAGCAACAAGGGCCGTGTTTCCGATGCTGCAAATATGGCCACGTTAGAGCGCAATGTCCCTCTGGGAAAGGCCAGTCAGGGCCTCCTGACCATAGGAAGGGCCTGCTAAAAGTTCTTTGCCGAGTATGTGGGGGACACGGTCATGCGGCACATCACTGCCCAAGCAGCGAGTCTCAACAGCAGCAGTTTTGACCCAGATAGAGAAATTGGCTTGTTGGTCTGCAAAACAGGCCAATATGACAACGCTTGTGCTAAATGCTATGCTTGAAGATCTTAATAGTGTCCATCATGCACTGCTACAGAATAGAGCAGCTATTGACTTCTTGCTGTTGGCTCAAGGACATGGGTGTGAGGGCGTTGAAGGAATGTGTTTCTTCAACCTCAGTGATCACAGCGTGTCAATTCATAAACAACTGCAATGGATGCAAGAACATACGCAGAAGATCACAGAAGAGAGTGATCCCTTTGGGAATTGACTGGACGGACTGTTTGGAGAAATGGGTTCATGGCTAAAGCAATTGCTTAAGGTTCTTGCAATAGGACTTGCAGTTTTTGTATGCTTTCTGATTTGCCTTCCATGCTTTATAGGATGCCTGCAGAACTGCCTGCAATGAATGATGGAAAAGACTTTTGACCAACGGATGGAGTATCATAGGCTGTGTGAGAAATTGTAGAAGGATGCAGGTTGCATTCGCGCTGTAATGGGGCAAGGCTTGACTGAGCTTAGGGAGGGGGAGATGTTGTAGTAGGCGATAACAGGGTATCGGGTTGTGACACTATAGGACCTCCCCTGGCTCTATGAATAATGTATGATGCATGCTTGAAGGGCACAGATAATGTACATAGAAAATATGTAGAGTACATAGGCTGCCATCTCCTTGCAATAAACACCCATTTTGCCATTCACCCTCTTGGTGTGGACGTGCTTTTCGGCCCAGGCATGCTGCGCCCATATATGAGGAAGACTCACGAAAGGCAACACCAGCCCAATGCACAAAAGAAGCCATGGCCTAGTCAGAAATAGGTACTGCCTTGATCACACATGGATCACAGAAAGCAGGGATCCTGGGCCATATGCTTTAGTTGGAGCTCCAGAAATTTGGAGTCTATTTTTACAACTCACAGAATACGTCAAGAGCTATATGCATGGGAACAGTTTCTTAAAATTATTAACTTTAGAGATGCATCAGAAATCTCCTCCTTCTGCAGGATTTTGGCACCTGACTTCAGTGCCCTGAGCCCCATAGCATGCAAAACTCCACCCCAGATGCAGCTCTGAGGGTTTCATAGCACTGGAATTGTAACACTGGTAAATTTGCACAACCTTGGAACTTTCCATTTTGTCAAAGGGCTGATGGAAAAAGATGCATTTCAAAGAGGCTGAGGTTGAAATTTCAAAGGTATTTCAGTGGCCAGCAGTCACAAGTGCAAGGCATTTTCTGACCTCTCTATTCTGAGTACTCCTTTATTATATCTCACACAACTGCTCTGACAGGTACCATGGTAGCTCCTGACTTCTGGGGCAGTAGGGCCTGCTCTATCCACGCAGAGACTAATGAGTAATCAGAGAACTTAAGAACACAAGTAGCTTCTCTAGAGTCCATTTACTATTTCACGCACTCACTAAGAGTGCTGAACTGTCCACTGATGGAAGTCAAAAGTAGCATCTCCCCAGTACTACCATTAATGAAGAAGTGCTCAAAGTGCTGATACCAACAGAAGATAAATGTGTATTTTTAAAACGTAATTTTAGAAATCAAGGTCAACTTGTGCTGAGCAGAGGACACCGTATCTATTCAGTAGATAAACGCTGAAGTTGTTCTTTCCCTGAACAACCACAACTATTTGTGAAGCAGGACTAGCACATCTGCTGGAGCTAGGTAAGTGAAAAATGGAAATGTTGAATACTCTTAATATCTTGGAAGGTATCAGAGCAGAAAACCATGAAAGCATTTCACACATCTAGTAAGTAAACGCTTCTCAGGTACTTATGTAAAAGAATTTTTAAAGAAAAGATTTTAAATGCATTCAGAAAAAGTACAGCAAGTGATTTTCCAAAAGGGAACGAAATGCAAATCCACAGAATGCACTATATTATTTCCACTTGCTCAGATGGCTTGCTCCCCCCTAGCAGTGCTCAGCATTTCTTGTAGCATGAAAAGACTGATGGAATGAGTATGATGATAGCACTTCTTTGGTAAAGAGGACACTGCAGGACAACAATGCATGCCCCTTACATTGAGAGCTGTGTGCCAACATGCACTCATGCTTCCACGATCTGCCAGACTGGACTTCAGTTAAATTGGGCGCAACTAACACTTGCCAGCCCTGCTGGATATCCTGCACAGAAACACAAACATGTTTAATGGTTTTTGCTGTTAAAAACAACACAGTTTTGCTTGTTCATTTTAACAGAGTTGGCAGCAGAATTGCAGAGCCCAGAACACCACCAAGAAGAATCAAACAAGGCAGCAAAGAGTCCTACAAAAATTCAATGTTTTATATATTTTACATACTTAATTTGTTGGTTTAGGATCACTGGTTGAGAGATTCAGTCTTCATTTTTTTTTACTGGCAGCATCTTAAGATAATATCTAATGAAATTTTAAACAATTTTCATATATTATACATGGATCTGCTTGAGAGCATTCAGAAGGGGGCCAATAAAACGGCCCCAGGGATGGAACACCTCCCTCTGAGGACAGGCTGAGAGAGCTGGGGCTGTTCAGCCTGGAGAAGAGAAGGCTCCAGGAGACCTGAGAGCAGCCTTTCAGTATTCTAAAGGGGGGGACTGTAAGAAGAAAGGGGACAGACTCTGTAGCAAGGTCTGGGTGATATGACAAAGAAATGGTTGCAAGCTTGAAGAGATGAGATTTAGGTTGGATATAAGGAAAAAGTCTTCTACAGTGAGGGTGATGAGGCACTGTCACAGGTTGCTCAGACAGGTGGTGGAATCCCCATCCCTGGAGACTTTCAAAGTCAGGCTGGACAGGACTCTGAGCACCTGATCTAGCTGTAGGCATCCCTGTTCATTGCCAAGCAGTTGGGCCAGATGACCTTTAAGAGCCCCTTCCAACTCAAAGGATTCTATCATTTTATGATTATTGTTTATCATAATCTTGTATTAATTACTCGGCACAAGAAATTCCAGTGAACAATCTAGACATTCCAGCCTCAAAAAAATCCCTTTTATTCTTCCTTTTTAATCATTGTAATCTCAGACCTATACAATTTCTAGGTACAAATATTTCTAAACTGAAATCCTATTTGATCACAAGCTTGCATTTTCACACAAGTGTAACAATGCAAAAGGATTGATGGAGAAAGACAAAAGGAGCAAATGCTGAGGGAAATGCCTAAATCGATCAGTTTCACTTCTACCAGGCATTTTCAAATGCTTTAATTCCCAGTACATATGGATAGAAATCCCTCTCACTCTAACCTACCAAAACTACAAGAATAAACAGCTGTGGCAAGGCTGGAGAAGACTAGTAAAGATTATTAATTGGTACTAATCTGCAGTAAGATAAAGTGCATTTCCTTGCATAAGAGATAAAATGATACGATCCTGAATTGACAAAGGAAAATGGCTGAAAGGTTCTAATTTACTATAAGTTAAGAATGCTGTATTTTGCCAGAAAAAATTAGTTACTGATTCTGCCTCCAGCCTCAGTGACGGTGGCTGAAAGCTTTCCTGTTCTGATGGAGAAGAGGCAGTAATTTAAAAATATATACATCCTAACATTCAGTCTTAAAGCAGCACTGAGTGCTGCAGTCAAAAGACAGAGTAGCTGTTGTGTACTGAACAACGAGGCTTTAAAGGTGGCATTTTCTGACCTCATGCATGTCACTCTATTTCTTGTGTTGAAGTAGTATCCGATAAGTAGATTGAAGATGAAAAATATTTTAGTTTAAAAATAACCCTTTTAGCCTCTCATGGTTCCCTAGAAGTGCCATCCTTCTTAGAAATGAAGAGGTAAATACAGTACATACAATTCCGAGGGGAAAAAAAAACTTACCTTATGCTCGTTAAATGCTAAATACCACATTTAAGCTTCCACCAGACCCATTTTATCTGTACCTTACTGTCAATTTGCAATCACTTGAAAGCATGCAGAGGAAAGAGTCAAGGGTGCCAAGGAGGTATCCTGACATTTGTTGCTCAGCTGCTCTGCAGCAGAAAGACGTCAGCCAAGAGCTGACTTTTTCCACAAAGCAAGCAAGCTGCATTCTAGGGGTCAACCACCTCACAGGACACCTGCAAAGGATGCTTCCCTTTTTTGAAAGAAACATCCAACCTAGGGCAGTCTGCCTAGGGTTGAACACCTAACTGAGGGGGCACATAAGGTTAGGGGAAACCACTTTCACACAGAACACAGAAGGTATGGGTGAGAAAAGGTGAGGCCCAACCAGCAGCACCCAAGGGATCAGTACGATGGGTGTCTTGCTGTTGTGGCCTCTGGGATGCAGCTGGGATCCAGGCAGGAGACACTGAAGCTGCCTGGTGAGGGCTTCAGGGTGCGCTGGCATCAGTCCCAGCCAGCCGGCACTCGGTGGCAAACTATCAGAGTGAGGTAAACTCAGTCTTTCTGGCTACATCATAAAATCCTTCCCAGAAGTACTAAAACTTTAATTGAATTGCTGTTTTCAGTCATTCGATTTTAAAAGACCAACCTCTTTTCTGAGAATATTGGGTCTTTAACAACCCTAGTATATCAGAGCAGCATACTATGTAATTAAACCAATCTCACAGCAATTTCCAGTCTGAGTACACAGTACAGCAGCACCTGGGCTGTCCACACCTTACTCTATAACTGCTCTTCAGTTAGACCACACTTGGTGTTGGTGGAAGAACATTTTGACTCAAAGAGAGAGGAAAAGAAATGCATCCATCCCCAACCACCTGGCCCCTGTCCCATCCAAAGGATGTGCAGCAAATCCCATTCCCTCATTTGAGGTGCACGAATATGGTTTACTAAACCCTACACGCAAATGACAATTGAATACAAGCGAGGCAGCCCAGTACTTCTGCAACTGCTGCTCTGCATGCTGGAATAAATCAAAACAGCTACCATGAAATTAATTGGAACTATACTGTTGTGTAAACAAGAGATCTGGTCCATCTGACATAAACAGATTTCAGCTTATTTCCCTGGCACCTCAAATTCAGAAGGAGATCATTTAAATCAAATACTATGCTTTAAATCTTGCCCTTCTTGAAAGTAACTGTTATTTACTTCCCAATTTCTTTGCAAATAATGCAGTCCTCATTATTCAAGCAGAATCACAAGGGGAAAAACAAATGTTCTTCACTTAATTATATTTCAAATGCTTTACTTTCAGCTCATTAGATCTCTAGTATCTTCCTCCCATCCTTTATGCACACTCATTTTTGTTTCTCTTCAAAGGCTGCTGTTTATCCAGCAAGCCTTCCCAGACAGGGAACCACTCATACTGCAGGTACTGTTATACCATAGCACCCAGTAAAATGCTGGAGTAGCTGGAATTATTGACCATGAACTTAAAGCAGCACTTGCTGTTGTGTTGCTTACCCATATCCCCATGAAAAGCCAACACAGTCACTATTATTATTTCTTGTCAGCTTTTTGCCCTATAACAGAACATTGTCAGAGGCTTTTTTTTTACTGCCTACTTAGTCATTAACACCTTTAAGTTCAGCATCACAACATGAAGAAAAAGTTAGGTTAGTATTAAGTAGACAGCAGGACTGCAGCAACCTGATGTCAGTCACCACCCCATCACAAGGTGCTATGAAAGCCAATGAGGTACCTGCAGTCTTATGTGAAGTAAGGAAGCAGCGCTATATCCTCCAGCCCCAAAGGCAATCTGAGACTCCCTTGCAAGACATAAAACAGTGCCTGAAATATAACTATGGAAGTTTGAGTGCTAGATAATGAACTTCTTGGAAATAAATTTTCAGAAGAAAATGGCCAAACGTTACCACAGAAACCTGAGAATCAAGCTCAAAGCATCTACGCCTCTGTTTTTATGTATTATTTTCTTTTATTTTTTTCCCCCCAGAGAATATCTATGTTTACCCCGATTTTTTGTGCGTATCTTTCAACACAGCGCTCACAGGGAACATGAAGGCCTTCAGCACAGGCACAGTGTGATGAGTGCAGCCTTCCAGAACTGATTGACATCTGGCTCACGCAGAGTACTGTAGAAGGAAATTGTTCAAACAGTGCTGTGGATCCATAAATAAACCAAGTAAAGAATGTAACTGAAGGTGAGTATTATGATTTTAAGGTGCTGATACTACAGCATTTAAGTGGCTGGTAAAACAAGGCAATTTCAGAGCACCCAAAGCCAGGGAAGCACATAAAGGTAAGCACTGGTTTGAAGAATATCAGAACAATACTTAATGAAGAAGATCTGCTGTCTGCTTCAGTACACTATGGATTCTGGGGGAATTGCACGGCTGCTCTTTGAAGATCTCGCTGTCAGTTTAAGTAAATAAACATTCAGTCCAACCAATAGCATCTTCTTTCCAAAGTAGCTAAGCATCATTACAAAGTGGATTAATTAGATCCAGTATTTTCCCCCCCGATTGTAAATAAAACTCCCAAAGCAAGAGGACAGTCAGTAGTTTAAGTATGGCACATTCGTGTTTAAAATCAAAAAGCACAGATGGGGTGCCTCCAAAAATCAGGAGGATTGTTTTGATTCTTGTTGAAGAACAATGATGTTGAAAAGGATTTGCAGAGCTCCCAGTTCTGCTGCACCAGTTTTATGGCTAGAGTCAGCTCAGCACACCCATAACAGAGAATATCACTGATTTTCTTTCTTCAAAATAAAGGACTGAGAATGTGAAAGACATGCGCTGAAATACCCTCTGAAAGATGATAAAAGCAGAAGGAAAAGCACTAGAAATCATTGTCTAGCACTGAATTATTCTCTTTTTTAACAGTGTATACTCATGTGGTTGGCTGCTGTTCTCACACAACGGATATGTCAGTGCCGTGATCAAAACAATAATGAATCCCTCAATGTCAATGCAAAGTTCCAGACACTAGCCTATAAAGCATATAGGAAAAGGATGGAGAAGCATTTATTGCTTTAAAAAAAAAAAAACGACATTTTATGTGAATAGATTAAAAAAAACATTTGCAAACTGGTCTGGGTTCTAGCCATGCAAAATGTTAGATTCATTTATGAAAGTTTCATTTATGAAAGTTTAGATGATGAGAGGCTTTAATGCGCAGGGTATCACTGGAAGTGTGTTGATGCAACTATCAGAAGCGGAAGCATATTTAAGATC
Source organism: Pavo muticus (assembly GCA_016647715.1). NCBI lineage: Eukaryota > Metazoa > Chordata > Aves > Galliformes > Phasianidae > Pavo > Pavo muticus. Next base: position 2,746,215 of record JACDJE010000029.1, on the reverse strand, counting down.
AGCATGAAGAGTGTTCAGAAAGATTAAATACGTAACATTCCTGTAAAAGTGAAGAGCAGTTATTCTGCCTGAACTCAGCAGCCTGGTTTTCCTTCACTATCTGTATCCACTGTATTGAGTGCTGAAAGCTTATATCAAGTTTAAGACAAAAAAAATCAGCTTCTTTAGAAGTATCTCAGTCAAATGTGCTTTACTTTAACCAAAAGAAGTACATGGGAAATAAAAACAACAGTGCTAGTGCTTAGGATTCTGGATTTTTCTTTTACAAAGGGAAGAAGGGGAGAGGTGATCTGAGTTTAATGTTCTGCATTCTTTTGCAGTTATCACAGTATGCACACAAAAAATCATTGCAATTTTTGAGTGCAGCAGTTTAAGCTTAACCTAGCAGCAGGCAAACTGCTATAGCACGAGGTACAAAAATGCTGAAAAAGATAACCAGGAAAAAGTATTGATCAGGATAATAAGAAATAACTATGATACTTGAAGGTAATGATAAATAGCTATTTTCAGTGCAAAACATCATTTCTAACCATGTACAGGAACACTTTGTGTCCAGATACAGAAAGGTACATTAAACTACTGATAGTCACATCCAAATGTCTTTGTTTTTAATCCATCATTTAACCTTTAGTCTGTGGGGATATCAATTTTCATCCAAATAGAAACCAGCTGAGGTTTACTTCTTTCTCATCCTACATTTTGCAGGCCAGTCTGAAGGATTGTTTTGCTTAAGTAAAATGGATTTTTAGCTGCCTGATATTCATGCACCCAATCTGGCTTCCCCATTTCCCACTAATAGTCAGTGTGCAGAGGATGGATAGGCAAACACGCACTGGTTCATTGCCAGTGGGCTTATCCTCCAATTGTATATGAATATAGGAAAGAGGCAAAAAAAAATAGTACAGATGAGGTCTCCAAGTCACATACATACACATCCCCCCTCCCCAAAGGCAAAACACTAATGTCTGTTGTCACAGTGGTTAATTATAACATGGGACTCCCTGCATCAACTTCTCATTTAAGATTTAAAAGAGGCAAATTTCACTCTAAATAACTCTACTCTCTCCAGAATAATGACAAAGTGAATTTTATGGATATATATTAAAAAAAAAAAAAAGAGTCCTGAAATGAAAAATAGATCTTACAACTTATGCCAGTCTCTAGGAGGAAGAACAACAACAGACAAAACCTAAGACGGAGCATGTTTCTCACTCCCGCCTGAGAAGCCAGGCATTCAGGAGGCAGGAGAGCTGTTCTACCAGACCTGGCAAACTGCATTTTCCAAAGTTGGAAAACCCATTTTGATCCATCTTCAGGATGAGCGTACTATCAACTGTGAGCTTGCTTTTCAGCCTTCCATGCTATTAATTAGAACTGACCCTTTGTGTCGCTCTGAATGCTTGTACTGCAGAGAATAATACTGTGCTGGAGAAGGTGAGAGATCACATTTGGGATTTTTTCTGTTTTTTTATTTATTTGGATTCTTTTACATTTTTCATTCGGCTGCACATAATAGAAGAATATAGAGAATGAGATTTCTCAATACACTTACAGATCTATATTTTTTGAAATGTGGTTTCTAGGAATATTATTCCTTATGTGATATATAAAGGATAGCTCTTACTGTGACAGAAACACACGGTGCCTCAGAACTAAGAACAGACCCTCAGGGTCTGCGATATGGCAAGTGATAATGAAATGCTACTTCATTGCCAAGGCCATAAAATTCAATGCCAAAACAAAAATATGGTGCCCAGCTTCTGTGCAGAACTGTTTCTTCCTTTGCCTTTCATACTGCTACACTCGTTCCAACTAGCAGGTAATCTGACCCAGAGATCACGACTCAGACTGCCTAAAACTGATTTGCTGTTTTATTTTTTCCAAGAACATTGTACCAAAATTATTATCAGGCCAGAGCTCTTGTGTACTGATGAGTCTCTTTCAGCCTCTGAATCAAACCACTTTTGAGCAGCAGCAACGCTATCAAGACATGGCAAAGAAGACAGACCAGTTTATTCGTTACTCTTGTATCAACAAACCCAACATCCTCAACACTGTACTAAGGGCTTCAGAAAGAAACTAGAACATAATGATTTTTCAGAGAGGGAAGATCCAGCCAATTTCTGAGCAAGATTTTTAAGTAGAAAAATATTTCACTCACCACAAGGAGCTTCCAGAATGCTATCCCACTATTTTAGAGCTCTCTCAGCCAGAAAATTCATCTCCTCTGAGCACTGCATGGGCCCAGCATTATGGTGAACGTCACAGATCTGGGTTCATATAATGGAGGCTGCAAAGAATCCATTCTAGGAAAGAAAATATCCCTTCTTAACGACTGCACCAATTTGAGCAGAAGAACATTACCATGAATTTACAGTGACTTAATTCCCAATAAAACTGCAACAAAGTTGATTCTCCTTTACGCTCAAGTCTTTTTATGGCAATCCTTTCAAATGAGGTAGTAATGTTTAAAGGCCCCTTATATTACTGGAGTAGCATAAAGAGCCTTTAGGGCATGAGAATCAGATGCCATACACGCACAAGCAAATAAAAGCAAAATCCCCTCAAATGTCTACATCTATTTTTATCATATATACATATGAATAGATAACCACAGGGTTGAATAAGAACTATGGTCACCATAGAGCTATCCCATTTGGTTTGGTTTTGCAAGGATTTTGGTGAGGTTTTTTTTTTTGTTTCTTTAAATCAGGAAGGCAGCTGAGGTGCCTGAAGGTTTTAATATCTATAGCATGATCTCCATCTGTATGTGAGAAGTGAGAGCCGAACTGAAACAGCGCTCAAGTTTCAGCAAAGCTGTTGGAAAGAGGAGACATTCAGCAAAGAAAAATGAAATATTTATAGATTTACCAGTCATTTATAGATTTAGTACATTAGATAACATGTAAAAACCCTACAAGTTGTGCTTTTATTTGAGAGCTAAGCATCATAACTGAAGTAGGGTTTCTTTAAAATCTCTTTGGAGGAGAAGAACAAATACATTTGCTTAAAGGATTAATCATAAAAACACTTGAGTAAAGGATTGGATGGAACAATTCCATCCAGAAAACTGATCCAGATAGCAGCAGGTGGTTTTCAGAACCTTCCCCCACATCCAAAGAGCACTTCAGCAAGGCCACATTACTGAAGAGGTAAGCATACCATCAACGCTTGGCAGAAGACTGCCAGAAGGTTCAGAGAGAGACCTCTAATGGCCATGCCTTATTCCAAAGGGAAAATGCTGGGGCAGACAATGCAGCCATTACATCATCAAACGTGTTAAGCTTGCAGAGACCAGAGCTGCTCCTCCTGCAAAAACTAATTATGAAACAGCACATATTTTATAACTAAGTTTACTCCCAAGAGATGTAAGCAGAACAGTGCACGCAATTAGAACTGAAAGCTTCAAACCAGTGACACCTCCCATCTCATACTAATTTATGCCAGTTCAGGTCTGTTGCTTTGCAGTATGAAGTTGAACCCAGAGGGAGTCAAGGCATATTAGTTTTCTGATATGCTTCATCCTATCCACTGCTGTAAAGTCACTTGTTTGGTTTTATCTGCAGTCCCTCATCTGCTTCAGTACTACCCAGCTCATTAAGAGACCGATACTTTTCTCATTTTCTCTATCTTCTTTCTCACTAGTACATGTTGTTCTTTTTTCTTCTCTTTCTCATGCCAATCACACTTCACCCCTCTGACTCATGTTGTATGGGTTTTTTTTGTTTTAAATAGGAATGCGTAAGACTAAGAAAGGCCATAAAAAATGCATTTCAATGAAGACGCACATTCTACTCAGAGTAATGAGAGGAAAGCCACTGTAAACAAACAATTTGGTTATTTCTTACTAAAGTCATAGGAAGTTTGCTAATGTAGCATGATACTGCCCACCAGGAAACCCCCACAGTGAACTAACAGACTCAGTGTCATTACAGAGTCATTATTACGATATGCAGATGACAGCTCTCATGTTTAGCCAAGTTACTGGAACAGAATTAAGTCAGCTTTCTTCCCAAGAAGCAAGTGGAGAAAGCACTGGCAATCTGCATTAGACTGTCTTCTTCTGAGTAGTATTTTTTCCTTTTTTTTTTTTTTTACTTTACTATTTCTCTTAAATTGAAGTCACATCTCCTTTGCTTTGCAAATCTAATTTGTCTTATGTGGTCTCCATCTGAGACCAGGGCTCCCCTCGTCATCCAAAGCAAAAACAATGGAAATCCATTTATACTGCAGATGACAATACAGCACTGAGGTAAGTGAGCTGGAGCAAATAATGAATCAGAAATGAAGTGGTTGTAACATGCAGCTTATAAGAAACAGAATAAATGAGTCCCATAAGCTTATCCTGGTAGCCTGCAGCATCCCACACCAACTGGTCTTAGTGATGACACCTTACACAGGTTTGAAGGCCACATTCATCAGCATATTTTCCTCCCCTTAGGAAATGCTTTGCTTGACTGGGTTACTAGATGTGTTAGGAAAGACATATTAACTCCAAACTCAGTTTGGATTCTACACTTCAGCACAGTTCTTACATTAACATGTAAGAAAGCCTGCCTCCAAGTTCTCCATTTTTCTGTTTGCAAGACAAAGAGCTAAGCTGCAGAGGCAAAAACCAAGACACAGGCATACATTTTTAGTGAGCAGAGTGCTCTGGCTCAATCTGATAAAAGCAAACGTGCCATGTGAGGAAAAAAAACAAATGAAGAACACACAGCAAAAAACTCTTCCTGTTGCTCCTGTTTCTAGAAATACAGAAGCAGATTTTGTTCACACAGGTGTTCATTAAAAAGTGTAATAAGTATTTTTATGTATGCATCCTCCTCACAATGACATCCTTAAACCTTTTAGCAAAACTTTCTTTCATACCTTCAACCACCCTACCCCATCATTCACAAAATATCACAAGTCTCAGGGAGAAAAATAAAAATCACACAACCAAGACAGAAGCACATTTTTAGAAGCCCTTGCATAAAACATATTCACCCTGCATACAGCACACAAGTGTTAATTTACCTTTTTGATGCACAAAGAAAGGCTGACAAGACAGTCTCATATCTACTTTTATCCCTCTATACATATTACTTGCAACAACTCACACCTACTTAAATGCAGTTGGATCAAGAGCTTGCATGGTGCATCTTTGAGAACCATCTCACGGATTTCTGCCCTCAGATATTCCCAGCACTATAGAAGAATGACTGATGTCAAACAGACCGAGTCTACTAATGCTCTGGGCAACCATAATTACTAAATAGTTAGGGGAGAAACATCTGTTCCAGCACATTTCAATAGACTGCATAAAGAACACTCCTACTTTCAGCAACACCCAGTAGTATGTGTTTTGCATCACAGAATTAGAGAAGAATGGTTGTTGTTATTGAGATTTCAGTTTTATAAAGCAGTATTAACACATCACTGAATCACATCATTACTCATTAGACACCATGTTTGCAGTCTTTGCTGAATACCTTTAAATACACTTAAAGGTGATTCAACGGATTGGTTTATCACTAATATAAAAACAGCCTTCTTTTCAAAAAGCATGCCAACAGGTATTTGTCTGCAAAGCACATTGTTTTGGTGCTCCCCACACCTGTTTCTTGAGTGGCTGCTTGGCATTTGATGTTTGCTATGGACCTGCCTTCAGCTGTGCTGCTCATCACAGCTTTTCTGCTGTAACTTCACATATACACAGTAGGAACCCCACAGTGCTGATTTTAAAATGATAGGCTGTCTTTTCCAGCAGCTTTCCTGCATAGACAAAACAGAGATATCAAACCAGCAAGTTGTACCACTGTCACTTAGACTGTGGAGGTATTGCTAAGAGATATTATTGTAATAATGAATGTGTACAGTGAAAAAATACATATCAGAAACTGACTTAAAGGTCAGCTGTTGCATTATTACTAATTAATGCCTATCTGTATGTAATTATATGATCATGCAGCATACTTGAGTGATAATACAAAAACAGATGACCTAAAAAGGAAAAAGTCAGGCCCGTAATTGTGACTGAAGCAAGTCTGTGGGCTGTATTAAAGTGTCCAACACGTGTTAACGGTTGTTTCAAATTGGCTCCTGCACTTCACAAGTAGAGTTACAGAAGAAATAATATATTTTACTTGAGGAACAGGTACATTAGGAAAAGGCAAAGCTAGTTTTGTTTCAGCCTCATAATTTGGTAAAACAAAAGGCGTTGCCTCAGTCCCTGCAATACTTATTTCACTGATGTTCTTTGACACCTCTGATCCTGAGCCTGCAGAGTGTGCTTGCACTGACCTCAAGGAGAGCAACATATCTGCCTCCAGCAATAACACACATTACAGCTGTCCCCTCCACATGTTCAAAGTTGTGGGAAAGCACACAGCCAGTTTCTGACTTGCCCATCATGGCTGCCTGTCACACCTGGGCATGCAGAGAGGTTGGACATCTCCATAAGATCCCCCAGCCCCATTTTGTAGTAACAGGTTTCTCTATAACCCAAACTTCTGTGCAAAGGACTCCAAGCTGTAAAAACTCTGCAGTATTGTTAATAAAGGCTAATATTGAGAAATGAAACTACTTTTAACATGTGTTTTATTTGCTGGGTTCCAACTTTCTCTGTGCCTTCCCTCCCCCTTCTTCTCCTGCACCCATCATCCATCTTAGGTCTAAAATAGTAGCAGCTGAGTACAGAGCACAAGCTGTCCTTGTCTAAACATGGGAGGTGAGTGCATATGAACTGCAGGACCATTTCACAGCTGGGAATTGTGAACACACACACACACAAAAACCAATAAAAATTAGCTGCTCTCATCAGAATCAATCTGAGGCAAGTTTCTGTCATAAATATAAAAAGGCATTAATTGCAGTCAAGAACTGCACTGCATCATTCATAGTAGGACATTCAGACCAAAAAAAAAAATAAAATCACTAAAACAACACAATAACTACAATCAAGCACACAAACCATTCTCTATTAATTATTACAAATGGTAAGAGTTTCAGACCAAGGGGGGTTGCTGTGTTGTAACCTAAGCTTTCATCTGGAATTACAGGGTGCTTGTGTACATTTCTTTGAACCCCTCTCATTCACAGTAAAATGAGGCAGTAACAAGAGAAAAACAGCAGTGGAAATAAGGATGCTGCCTGTAGCAATATTTGGTGCCTGTGAGAGGAAAAAAATAGTACTTTTGTTCCTAATCAAAAATCTTGTCAATGATTAGAAAGTCACTAACAGCTATAATGCGACAAGGAGCCTTCCTAGCACAGGTCAGACAGATGAAATAAAGCTTCCACAGGGCTGAGGATTCTTTAAAGAAAACTTAAGCAAAAAAAAAAATTGCTTTTAAGACAAAACGTGTAGTATGGCAGCCTGAGCTATCTGGAAAATACTTGCAACTGAACTGGTAAGATCTGAAACTTCTTGTCTGTCAGACATCAGAGTCAACAGAGGGTGTCCTGTGCTTTGCTGGAGAAGTTCGTCCACGTAGTGAATCTGGCTAGTAATGATTTGTGGGGCACAGCAACATCCCACTAACTTGGGAGCATTGCAGCAAAAGCTACTCATGCTGACCCCAAATCAGTCATGGAAGAATCCTAATTGCAAGCATAGAAGATGATTTCACTGGTTTATATAAAAATGGGTGAGTGAGAAGAATAAAGGCAGTGTTGGAATGGTTGATTTCTCCCTGAGAAAAAAAGTTCTTCCTTCACACACTTGCAAAAGACAGACAAATCCCAAATGCACAAAACAAGCTGCCTTTATCCAGTACAGACATAATTCTAGGGCTGCCTGCATCTCAATATCTGATGACGTTCTTCCGCCTGCAGAGATAAACAGATTACCTTTCCCAAGTGACAAAATGCACAATTTGATAGTTATTTGTATCCACGCCCCTCGAGACAATCTCAAGTAATCAAAAACAATCAGATAATTGCAAAAGATCAGGCTAGGCAGATAGGAAGTGTTGAAATTCAGCCTCCCTGGGAAAGCAAATTCCTGTTACCAGATGTATAAGAAACATTACTTTTTATTGTCTAATAGTTGGGGATATTTCTGAAGATTTCCTTTTCAGTTCTATATTCTCTGTGGCCTTTGTTCCTCTCCTTGAACCCCATTCTCTCAGCCTATGTATATAGCTCCAGTGCTCGTAGCTCAGGCCCAGCACTGACTTGAGCATGTCAGAAACTCCATCTGGCTTCCCATAATCTTTTCAGCAAAGAAGAATATGTCATAAAGTGATCCTTGCTAAGACTGCAAAGATGTTCTGACCTTTGGCAGCCCCAGCATGTCCCTGAGAAGACTGGATTTTCCCTTTGGTTCTCTCTGCTGGGTACCCACTGTTACAGTGCCCAGTTCTGAACAAAGCCTTTATTACATTAGATTTCACCAAAGTCCTTCCTATGTTAAGGAATGCTTTATAATTGTGCAAACAATGGCATGATAACTGCTCGGTAGTGTTGGTACCAAGATTTGGAGACAAGAAGCCCTTGCATTCAGCTGCAAATTGGCCTAAAACACAAGTTGTGGTTTGAATAGAAAACACTAATACAATGAAAAAATCAAATGTTTCGTGAAGTGGAAATGGGATGTTCAGTGCATAGCCTGAACTTCAACTCATTGCCAAGGTCCATTTTTAGTATTGATAGGAAATGGAAAATAAGTCCAAGCACTGACTTGGAGATTGCCCCACTTCCTTTTAGAAATAAAATCTTTACTCTGTGCCCCTTCCAGGGTGTGACTGCATCCATCATGGTGACCAGCAAGCCCAGCAAAAGCTTGTCAAGAACCGAGCACAGGAGGGCAAAATGCCATTCAGGATCAAATTCACTATCATCTATTCCTGAGGACATTTGGTGGGGGCGTCTCAGCCCTGATGAAACGTCCCAAAATGTGATCTGATCAGGGCTCTGGTAGGCAGTAAAAGCACTGTACCTCATCTCTTGGTCCATACACACTGTAGATTAGCTCAAGTGAAACATCTGAAAGGTTATCTCACAGCTATTGGTGGAGATAAGTAAGAAAAGCAGGTAGGAGATGACCATAAAAAAAGTCTTCCTCACTGCTCTATTATGAGCTTAATTAGTAGAAACAGTTTACTAATTGCATTTTATAGATGAAAACAAGTCCTCCAACACCAGTATAACACCTACACGGATTAAAGATAAGCAAGCATCGAATACTAGCTTGTCTCCTCTGCAAAAATCTTTGTAGGTCAGGTGGGTGGCAAATTCTCAGAATACCTACTAAATAATGCATTTTCATACAGTTAAGTATAATCCTTTCAGAAACCCTCAGCATTTAATCTAGTTAAACAATTTTCAAAGTAATTATCTGACGAGTCAAAGGATACAGAAGTAGCAATTTGGATGCCACAGCCCAGTCTACATGAATTATTTAAGTTTACGATTGAATAGGTGACATTCTATTATCTGGGTCAGGGCAAAATGACTTCTGAAAGTTGTGCGTATCGAACTATCATGGTTTGCAAAATTCAACATATTTTCCTTCCTGATGAAAAAACTCATTTCTATAGCCACGAGACCATTTATTTGATATGAAATTAACAAGAGCAATTCCATTTCTTCACAAGTTCTGCAAATCTTACACTTGGCAGCAACTGGAAACTCAGACTAATCTGATACTGAAATTACAAATGCCAAAACAGAGATCAGTGCCTAGGAACTCTAACTGGAAGAGAAAGAGAAGAGCAACCATCAACATACTGCCCGAGGTGGAGGGTCTACTGCTGAGATGGCACTAAAAACTCCTGAATCGCAGCACCCTCTGTGGCTGTCTTCTCCTCCTAACAAATATCATGTTTTCTACTAGTAACATCTTGTAATCCCACCAGCAGTAACTGAACTAGCAAGCGTAGTTACTGAAGGCACAATTGGAAAGGATATTTTTGAAAAGGTTATTTCCAGATTTGACTTCCATCTCTTTCAGTCATTGCTTTCAGGGCATTGCTACGTCTCATAAATTCAGTTAAATCCACAGAGCTGGACAGAAAACAGGGATTGCCAGTTGTTCTGCTCACAAAGAAGTGAAATTGGTTCTGACAGGTTCTCGGCAATATCAGGTAAAGCATTCACAGGTAGGCCAATAGTCATACACAGTAAGAAGAATCAAACTCACCCAGCTGGCGAAGGAGCTCTCTGGCTGTACAGCACCCCTCAGAAAGCAGCCCAGGTCCAAGAGCTGCTCTCCCTTCAGTGGCTGGCTTTTATATGAGCCCAGGGAGGTCCCACTCTGAGTCCACCCCTTCTGGTCACCTGGGGAGCACAGGTGCAATCAATTTGCTTGTGCTCCCTGGGCAGCCGCAGCCCTTCACCAGGTGCGCAATCACCAGTTCGAGCCGTGCCCTAACAGTTCCCTTACACCAGTGAATCATGTGTCTACAACATCAACAATCTTAAACACAATAACTTCTTCCCATAAATGCCTTATCCCTCCAATTTCAAAGCCAGGCAAAAATTTGTACAATTTCCCATGCATGGTCACAAGCAATCCAGTCGGCTTCAAAGATTATCATGATTATAAGGCAGCAGCAGAAGTGAATGGGGAAAATATATGCTTGTGTTGGAACAAATAAATAGTAGATAAGGGAACAAAGTAAGTTCTTCTCTTTTTCATGAGTTTTGTCACAAAAATGGCATTTTGGAACATGAAATGTTTGCATGCTCTGGCCAGCCAAGTAGAAAAGGCTGATGAGAGGCTCACAGACCCCCATGGAGAAGGCTGCGCAGCTGCATCACCTCACAATCACCCTTGTCCTTCCATGGCCAGGACACTGAGATCCTTGGCCCCCCACCGCAGGGCATATCAGCTGGGCACAGCCGCAGCCCACAGGAGACACTCTGGCTGCAGCTGAGCCCTGCCCTAGGATGCAGAAGCTGTTCTGTAGGTTGCATGGGCAACAAGAATTGCTAACATACTGTGCTCTGTCTACATCCAGCTGTGAGACAGTTCCATCTGCGCATCCTTTTACAATCTGTTTTTCTTTTGATGAGAAAAATAATTAAGTACTATCAAGGACGCTAACCTAAATAGCCCTTCTATAGACAGACTGCCTGAAGTTTTACCTCACCTCCAGCGCACAGAGGAAATATTACTGTGGTCACAGAACTGCTTTTCTTCAATTCTGGTCTATGACAGAGTTACTGGCAACACAAGTGCTACCGAAGAGTGATGTTCTTTAACTCAACAGCACTTCTGATGTATCCCAGCTTGTTTTTCAGAGAAGGCAAAAAGGCAACTCAGAACCACTCTCTTACTGGCATGCAACAAGCACAATATCAGTGCTGTCAGCTGATGTCTGTCTGAATGAAATCCCCGTGAGGCATGGCACACTGCCACAAGGCTGCAAAGTGAGCAGTGAAGAAGCTCGTTTGGCTTTCTGCACTCAGCTCTGAGGCAGACTGCTTCTATACAGTGTGATACAGATGGTGTGAACAGCTAGACACGGATAAAAGCAAAAAAAAATTGAAGATGTGTAAAAATATGCTGGAGGACCTAAAAATTAACAGAAGACCAGTAAGATCAGGAAGATATAGCTACATGAACATTTTGGCACTAAAGAGAAGCATCCATCAATTACTTAACAGGGAAAGGGGGAAACGCATAGCACAGAAATCCAATATTGTAAATATTTAACACATATTGGGCTGTCATCCTTAGGAAATCATGTTGAAGAATGTATAAGGAAAACTTAAGAACTAATTCATCTGCTTATTTCAGAGCTTGCTAGTTTAAAAGTAGGTGAGATGCTTTCAGTATACTGCTACAGTGTTTGAAATGACTTTGCTCTACCAGAAATCCTTTGCCTTTCTGCCACATGAAATCAGGATTTGTGAGCTTTTTAGTTGGAAGCCAGACTGGGAGTCTTCTGTGGTTACACAGGAAATTGAGGGATGCCCTTGTCCTCAATGATCTTCTATCAACAGACTCATAAATACTAGTTTCTGACATGCTGATCCTCATAAGTATCAGGAAACATAGAGGGTACCTTAGGCCTCTCCACCAAACCATGATTTTCCATTAACTCCCAGTTATTCTTTCCTGCTCCTCCCTGCATCTCACAGTAGGCAGAAGGAACAGATCTTCAGTCCTACTAAATCTGTCTGGTGGTGGAAAGCCAAGTTAAAAACCTAGTCAGTAACTTCCAATTCCTCTTGCCAAGTAAGCTGCTGCTCAGAAGGGATGGAAATTGTAATGTGAGCTTGTCTGAAGTGCAACCAGTAACTCACATTGCTGTGAGTAAAATTATATATATGCACATTATAGGCATGATCCTTTATTTTATTTTAAGGTAATGTGGAACAGTATGCAAACATAAACTCTAGACGTGCTACTTTGCCCTTTGGGTTTTAATAAGACTGAAAATCTCAAAGCGCGAGAACAGAGCAATAAAAGTAATATAGATACTATTCTATTATTATAGCAATTTGCCAGTCACTGAACTTCAGCAAATGATATTGTTGAAAATACACGAGTTCGGTAACAGCTTCTCACCTCCTATCCACAGAGCCTAAGATATTCCCCAGTTATTGCTGTTCTTCTCAATGTATTCTTCAAGCAGAATTAAAGAAAAGCAGTTTTCAGTTGCGAAGAGATGGCGAGATAGGCTGTGCTTTGGTGCAAAATGTTATTGCTTAGGGTTACTGTCTAAGCAAAGTAATTTTGGTTTTTAAGAATTGTAAATCCACATAAAATTCACCGAGCATTCGAGCTGCCATGTGATGACAGTGCAGACAGATGAGCTGCGATGCTTCACTGTTAACAGATACTCTGTCAGTGTTAATGAAAGAGAGTACTTAAGACATTAAGATGTCTTACTACTTACTAGTCTACTACTAAGGAGCATAATCTCTCCAACTTTCATAGAATCACAGAATCACAGGGGTTGGAAGGGACCTCCAGAGATCATCGAGTCCAGCCCCCCTGCCAAAGCAGGTTCCCGACACCAGGTCGCACAGGTGGGCGTCCAGGCGGGTCTTGAATATCTCCAGAGAAGGAGACTCCACAACCTCCCTGGGCAGCCTGTTCCAGTGCTCCGTCACCTCACCGTAAAGAAGTTCTTGTGCACATTGGTGCGGAACTTCCTATGCTCCAGTTTCTGGCTGTTTCCCCTTGTCCTGTCTCCACACACCGCTGAAAAGAGTCTGGCCTCGCCACTTTGCCCCCCACACCTTAGATATTTATAGACCTGGATCAGGTTCCCTCTTGGTCTTCTTTTCTCAAGAAGAACACTCTTTGCACTGTTCTTGCCATTTACAGCATTTCAGATAATCAAAATACTACAATTTCTGAAAAGTAAGACTCCTTCAGAGAAAGGTCAGAGCAGTAACAACAAAGCTCAGGTGCTCTGAATATAACTGCCCTCACAAAGGAAATAAATCACGAGCAGTTATTGTACATCTCTATTGCATGTTCCGCTGAGATAAATGCTGAGGTTTAGATAGAGTCAGCCATCTATCTTGGGGATGGCCACGAGATGATTAGTCATAGAAATCCTGACAATTTCTCTGTGAATAGCACAGCAGCTAATGCAATACAATACACATAGAGAAGAACATTCCAAGCCAATTAACTATCTTTGGTAACATAACTACTCATTTTAAATCAAGACAAGGTTGTCACTCCCCTTGGATCAAGGTTAATCCACTCAAAACCATTGAATTCATATGCATGCACTGTCAAGGATCTGTTTTATGGCTTTTCACTCCAGTAACCTGAAGCACTGCCAGCTGAACAAGGAGCAGCATGACATTTCATACTATAGATGTGGAGAAGCAAGAAAGGATTTGTACCATTATCTGTGGTTTTCATGCGATATTACCATGGTCTTTTTAGCTATGCAGGAATAAGAGCATTAGGAGTTGGTTAGCATGTCATAGCAGGGTAAAGCTATAACAACATGAAAAAACAGAAACTGGTACCCTATTTTGTTTGGTTCTCCCCATCACCCAGCAAATAACAAGTAGATAAAAGGTGACCAAGCTGAGCCTTAGCATTCCCTAATGTTGGAAATGAGTGAATGCTGAATCCCTCCCTGTACTCCTTTGCTAGCAAGCTGAAAGTTTATTTTTGTTCAGATTTTCTGTACTAAGTGATAAGCATCTAACTAGAAGATATCAAGTTTTCCAGTGAACAACCCTGCACTACAGAAAAACCAAAGCCCTGTTCTGCTGCTCATCTTTCTGGAAATCGTATTTAAAAAACTGGCAGAAGTCATTTGTGTCAGTAAGAGCAGATAGACTGCTAGGTAGCTTTGTGAATACAACAAATCAGTGATGGTTTTACGCCATCTGAGAATCTGCTCTGTTCCTCTATGATAAGAGCATACCCATCGTGTCTGACAGGCTGCAAGCTACCTGCCAGGCAGCTTGTGAGAGTGCCGTACTACTGTCCTAGCTCAAAACTCTACAGAAAGCCACTGATAAACAGAAGATAAATGCTAATTGAAAACTGCTCCCTCCCCAGTCAAAGAGAATTGCTCTAAGGCTTATTAATCGAGGCTAAGTGCATTTAGCAACCTGCAAGCATTTGCTGCTGAAAACAGCTGGATTTGAAATGTTAAGCCTCAGCTTTGATTAACTATCCAGCAATCTTTGATGGCAGCTTTAAGACATAGAATGGATTTATCTTAACAAAGAAAGCAAAATGTTTTCTCTCATTAACTTCTTTCAAAAGTTAATGGGGGAGGCAGCAAATACACAGATCAGATTAACAGAGACTGAGACACTGACATTTTTCTTCTCTGCAGCAGGAGTAAACAGTTTAAGTTTGAGATGAATAGTCCTACTTCAGTCTTACCAGAGGTATTTTTGGTGCCCAAGATAAAACTCACAGCAGTGGAACGTTTAGCTTATACGGTGCATTACCAAAGGAAAAGCCACAGGTGGTGGCTGATTAGCTTATCTTACATCTAATGAAATTCACAAGATCCTCCCTGCGTAAAATGGCTGCACCGATTACATGAACAATCCCTGGGAGCATCGGCGGGGACGCGAAATGAGCAAAGTAATGGATTCACAGCTCTGTGCCCTGCAAAATTGATACGTGCCATTCCAAACAATCTAGTAAATCAAGTTTAAAATAGTCTTTACGGGAGACTGCAGCGAATTTGAAGTTGAATGAGTTAATCCACCAAAATATGCTTTCCAAAGCAGCATTTTAAGGGATTACAAAATCACCAAACTCAGATTATTACAAACGTGCAATTAAGTCAAACACTTTTTTGCTGAGGAAATTAACAGACTTTTTTTTTTTTTTTACCAAGACCTGCATAGGCATCTCTCACTTCAAAGTTAAGGTTCTTAAATTCACACAGAAAGATATCATCACTCTTAAACTCCCCACATGCTGCCCCATCTCACAGCCCAAAGACTGGGAGTTTCTTCACTGGGATCTGATGAGCACAGGGGCCTCAAGCAGAGCTGATGGAGGACAGGTCTCTATTGAAAGACTAACAGTGTTCTTGGCTGTAGACTGCAATGTGATTCAACCCAAAGGTGCTAATATGAACACATCCATCTCATTTCCATGTGCACACAAAAGCACATGTAGCCTTGGCACAGCAGGGAAAGCTTCTCAGCTCGAGGAGGCTCTGCCTCTATTTTCCCCTTCTGGCAGAAACAATAAATGGGCAGAATTTGGAACCACAGCTGGACTCCAATGCTTGATGCACAGCCCATGGGAAAGAACAGATACCGTACAGGAGCAGGCATGTTGCACCTAGTTTCCTTTTCGTAGTAGCTTTTCTGATCCTGGTAAATAACATTCCCATTATGAAGTTAGGCTGGTTTCAACCTTTAAGAGATTGACATTGGTTTCAAAGGACTCCCTCAGGCACTTTTCCCATATGCACGTTTTCTCAATGCAAAATTTCACTGGCTTGCCTTCAACACTCTGCCAGTTGTGTGCTCATGGCACAGTCATAACACAATCATGCTCATTTGAAAGGATAAATGCAACAAAAAAACATTCATAATCTAAAGCAATAGCTCAGCTGGGACAAAGACCATCTCTAAGTATTGTGCTAATGTCTGCTCCACACTCGTACAGACCAATCTTAAAGAATTGGTGGTTTCTCCACATGTAGCCCTGTTAAATGACTAAGTGTGTTAAGTGTTTTGCTGGGCTATTGCATTAAACACAACACTGAAAACAGTTCCACGGAGCTTCCCCACCATTCCCTTTCAATGGTGTTTCTCTTGTAGATTAAGGGAGCATCCACACAAACTGGGCTCCCAGGCCGGGTAGGGAACAGTGCCAAAATTTAAATACAGGTGAAGAGAAACACTGTTCTCACTACTTGAAACAAGAGGCAACCAGCTGCAACTATTCTGTGATAATAAGACAACATGAGATGCCTTGCTGACAGAGCGTTATGGATAACCTCATTAGCTACAAAAATTTAACCTAAATGCCTCCAAATGTATCCTGAAGTAAAACCCAGTATAACCATACAACACCAAGACAAGAACAATCGCAGCGAGCTTTTCACCCAGTA
The DNA here is from genome assembly GCA_016647715.1 of Pavo muticus. Lineage (NCBI taxonomy): Eukaryota > Metazoa > Chordata > Aves > Galliformes > Phasianidae > Pavo > Pavo muticus. Next base: position 2,729,713 of record JACDJE010000029.1, on the reverse strand, counting down.
GGAAAGGACACAGAGACATAGCCAGGTGTTGGTAAGAATTAAGAGAGTCCTGACTGTGACACGGTCAGCACAAGACAATGAGATGTCTGAATGGCACAGAAAGCACTTCATGGGAAGAAACATGCTATCCAAACAGCCTTAATCATATTTGCTGTTTATCTCCATTTACTTTAACCCGCATGCAGCCTTCTGAATTGGCACTTTCGCATGCCTTAATGTTTGAGAATTTTAACCTTCTCTTCTGAAACAGGGAAATGGAGATAAAGTCTTCAGTAGATGAAACCCTCTCGTTATTCCCATAGCTCCACACCAACTCTTCCAATAAGTTGTGTTCCTTACGACTATTAAATGTTCAGGATCACAGTGTGCTAAACTAATCATCTGCAGTACTGAAGCTAATATAAAATTACCAGTGAGATTTTAAATAGCATATCTAGCAACACCGTCTTAATTTTACAGGGTGCACATGAATGCATTATAAAAATCTCTCTGCCCTTGGGAAGAGTGCAGCTTGCTTCAACTTTACGGCATCATGGATTTATTTAATCTTTCCTAAGAGTGTTGAAATGATTCTATAAATTTTGTTTCTTATCTTGCAAATTAAGTCAGAGCTGCAAATATGGCTCTAGAGGCTGATTCTCCCTATGTCTGCACTCTGTTTAATTATGCTCAAGAAAAAGCAGCAGCAGCTGAGGACAGACAGCTGCTGCTCTGCCAGGGAAATGCTCACCTTCATTGGAAACAGGCATAAATGCACAGCAGATGCAAGGTCACTGAGGATCTGACTGCTGCTGGAAAAGGCCCCTAAAAATCCACTAGAAAAGGCACAGCAAGTGGAATGGCAGGTCCATATACTCTAGTCTCTATGTATTTCTAAGTCTTGGGATAACTCAGGAAGAAAAGTCAAATGCTGTTAGGTATCCCTCAAGGATTCATCTGACATTTTGGAGCTTGGGAAAAAAAAAAACAAAAAACCACACACACACAACCTGAACAGAAGCTGCAATCAGCTTGACATTGTGCCACCAGCCATAAGTGTGATTGATACTACATTGGCTCCATTAGATACAGTCCCTATAAGAGAGTTATCAGCACCTTAAGAACAAAACCTCTTTTCTGATTGCTGTTTTCAAGGTCACCTTCATAAAACACCAAAAGTTTTAACTGAAGAAAACTTCTGTTGGAGGTTATCTGCCCCAGTAGGGTTCTGAATCTTCAGCCTGAACTGTACTTTGTCCCCATTGCCATGCTGCATTGACTTTTCCATTGTCCACGTTTATCTCCCAAGCAGTTCATGTTCTGACAAGTCACCCTTTGAGATTAACAGCGCTTACATAATTTTCTCTTTCTACTCTTTGATATTTTTTTTGCTGCTTTTGTCAATTGAAAAGCTTTCAAAAAGCCACTTTCTAGACTAATTTCTCCATTATTCATCTTTTAAAAATGGCTCCTTAATGGCTTGCTATGGTTTTTCATGGTATAGAGCCATTTATTTGGCATTGTAAATAGATGCTGAGACTGAATTAGACTTAGTCCTTTTGAGATCAGAACTGGGATGTTCTTCCAATCTTCTCAGTTCTTCCTGTTCTGCTGACCTGTTTTTCAAGAGTGTAGTTACTAAATTAATAGGCAAAGTGGGATAAGCAATTATGAGGAATCATACTAGAGCACGTAGCTGTTTACTTGACACAAACTTGTGTGATATGAGGGAAACTTCAAGGCAAAAAGAGATAGCTGCATCACAATGAAGAGGCTTATAGAACTAGTAGTTGAGAAACTGAGTAAATATGGCAGATCAGAGGTCTGATTTGTGTAGACACTATTTTACTTTCTCTGGCAAGAAAGTTTTTAGACTGTGCATTTAGCAGCATTTATCATTAATTGTACTAGAACAGATCTGCTTGGAGATACCTTTAACTGCACCATCAAGCAATACTGATAAGAACTGCTTCATTTCAACAGTACTTGTTTAAGCATCGTTCATACGACCAATTGTCATGGTTTTATGATTTTTGGTTATCAGTATTCCACATCATAACATCATGTAGTGCACTGGGAGTTAAAGTGTTCTGGGTACCTGTCCCAGAAGAGAAGAACTACATTCCCCAGAAGCCTGTTCGCTGTGCTGTTATTGTTTCTGCTCGGGGGAACAGATATAAGGTCTCGGTAGGTCATCTGACCGGGCTTCTTCTCCGTCAGACTCCCTCCCTGCTCGACTGGACTGCGCATCTCACCTCAGCGTTATGGTGAGGCCTACCCAGCTTTCGGACAATCTCTCTCTCTCATTATATTTGATTTATTAGCTTCAATTCTAATTATATTGTATTATAGTGTGTTATCTTGCATTCTGATACTATATTTAGTAAATTACTTTGTTTCTCCTCAGATCGTGACACTGTTTTTAATTATTTTGGGGTCCCCTGCTTCCCTTTTCTGGAATCTCTCTGCCCCACTAGTCACGGAACCTGGCCGAACCAGCCCGTAAACCGTTGACACCAACCATCTTATTTAATGCCAAGTTTATTCCCCGAAAAAAATCTTTTTCCAATACTTAAAAGATTTCCACCACTTTCATATACGTAGCACAGCTTTCCTAACCTTCCTGACGCTGCCTGAGGATAGCAGCCAGGCTCTGACCCCCGCCTTCCCAACACACACAGTGATGTTTGCTACCCAGGAAGCACATGCACCATTACTCAGCATCAGTGGCAAGTCACCCACCACTTGAGACAAGCACAGTGACTACCAAAGTCCTGTGCATGGTAGGAACTACAAAGAGAAGCAAAATTAGTTTCAAGTGGAGAGGGATCAACCTCAAGGACATTATGACTTTAACACACAGAATTAGACACTTGCATGCCCCCATACCAAACTTACAGTCAAAAGCTGAAGCACTCTCACTGATGGTTGCTTTTTGCTTTATAATCTATTAGGTTTTTAGCTACATCTAGTGACTATTGTGAAAACACAGTGCCTGTTACAATACTCCAAAAGTGTGAAAGTTCATCAGAATCCCAACAAAAGCAGATGGCCTTCTTACATCTGTTCTGCCTCTCTAGTTGCTTGGCTTTAAGAAAGACAACCACCTGTGATTTTGTTTGTGTGGCAGTAGCCCCCAAGTCGCAAACTGAGGGAACTCCCTGTTTTACCTGTTTAAAAATAATAATAACAAAAATTAATGTCTGAAATTGTTTTTTGGCTCAAGTTCTTCTCAAGGTAAAGACAGTACTCTGTAAGCATAATGTTTAACACCAAGTTGAAAACTGTTTTATAATTTCCTTCCACCAAGCATAAATAATTCCCTGTGAATATGCTTTCCCTAGTGGAGAAGACAACCCAACAGTGAATTAAGCTCTAAAATATGAAAGCACAGCAAGGCATTTTGAAAACACAGTTTTTGATGGTGAGCAACATATTACTAAGTATAAAATTAAGAACAGAATCTGTCCCCAGTTAGTAGCTTGTATTTGCTGTGCTTTCCCCTCCCAGGTAGATTTTAGTTCTCCTGCCAGTCAAATTCCTACATATCAGAGTACTTTTGTAGATGATGAAATAATTTAATTCCTTTATTTCAAAACACCAGGAAAATGTTAGTTTCCCCAACAGTGATTTTTGTGGGGAAAAACATTAAAAATTGCCTTCTGTTGAAAACAGCTCTGTAGAACAATAGATCAGTAGGTTATTTTGTTGTTCATCTCTTTCTTTTTAATTCACATTTTTATCATCTTCTTCAGTGGTTTTCTTCAAGATACATTGTGAAATCCTTGGCATTTATATCAAAGGACTTTAGCTACTCACCATGTTACCAGAGGTTGAACAACCTTACATATCCAGTTATCTTGTCACTGCATCTTACTGCCTCTACAGTGATTCCAGAGGCCGGCCATCACATCCACAGAGAAATCTCTTCAAAGAGCTATTTTTCAATTTGGAAAAAAATAAAATAATTTTAAACTTTGAAAGACCTTGAAGAGCTTAAAGAAAATTGCTTCTGAAAATTTCCTTCCATAGTCTTTCAAAAGGAAAAAGCAGTTTCTCCTGTGAATTGTGCAAGCCAATTTCATTCTCAGGACAGAATAATGCATGTTACTCTACCAGGCAAAATAATTATAGAAAAACATTTGCTCAGACATTTATGTCTGCCGCGACACCTATTAGAAAATAAATGTTAAATCAATTTAAATGCTAGCTTCTACCCCAATCCACAAAACTGTTAGATTTGCTGATCTAACAGTTTGCAGATGGATTCACATATTGGTCAATGGTGGTCTGATTCAGCATATCATCCACAAAAAATCAATATCTCCCTTTCTGATATCACAGCAATCCAAAAGCTGTATTTGAATGGTATTCACTTCTAGACACTGCCAAATACAAACCCATTTCACCTAAGCCACTGCTTTCCAGGCTAACTGTTCTTTCCTGCAAATGACACGGGTCAGTTTAGTAATTAAGCCCACCCCAGATCAAGGCTTGCCCAGACTTCCCCTGCTTTCCTGCACCAGCCACAGACAAATCCCTTATCATAATACAACCATATAACGTTGCACATTTTTGTTGCTATTACCACCACTTAAATACAAATCAGTCAAACTCAGTTACACACTGCCCTGAACTTTCAGCCAATTAAGACTACATGCTTTTGCTTCAATGAGAATAGTAAACTTAATACATGTAACACGCTTAATAGGAATAAAGCACTAACATACTAGAAATCTCATAATTTAAATGATGTCCTATATGGTGCTTGTCATCTTCAGATATTGAAACATTTGTCACAGGACACTGATATTATCCTTTCATTTCAGAGGTGGGAAAGCAAGGAAGCATACAAATTACCCACAGCTATGTAGTAAGCCAATAACCAAGACAAGAATAAACTGTTGTTAAATTCTTTTCCCAAACTCCACTGATGAGAACCCACTGGAAATACAATTTTGATGTATTCTCACCACCTGCTATGACCTTAAAATTCTAATACTAATAGTAAAACTAACAACATGGACCTCTGACCTCTGTTCCCTGCCTTGGGCCACACATTTGATTCATATATCAAGACATACAGGGGCATATTTTAGTATATTTTCTCTTTGTTGTGCAGAGTTTTGAATTGATTTGGGAGGAATCTTTGCCTCTCGGCAAAATTACATGACAGATTACAGCAGCATCAAGTAAGTGCATTTTACTGAACTTCCTTGAATATAAGAAAAAATATTACTAGCTCTTAATCTCAGAAATAATTGTGGATACCTTTTTTTTTCTCCCTAAGCATCACAATTCTTCCATAAAAATACTTTGTCATTTGTCTATTCTAATACAGTTCCTAAAGGTGGTTCATATATGCAACTTTATATTTGCTTGTAACATTGCACGCACAAGGTCATAGAGCATATGAAACGGCTTTGAAAACAAGCACCTGAATCTTTCTTGAGACTGCAGATAACAGTCAAGATAAAATCCACATTTCTAAACCACAGTTCTCAATGCAAGAGTTTCATTAGAGGATGATTTTCCAGACAAAAACTGAAAGCCAAGCCAGAACAGCTCAAAACAATTCCAAAAGCAAAGCTACAGCATCAATTCAAGGTCCACCCAGGAGGCAGATGGGAGATGGACACAGCTGTAGCATGTTTGGAGTAGGGCAGGGGACAGAGAGGCTTGCAGGGGATTGAGCTGAAATTGGGCTCCTGGGTGCACCTGCTGGGCATGTGGATGTAGGCTCCAGGTGAGGCTTTTCAGAGCTATTAAGAGCCCTTAGTGCCTACAGAGTCCTCATACTGAGTTAGTGGAATTAATGTTATCAAAAACACGTCATTGTTTCAGCAGCTTTTCACTGTCTGTTTTAGGAGCTCATTTCAAAGACGTGATCCTTGCTCAGAGAGCAGACATGCCTAGAGCAGAGGTTGCGTAGCCAGAGTTACCAAGGCTGTCTCCTCTGCCTGCCTTGAAGCTCAAAGTGATCAACATCACCAGCTGCTCTGAGAAATCCTGGTTTAGTGGTTTGCCCTAGACAAGAGAGAAATGAGGAACACAAGCCTTGTCCCATCATTCATCATTTGTAACCACCAAAAGAATGATAAAAATAAGACAATGTTTAAAAGTTATGAATACCTGAATACTTAATTCAGTACTATGGGAAATCCATACTGAGCATATGATAAACGGTGGAGAGGAGGAACTGTTCAGCCATTTGTATTACAGCCCGACAAGCTCTATTAACCCCAATTCTGTCAGACCCACTGAAATGATCTTTGAGGAACTGTGAGCAATCCTCACATTAAAAATAAATAAATCATCCTTTCAGGAGACAAACAGAAATGCTTGATCTAGTATTGACAATATGCAAAAACCTGTGGAAAACTCAAGGTTTGGAGTTTTTTTGCTTTTGGACATATAATGTCATGGATAATATCTTACTCTTGGAATCTGTTGTGTCATATTTGCTGGACAAGAGTTGAAATATCTTTCCTGTAAACGTTAAATCACATCATGTTTTTAAAGAAAGGAATTGTCACTTCTTTTGGCGGAGGAGTCAAGCAGGAATTGATAGGCAATGAGGGCTTCAATGTGCCTTCAAATATATCATTTCATAACACAGAGTTACCATGGCAGACTTATAATGGTACCAGAGCACTCACAGAACACTTATAGCAGAGGAGCCCCTTTGCATCACCCTCCCTCCCCACTCAGCTCAGCAGTCAGATTTTTCCCTATGTGAGCTCTGAAGAGGTCTACCACCTCTGAGCAACCCTGGCCAATCCAATTCTTTTGACTAATTTTTAAATCTTCTTCTGATTAGATCTTTTTCAATAGTTCACCTTTACAAAGCAGAAGAGTGTTGTCAATGACCAACAGCTTGTGGTTTTAATTAGAGAAATTGTTTTAGACTCTTGCCTTGCAATGCCATGGTTCAAGCTTTAGATTTCCTTATCAGCATCAGAAGACTTTAAAAAGCCAGCAAAAAGACTGCCTTGGGCAAAAGGAAAAGGACAGTGCTGTAGCAATACAGGGATTTGGTCAACCTGCAGATAGAAGAAGGAACTCTAAAGGACGGCTGCAAGAACACTTAAAATGATCAAAATGACCTTAGAGCAGTTTTTTCCTAAGTTGCTCTGATGCACATGAAGTGCCAGTAGCTTTAAGACTTGCTCCTGACATAGCTGAGACTTCTCAGCATTTTATTCTTCATCTGTCTCATCTGCCATACCCAGACTTCCTCATGGTTGGTACAACTGCAGCTGAGGGGGAACTTTCATTCACAGGAGCAGGCTGGCACATTTCCATCTGGCTGATGTTGAATTTTCTGACTTAATCTCTTTAGTCAGATGTACACATGAGATGGGGCTGGAGGATGCCAAGTTTCACTGTAAAAAAATTATGCCCTGAGGCACAAAAGGCAGTTGAGATATTCTGGGAGCACTGGTCCTTTCAAAGTGTGCCTTGAAGCTGGTCTTCTTTAGATGGGGACAGAAGTAGGCTCCTTGCACCCCAAAAGTCTCCTTCACACAGTGTTTCACACCATCATGTCTGTGCCTTCCTTATTAAGTGGGCTGAAGTAAATTCATGCATGGTCTAGTTTTCTGTGGGTTTTAGCAAACAAGCCCCTAACTCAGTCAGCCAAACAGAAGGAAAACACAGCCAAACAGAAGCAAAACACAACCAAAAAGTATTCTTCTGCCCATAGAAGCAACACGGAAAGCTCAAGAAAGTCCATTTGCCCTGGAAGAAAAAAAACACTGTAATGTCCCTGTGTAATGAGGAGGGGACAAGTTTTTAGCACCTTTCACTGCAATTACCTTTGGCTAAAGGCAGGGTCAGGTTCAACATGGAGTTATCAACCTGGAATATGCAGCCATCTCTGACAGTGAAAGGTAAAATATTGTGTCCATAAGGCAGAAACCTTTGATGGTATGTGTATTTCTATCAGATAGTGGACAAAAAAGCATCTGAAGGTGATTTAAGAGAGTGTTAGTTGAGGAAACAAACTTTAAAAATCTTCCTGAATTGTGCTCAAAATCTCCACTCTGTCATCCTTTTCTCTTCACAATGAACTCCCTGCAGCAACATTACATAAACTACTAGACTGGGAAACTGATTTTTCTGTACAGTTAAAGTGATTTTACAGGTGTGCCTCCTGGTGGTTAATGACAAAAAATTGATTAATAAATAATTTCATTTGAAAAGGACAGCTGGCCTTATATAAGATATCTCCTCTGGGAAAACTCTGAGCTTAAGATTTCTATCTCATTTAAATAAAAGTTTGCTCAGAAGAATAACATGGAAAAAAGCAGGCAGTTCACCAGCAAGCCATCTTGCTGCAGCTCCAGAGCAGCAGCTAACTTGCCAGTCTGGTGATCTGATTGATCACCCTGCATCCTCCAATTACACAGCTCCCAACTTGATTCTCAAATAGCATTATGCTGGTCTCTGTATTATATGCCACAGAATGTTATTTCTCACAATGAACTAACAATTTATTCTGGTATCACTAGTCACCAGGTCTGTGATTATGTCCCTACAGAGTCTGGGACTCCCAGCATGTAATCGCAGAGTGCTACAGACAGGCAGCAGCACATAAGCTCCACCATGTTCCTGGTAGCTCAGACAGCAGTCAGTCCTGGGGTGTCTGGGAGTGGGCACAGCTATCTTATCAAAACATGGATGTGTACCTTCTGGGATGGATTTGCTTCACTTCCAGCTAGTTTGTGAAACAAAGACATGCCTTTCGTCTCCTCTCGTTGCAATCGCTTCAACAGTGATGCTCTCAGACTTCAAAACTATGATGAGAAGAAGGTTGATGTGACCCTGGAGTTGTGAAACCACAGTGAAGAACCATAAAACCTTTTCAAGGCAGAAATAAGGTGTGATAGCAGCTTGTCATGACTCATCTTGACACCAGGACTGTGGTTTCATGCTCTGAGCAGCGTCAAATGAAACAGCCATTAGGCATCATTCTGTTGGGCCCGGATTCATTTCAAGAGCGTGCAGAAATAATCAGCATAGGTTACCTGCTGAAAGGCTTTCACACTACATTAATCTCTTTCTTGGATTGATACTGAACTCTTGTCAGCCCTTTATATCTCAAGTAATTTCTCTTGAACATAACCTTCTTGAACATACCCGTATGCCAGCAACACACTCTCAGTAACGCCCCTAAATCGAGTGTCTGGTTGGAATACTGTGCAAAGATACACTGACAGTGGTAACCCATGTGCACTGCTACCTTTTGTTCATTTTTCCAGAGTATCAGCAGGATGTCTGATGCTATTGTTTTGTCGAGTTCCTGTCACATTTCACCAACTGATTTGTATTAGCAATCTCTGTAAAATTCCAGTTACACTTCATGCAAAGCTTATGTAAGTCCCCTAGGATTAATTACATAGCTCCGAGTCCAATTTATTTAGCAATTAAGAAAATTTGGACAATAGATTGTGCATTTGCTGTTTTGAAAGAAAAGGCCAGAGTCCTTAGCTCTGTTACCAGGCTAAATGTTAGCTTCAGACATTCATTATTTGAAACTCCCTAAACAAGTACTTTGCATTGCAATCTTTTTTTGCATAATTTAGCCTGCAAACAATTGCCCCATTCAAACTGCTACCACATTAATGACACCAACCAAACCCAGGAATGTAAGTTGTTTACATGATAGTTTTCAGAATCGACTTTTTTTTCCTCTGACTGAATTTGTCAAACTGATAACATTGGTCTCAGGAAATGTGCTGCTAAAATGTTGTGACAGTACTGGGGAAGTTGCTAGGAATGAGAAACCTACTCTTATGCAGAAATCCAACACCAGACTTACATGCAGATTTTGAAAAACAATGTAATAGAATGTAAGCATGCTATAAATGGATGTCATCATATATGGGCTGTGGGCAAGGAATGCTCTCAGGCACACCAAAGCCTCCCAGTGCTCTCTTCCTAAGAGAAGAGATTCACTGGCTACAAAGCTATTGGGATGAAGAAGTCCCAGCCTTGCACAGACAGCTGCCCAGCCCATATTGCAGCCTGGCTGCCCCAGGGAGCTGCTCTTTGAGCACATTTACATCAAAGACTAGTTTTTGGAAGGTGGCCTTTGACTTCTTGTACCACATCTACAGCTGGGAAATCCTCCTGCAAGCACCCAGTGGCTTTAGAGTCCCTCTACTACCACCTTTGCTGTAGTAAAGCATGTTGCCAGGCCAGTTACTGGGGCCCTAGGCCCCGTTTTTAACCTTCAGCATACCTGTGTAGCTTTAAGGCAGCACTCAGGACCTTTGGTTTCACTATCTATTCAGTAATTTCAATTCAACCACCACAAAGCACTGCCTTGCACAGTACATGCCAAATGCATCATTTCACGGTATTACCAGTATTTTCTAAGAAACAGCTTGACACATACAGCACAATTATTTGGACTGTGGTGGATGAACAGCTGTACAGAGGCTACGCATGAAGCATGAAGTGCAGATCTGGAGGAGCTGCATTTAACAGGGCTCCAACAACAGCTTGCCTTAAGTCAATGGGGATAGACTGTTCTACAGCAGCTGAGGTTCTGGCCTAAAGGAATATAAATATTTAGATATCATGTTACTTGGTTAACTCACTAGATAACTTAATGTGAGACAGCTGAACAAAGTCTTAAAGAGAACACAAGCATTCTTAATGTAAAGCTTTCAAGAGCTGCATTAAAAGCTAGCTTGCACTAGCTTTTCTAAAGGCCTGTTTCCAGAGTATGTGGCCCATTTTAGGGATGTTTTAGACCTGATTCTGATGTACAAGACCTACCTTGTCTCTTTCTCAAAGATTTTTTTTTGTGATAGAATTCAACAAGTAGGCCATATCTGATTTCCTCACTGTGCATTAGGTTGGATCTTTTCAGTGTATTAAACACACCTAAAGTGGCTTTTCACCTGCTAGAATGACTGCTAAAATAAAACCAAGTGAAAGGGATGCAAAATTCATGATGATGTCTGCTAGCTCTAGATAGTGCACACTCTGGCCTTCCACAGGTTTTCTGGTATGAATGTCATATTACTGTCTCTTTCATCTAAACACATTTCACATTTGTAGGCATTTAACAGATTGCTCTCTTTAATTGCCTCTTTCAGAGGTAGGACCTCAATAGCTCACAAGAGCTAAGTCTTATAAGTGTGTACTGTAGATCAAATTAAAAGTCTCTGCAAACACTCTTCCAGACTTGCTATAGCCTCCTACATTCTCACATACCAAGAACTATGCAATGTGTCCCAACTACACACCTTGAAAAATGTCAGCTATGGTGAAGATGACCAGAGATGCAGAAGAGGACAGGAGATGTGCAGCACGTTTCCTTTTCTTTTGGAGAACTGGGAAGCAAAAAGACTGTTTGCTGGGGTGTGAGCACTTCAGAACAACAAGGAGGCAGCATTAGCAAAGGACACCATGTCCTTAAGGATTCACTGCCACTTTCCTACTCTGACTAATTCCCTTAGAGGGCAAGGGAAGCTGTCAGAAGTCCTCTGATTTATAGCTATTCAATGCTTGACCCTCTTCTGCACAAGCAGTCTTCAGGACAATGGCTGCAGAGATATCGACAGAGAAAGGTCCCTGGGAAAGTGGTTCACTCTTCTTCCTCCCGCTCCTCTCCAATGAGAGCTTTGTATTCTGCTTCTGTTTCACACCAGGTATAGGTAGCTGCTGCCCAGCACAGACAAAACTCAAAAAGCAAGCACGCACCAGGGTTTTACACCCTCCATGCTCAGATTCATTAACAAAGACACTCTGCTGTTCACTGCATTCAGGAGACTTAAAGAGCAGAAAAATAAGGCTGGGGACCTGCGCTGTATTGTCTCTGTATTGTACTGCCTCTTTAAAATTAGAAATGCATGGACAGCTTCAAGGTGCCTCCCACTGAGAAAAGGCTTTAGATACATGCACGGAGACAGCAGAGCTATCCTCCCTCTGAGCTACAGGGCAGAGAAATGATCGTTCAGCAAAGTCCTTTGGCTGCTTTTGTAGTAATCCCTTCTGTGCTTCAGAGACAGCAACGTATTTGCAGGGGAGAATCCAGGAGGCTACACCCAGAGTCCCAGTGACCTTGAAGAAGATAAGAGCAACTGCAGGTAGTTAGTTACCTGATGGTGTTATGTCAGTTTGTGTGTGGTTGTTTTTATTTATTTTAATGATCTTTCCTGATATTTTGCAGAGAAATTTGTGTAAAACAGATGTTGCTCCTTGCTATGACCAATACACAGATTTTGTGTCCAAGTAATTGTTTAGCACCAGTGTTATGCGAAGGTTCACGCTTCCAGTCAGCTTTGGGGATGTCTTACAAAGCAGTTAATTGTTTGAAATGCTGTTTAGTTTCAGGCTTTGGCTTTCTGCTATTCAGTTGTTCTGCAACTCTCAATCTGAAAAGCAGTGTGGAGACAGAAGTTGTACAGAAGAGTTTCTCTCAAATTTATGAAGCATTGGTATACTAGGGGCTGAGGGTGGTTCTAGGGAGGGAAGGAGAACATCAGCTCCACTGTACACTGTCCTTTGTAGCCATTGTGGGCATTGCTCAGTAGTTTTTCTTGAGCTGAAGACCTACTGCTGTAGTACAGAAAAAGCAGCAATCCTGCTCAGTTCTCTTCTGGGATGGATTAGGACTGTCCTGATATCTGGGAGTCTGGTGTGAGGACTCCCAGACATAGTATGGGTGGATGCAAGAATACAATCTCAGCATTTTGGTCCAGAGGGAAAGGCAAAATTAAGGAGTAGACTAGATATTTTCCTCAGTGTGGAAAATAAATCTGTTTTTAACGTTTGGTACAACAGGCAGTACAAAGAGGGAAGTATCTTCCTCTTCCCTCTCTCTCTTTCAAATAGAAAGATATTCAAATATTCAAGGTGCTTTTGTCTTGCGTAAGGAGGATTTTTCCTGTCACCTCAAGAACCTGTTTGTGGAAGCACACTCCTTTTGAACAGCTGGTTTGCCTTTGCAGCAAAGCCTTACAAGAAGGTTCATGGGACAAATTCTTGTCCATGCAGACTGGCAGTACTCCACTGGTTTGAGAGAAGCAATGATAGATTATGTGGGCTGGAAATCTGGTCATCCCTCCCCCAGCACTCACTACATGGCTGCCAAAAAAGAAAGTGCTGGCTTCGCTCTTTTCTTGGGTCTTGGCAACTCTTACTAATTAAGAAATGTATTTATAAGCCAGAACATCAGTTCTCTTCTTTTTTGTTTATCGTATTGCCCTGAGACATCCAGCATAAAGCAAAAGCCTTGCCCCGAAGAGATATCAGATGCTTCTCAGCAAACCAAGGTGCCATCTCCTTTTAGCTCTTTTACCTTGCTCAGAGATGTCAACAACATGGATTTGAAGGCTGGCAGATATTTGAAGCAGATTGTACACTCTTGTACTGTCACTTTACTCTGTGCTAAAAACAAAATTTCATCTTTGGTAAATAAAACTGCCAGATGTAACAACCAGTGTCTTATGCAACTCTAGGTATTTTATGATAACCGAAGCATCCTTTTACAAGGTATTTCTTCCCACAGTGCACCGACAGCAATAGAGCTGCGGGGCAATCAGGTGGATATTGCTTCCCCCTATGAACGTTATTTTTGCTGTAATTTCCTCTCAGGAAATGTTTTTCTCTTTTTGTTCCCACAGAAGACTATAAATGATGCTGTTGCTCTATAGTCTCATGGGGACAAAGACAAGGTGACTCACTGCTCAGAAGGAAACTTTGGATGAGGTCTCTTGCCTGCCGCTGTTGTGCCCTGACACCCTGGGTAATTTTAACACAAATCCAAGGGTCAGCCAAGCCACATGTGTCAAAAGAAGACAGACATGGTCCTGGAGCAAGATGAACATAACGCAAACGCTACCATCAATCTCAACTTTGCTGCAATCTACAATCTCCATGATGGAGATGTAACCTCCATGCGAAATCTCTCCTTCCCTTTCAATTTCAGTTACAGTGATTATGACCTGCCGCTGGACAGCGAAGATGACATGACCAAAACTCGCACCTTCTTTGCAGCCAAGATTGTGATCGGGGTGGCTCTTGTTGGCATCATGCTGGTCTGTGGCATCGGCAACTTCATCTTCATCGCTGCCCTTGCCCGCTACAAGAAGCTGCGAAACCTCACCAACCTGCTGATTGCCAACCTTGCAATCTCAGACTTCATTGTTGCCATTGTGTGCTGCCCCTTTGAGATGGACTACTATGTGGTACGGCAGCTGTCTTGGGAGCACGGCCATGTCCTCTGTGCCTCGGTCAACTACCTACGGACTGTCTCTCTCTATGTTTCTACCAATGCTCTCCTGGCTATCGCTGTTGACAGGTAGGTGAGGAGTTACAACTGCACAAGGAGAGTGCCAGATTTCTAGGTTTTTACCAAGCTCAGCTGTTCTGTAGGATGTGGTCATGCTAAGGTATGTGCTATGCAGACCTGGGTATCTCGTTTCGTAACAGCTTACTCGCATGAGGTCATAAGATCATCTCAAAGAAAACTAAGTGGAAATTTCCTGATAAAACTTTTCAGGTGAAAAGAATGTTCATTTATTAAAGCCTTCCCCTGCACCCCCCATAAAAAATATATCTAACTCAACTGTTGAAATAGATTTAGGAAAGAGGAGACAGGGAAATTGGAAACAGTCATAGACCAAAAAGGAAGATGTTACACCCAATCCTGTTCCAAACTATGTATCTCTAAGGAACTTCCATTACTGGGCTACAGAGCTTTTCCTTCTGCCCCACCTTTACTACAAAATGCGAAGTAAGTATTCTTCAGGGAGAGAAATAGTTGACTGGTGACTACAGAATTTAACAGGTGAGTTTCTTAACAGGGTTACTGCCTTACAGGATATGTTTTTCTCACTTCTAAAGTATTTTTCCCAGTTTCTGTTTTGGTGTGAAAGAGAGTAACAGGTAAGACCTCTATCTGGCTTGCAGAATGGGGTTATTATTCTCCATCATGCTCTACTGAGCAAACCCAACAGTCACTACATTAGACATTTGATAGTATTGAGGTCTTAGCTGGATGCTCCAGCCAAGAAGCGGATGCTCAGTGAGTATGATTAGCACCCTCCTTCACTGAAATACTCTCCTCTCTCTTTTCATGCCTCTCTGAGGATAGCATAGCAGCAGGCTAGGAAATATCCAGATGCCATTTGCAGAACCCATGAAACAGTGGTGATTGCAGTGTCCAGGAAATGATAAAATACTCCATCAATGCAGCCTTCCAGAGGTTTTTTTACAGCCTTCGTAATGGTGTGAGCTGAATGCACTGCTGCTTTATGCTGTAGTCATAAATAAAAATAAAGCTCACCTGCTTTATGCTGTAGTCCTGAGATACTTATCTGCTTGCCTTTCACTCCAGGAATTTTAACAAGTCATTTAACTATACTCTTTCTTACAACTCCTGTTCTCTTAGTCCTGTGTTCTGTGGATTCTGACAGACCCAAGTGCTGAAGATCAGCTTCATGCTGATATAAGCTGGACATGACCAACTCACAGAAAGCCACAGACCTATACAGTAAACTGTTTACACAAAGACCATCACAAGTCACCTTTTGTGTATGATCATATATATTTCTGTATATCCTCTGTATACCCATCTACACGCTGTATGATTTCTTTCAAGAACTTCTTACCATTCACTGTAATATCATTTCCACCACCAGCCTTTGGTCAGTTTCCCTCATGTGCTATTTTATATTCTAGCCTAACGTTGCCTAGGTTTTGGCACATGATACAAAAGATAACTCAGGATCAGTTTAACCCTGCTAATAGTTGTATAGAGATGGCTTGTGCACAGCTGATTTAATTTTTGTTGAAGTCAACACAAAATCTGCAGAAAGACTCTGAGGAAGTTCAGAAATGTTTTGCCTGATCTGTGGAAAAGGACAATCAGCTCCTATCAAACAAATCCTAGATCAGCCTGTAGCACAATACCTTTTGCAAAATCTTAGGGAATCAAACTTTAATTTCTTAGCACTGTCATTTGCACATCACCATTTTCTATTACTTTTTCTACTTCTGAATTATTATTTTTTATCTTTTAAAAAGCCCTTCTACTGCATCCCACTTAGATGAAGTAATACAGGTCACTGAGCCCTTATGTCTGAAAGGAAATACGAAGATTTTTAGCGTATCTCCCCACGCATCTTTAAAAACAAGCCTGGAAATAATTAATCATTGAAGTTCATTGTGAGAACACATTGTTTTGGTTTCATTGTCTGTTATGTGTGGGCTTTTGAATTAGTAAATACAGAGAAAGCTAATTCATTTCACAGTCATGTTGGTTGTGTCATGTGGGTAGTTGACTTCAGCCCCCATTAGATTTCTCTTCACATATTTAGGTCAGTTTAAAAGGTTCACCTGTGTAGAGAGGGTATTCATACCCTGTAGGACTTCCCACAGGTCTGACTCTTCTACATATTCCTGGATGTCTATTTGCAGAAAACATATAAGAATTTCAAAATCTTAAAGAATAATGCGGTGTGAATGGAGAAGATCTGAAGAGGAGGATTTTGTGTGAGGATTTTGTCCATGCTGTTAATGTTCAGGAGAGGGGGAGGTTGGCTGTAGCTGGGTTCCCTGGACTGAACGCTCACAAGCACCTAGCATGTTTTAAGTGTTCTTTTGGATTGCATCTTCCAGTGCAGTTTCATCTAAATCCAGTCTGTGTGTTCCAGCACCATTCCGCAGTGACAGCAAAGTGTGGTAAGCAATGGCAACCAGGAAATCCATCACAAAATTCTGCCGTGGAGATCTCCCCATTCAGCCAAATGTTCTGCTGAGCTGATATGCATACCTATGCCTACATACACATTATCCCACGATGTTCTTTCCACAGGACCTGATCTAAAAATATTCATTTATCAGCTCCACAATGAAGCTGAATAATTCTGCTGACCCTTGACATCTAGCCTGCGGTGTTAAAAGCAGTGAGCAATTTATCTGCTTCCAAGATCTGGCTTGTGAAAAGCCCTCCTGACTCTCCATTTTATTTTAGAATGAATAAATCCTATGGATGCTATCTGTGTATATGATATATACAGACAGAAGAGCCTCTGAATGAATGAGAAATGCCGCTGTTTCAAACAGTCCTTTGTGTCAAATACAACTGCACTGGGAGCTCTGGAATTTCTCTGATAAAAATTTCCTCTTAGCAGTATTCTAATCTGTCTGGGTTAGAGAGCATTCTAATGTAAGCTCATCTTATATCTGCAGCTTCTTAAAAAATAACCTTCCCAACTCCAACCAAATATTAGGAAAAAACAAACAAACAAACAGAACCCTGCAACCCAGAGTGAATGCAGTTTGGTCCTAAGCCCTTTTTTAACTGAATCAAGGGCACTTGATTGGTCTTGCAAGCATCTTATTTCCACTTCTCCATACTTGTTTGTGAAACACTGCAGTGCACTGTGCAGCTTTACAGTAATAAGAAGTGCTAACACCTAACTCAACTTGTACAGGATGTCACTCACTACTTAACAAAGCATATTTGAGATTAATTATTAGCAACAGTCACCTCCAGCAGCCTAAACAAAAATGTGCATGAGCAGAAAATGGACATACAGTCCTTTGCTGGTAGCTGGAAAACCACCTGTAACCACTGCTAGCCTCAGCTTCAACTCGTTTCACTCCATGGATTAACAAAGCAAATAATGGAAACACTGTCATGTATGTTAAAAAAATATATAGATACAGATATAGATGTATATATGTATTCAAATAGTTCTATGCATAGGCAAAGTGTTCTCCTCCTCTTATGTATTTGTGCTTTTACCTGCACCTGACTAGGTGTATATTAATGCATATTTTAAACACTTACCTGTGCGTGTGCTGCCCACCAAAGTATTCCAGATGCTGTATCATGGTGTGTCCTGGATACACTGTCATCTCTGTATTGCGTTACCTCCTGCTAATTTATTTGTCAGTAACGGGAATATTCCCTCTCTTTCTCTTCTTCCAGTCTATCCGTAACTCCCAAATGCATGATCCCTGCTAAAAACTGAAAGGTTTATGATACAACACTTCATCTTTTTCAGTTTGACTTTGTTAGCAGGTGGGAGTTTAAGACTGAGTTCTTAATATGCAGTAAGTTTTTCTGATTGCCAAAGACCTGCTGTCGTAATAAACTCCTCAGCTATTTGCTCCAGAACAACTGTCCTGGTTTAGGATCTCCATTCTAGGCTGCTACTTTGGCCAAATTTATTAACTCCTCATAGATGAATATGTCAGTCTCTAACAATCACAGCAGTTTCCTCCTGCCTTATTCTGTCCACATGTATTTTGAACCGTGCTCTTGTTAATGCTGTTTACATACTTCACTTTGAGTGTATTTGTCTGTTCTAGGTACCTGGCCATTGTTCACCCACTGAAACCACGCATGAATTATCAAACAGCAACCATCCTGATCGCCTTGGTCTGGATCGTCTCCATACTTGTAGCTATCCCATCCGCATACTTCGCTACCGAAACTGTATTATTTATAGTAAAAAACCAGGAGAAAATTTTCTGTGGTCAAATTTGGCCAGTTGACCAGCAGATGTACTACAAATCCTACTTCCTATTCATCTTTGGCATTGAATTTGTTGCACCTGTGATTACGATGACCTTATGTTATGCCAGAATCTCTCGAGAGCTTTGGTTTAAAACCGTACCAGGATTTCAGACAGAACAAATCAGGAAGAGGCTTCGATGCAGAAGAAAAACTGTAATGGTACTGATGTGCATCTTGACCGCCTATGTTCTCTGCTGGGCACCCTTCTATGGCTTCACCATTGTCCGTGACTTTTTCCCCACAATCTTTGTGAAAGAGAAGCATTATCTTACTGCTTTTTACATAGTTGAATGCATTGCTATGAGTAACAGCATGATAAACACAATGTGTTTTGTAACTGTAAAAAATAACACCATGAAGTACTTCAAGAAGATCATGTTGCTCAGATGGAGATCAACATACCATGGAAGTAAATCTAGTACAGACTTAGATCTCAGAACAAGTGCAATGCCAGTCACAGAGGAAGTAGACTGCATAAAACTGAAGTAAGTTTTAGGTGGTTCTAATCTCATATTTTGGAGGAGGGCAGGAAAGAGGAAATAGTACCACCTCAGAAGATTCTCTCTTTTGTCCATGCAAACACCCACTGAGAGGCCTGAAGAAGCAGCATACTATGGATTTCCACTAGAATCCTTCTACTGGACTGCTGCATAATCCCATAGTTCAGACTGATGCTGTGCGTCAGTTTACCCATCTGTAAATTTGGAATGTAGGCACTTGTTTTAGAGCTCTTTAAAACTGATAGAGAACAACAACAACAAAAAAGTCAGTGAATGCATTAAAGCATATTTGAAAGACAGAAGAGTTGACTATCACTCCTAGCCATGATGTCTCTTTGTTTCTTCTGAACAGAAATCTTTTACTCTCTTTGAGCTTATCGTTCTTATCTTTAAGCTGCTTGGTGTCCTTTTCCTTCTGCTTCCTCATGGGCAAGATAGGAAGGATAGCAAAAAAGCCCATTTTGCTTCATGCTACTCTTCACTCTGTTTATCTCTCACAAAGAAGCTCCTTGAAGCCTACAGACCACCAGCTTCAGTTGTCCAATGTGCAGCATGCTCTTATGAAAGGCACGTTCTCTACAAAGTTTACAGAGCTGAATACTGCTTCTCAGTCTGGTAAAAACCTGAAGTCTCTTCATGTGCTATCTGGTTTAAGAATATTTTACCAGCATTCCACCCTGTATTTTTCTGTAGAGTATTACTCTGTTTATTAAGTATTTGGAAATTAAAAAGGGACAGTTTCCTTCTCTCACTTCCAGGCACCCTCTGGCCAGCTGTTGCTGCCTTGAGTCACTGAGCACTTCACAGAATCACAGACTCAATCACCAATCTGTGGGGGTGGTGAACAATGTTTCCAGATTATGTAGGCCACCCTCAGTTTGAGCAGGTTGCCCGGCATTGTGTTCCATTGAGTTTTAACTTACTCAAAGGATAGAGACTCCATAGCCTCTCCAGGCAACCTCTGCCAGCGTTCAGTCCTCACAGTACAATTGTTTCCTTTTACTCTGATGGAATTTCACGTTTCAGTTTGTGCTCATAGGACTTGTCCTGTTTTCCAGTGGGACACATCGGAAAGAAGAGCAAGTTGGTAGGAAAAAATCCACCCTGTTGAACCATACCTAGACAGCCTACCCAGTCTGCGTGCACTTTCAAAATAAAATAAAGTAGGGCCAAAATTAGAAGGATTTTGAGGTGATACGTCCTGCAAGCAATGGAGACAGACTTAGGTTTAATCAAGCTGGTCACTGTTTGAGTTGAGTAGCTCACTGTCTGGCCAAACATGAAGCAACAACTCAAGACAAATTCTGCATTGCCTCCCACAATGCCATTTTTACTATTCTCATTTTGTGCAAGTCCACGACGAGCATTTCTTAACTGGAAATTGTATAAAACAGGTGACATTAGCAGTAAGGCACATAATTTAACTACACATAAAATGCCATGGACTATTGTGTATTGAAATCAAGTCTTTTCTATTGTGACAACAAATGCTTCCTGTTTTAAAGTATGTGGCAGCACCTACTTTTGGAGTAAGTGGCTTTTGTAAATAATTTGTTTACTTGTGAATATTAAGTGAGCAGCAAACCTTGCTAATAAAACAGCAAACACAGAGTCACTATGAGCATTCTGAATTATTTTTTATATTTTTCCCTTAGCCATCATTTCTCTACTCAGGCGATTAACGTGAATTATCCAGTGTCCGCTGAAGAAAAACTGCCAGGCTGACCAATTAATTTTAATGGCAAAAGGATATTCAAATCCATTAACGTGCTCAAATCCTCTTGCCATTAGCTGCTCTTAAAACAAACGTGTTGGAGAGATCTCATAATTTCCTCTGTGAGGCAAAACCATTAATGAAGTCATTCTTTTAAATGACATTTTTAGGGAAACAGGGAAAAGTACTAAACCTGCTGTTTTCCCATCCTACCAAAAAAATATCAAGGACTTGTAGTATTACATCATCAAGAGCTTTAATCTTGTCATTTCTCCTGAAACTATCTGCCCATATTTATCTTCTAGAGTCTGTTGTAGCTATTAGGGATTAGCTAGGAATGTTACCTGTTATTAGAGTGTCCTGATATTCCTCCCACCTATTTTTCCTTGACTATTCTTGGTGAAAGAGAGTCAAGCAACCAACAATTTCCACATCTGGGAATTTACCTCAGGAGGAGTCACTAAAAAATAAATAAACTTTCACCAACAATGCCAAGCAGAAGTCACAGGAAAAAACATGCTTTAAAATTTTGGACATCACTTTCAGTGCTCTGTTGCCCCACAAGAGGAAATTCCTTGAATTCCAAAGGGAAACATTCTCAGAAGCATCCTCCAGGGCCACATGGTGATAGACTTCTCCTGGGCTGTGCTGGGAAAGAAAGTCCTCCACAGAGGCACCAAACTCCTCATGGATGCACCTCTCTGTGCAGCCTGGGGCCTTCAGTGCACATCAGGACACCTCCTGTGCACTTCCTGAGTTTCTAGTTATGCCAGGGAGTTGTAGAGATCTCAGGGCTTTTCATTCACAGGCAGGACAGGGACAATTGTCTTGTCCCTTCTGAGCCCTCTCCATTCCAGGTCAAGCACAACTCAGCAGCTCAGACCTCTGCACCCAGATGCTGGGGTCAGCAGGCAGCTCAGAGCATTTTCCTGGCTCCAGCCCTCTCTGCCCCCATTCCTGGAGCCTTCTGTCCTTCCTCCTCCATCTCATCCCTCAAAGCCCAGACCAGAGAGGAATGGTTGCTTGTTGGCAGCACTCAGATCCTGCTTTCACTGCAGAACTCACCAGCACAAAAGCTTGCAGAAAAATGGAAAGCAAAAAGAAAACAGAAAACAAAAAACAAACATGGCTGTCCCAAGCCCTTTCCTTCTGAAACCAGGGCACGGTGAGGGCACGGTGCAGTGCTGACTCACTTAGGGCAAATAATTGTATGCACTGTGATACATCGACTGAACATAGTCCTGCAAACAGCAAAAAGTATGCAGCCGTGCTTTCCCTTTTGAGAAAAGAATTTGAGAATTGGTTTCTAGAATGCCAAAAAAAAATCAACTTTTTTTTTTTTTAATATTTGCAACTCCATTTTCAGTCAACATAAACACGTTTCCTCAAATTTTAAAATGAAATGTATCAAGTTGCAATCTGACATGCAACTCAAAAATCTGATCATGTCTCTTCACCAGACTTATATAAGCTCTTTTTTACCAGAGAGAATCAGCCCTCGCTTTGCAGCTCTGCCTTATTCATGTCACTGCTTTTTGGCAGTGCATACATCTGTGAACAATTATTTTCAAGGATGAAATACAGGAGGTGTAAAATTTCACCAGAAATCTCTGATGAACACCTGAGAGCTCACTGAGAATTGCAGTCACTGCCACTGAACCAAACTGATGCATCAGTGTCACGAAAACAGGGTCAGATATCCCACTGGTTTTATGATTTTGTTGCTCTCCTTTTTTGTTTTAATAAAAATATTAAACATTAAAATAAGTTTTGTTACATACATTAACCATATTATATATGGTATGAGGGCTGCTCCAAAAGTAATGCCTCCTGTTCTATTATGTTGGCCCATGACATCAGAGGCGGATGTTGGTGGGATGGCAGTACAAGCTGAGCCTTCCCATCATATCCCATTACATTTTGTTGTCATGTGACAGGTGGCAGCAGAGGGGCATTCTGGCAGAATGGTGTGACATGGAAGTGTGGATGATGCAAAGGTCTGGCACTGAATTCCTCCATGCGGAAAAAATGGCACCCAATGACATTAACTGATCCTTGCTGAACGTTTATAGAGACCAAACAGTGGATGTAAGCACAGTGAGGTGGTAGGTAGTGTATTTCAGGAGTGGCAACAGTAGGTCACCTCGGCTCATGCAGGTTTTTACAAGCACAGCATGCAGGCTCTTATCCATCACTGGCAAAAATGCACAACTAATGGTGGTGACTATGTTGAAAAATAGTGCTTTGTAGCTGAGCATTTCCTTTATCAAATAGTGTTATTGTGCTCTTTGTATCTGTCGGTAGTTTCCACGGAAATAAAGAGCAGGCATTACTTTCAGAGAGACCTACATATATGCAGCCCTAGATAATTCCTCTTCACTCAGTGTGGCTCAGCAAGCCAAAAAGTTGGGCACCCATGCCCCAGGCAGTGCAGCTGCCTACATGCAGGTGCTCCAGAGTTGGGTGCTTCCTTGCTTCTCTGTCAGGCTGGGCCTAACCTGTGGCTTCCTGCATTTCCCTGGAGAAATATTTTCTCATCTGCACTGAATGGTAAACTTCAGTGAGGGAACTGAAAATTGACTGCACCCTTCTGGAGCTCTGCTTGTAAGAGCCTTACTAAAATAAAAAAGCTTAAGCTGGGATGAAGGCAGCACCTGCCATGTAGGAGAAGCAGCCCGTTCCAGCGCAAGCTCTCATCCCCTGGAACACAGTAAAGGCTGCAGCACAACATCAGCGGCCGTTGGCTGCCCCTGATTAGCTCCAGCAGCAAGGAGGAATTCAGCAAGAACTATGGGATGTGCCAAAGATGATGAGAGAGTTGGAGGCGATGCATCCCTGTTAGAGCCGCTTGGAGGGTTTAGATCAAACGTGCAGTTCATAAATCACATGCAATCATGTGTACACTGTGATTATCCCCAGTTTTTATTTCCAAAGGCAAAGATGTGATGCTGTCATTGCTGATCTCTGCTTAGCTGATCTTCTGGTACAGCTCCTCAGTGAGGAGTATGAGGGCTGTGGGAAACAGAGTGAAGCAGCACATACGGGCTCACTTCACTCTCCATCCCATCCTAGAGGAAGAACTGACATAAAGTTTACTCTCTGCTCCATCACACTGGGTCATTAGAAAAAAAAAGTAAGAAACTGCTGTAATTAGAAAATGAAGTGATGAAACCAAAGAACTAACAGGAATGACTATGAGACAAAGCAGCAGCTACTCCCAGCAAAAAGCACAGAGAAAAAGTAAGTATTTCAATAAAGAAACGGCAGGACAAGGAACTATAACCATCGTCCCTCTACCAAAGGAGGATGGCCTTGAAAGACCCCAGGCTGGGGTGGGTTGCAATAGTCAAGACGTGAAATTTCCCTGAGAACTGATCCAATCAGGAGCTCAGCTTTAATGCTGTTCCCACTTCTTTGAGAGTGACAGTCTTTCCTGTGGCAACAGCACCCTCCAGCTGCCACCTCTACTATGCAGCATCACATGCCCAACTCAAGACCCTTCAGAACTCCTAAGGGTGGTGATCAGAAGAAAATATCTAACTGCACAGTGAAGCACTCCTCAAGAGTAGTGGTCAGAAGAAAACATCAAAAGCTGCAAGATGAAGCAATCCTCTCACCTCTAACCTCAACCTCTCCTCTTTCAGTTTAAAGCCATCAGACTGTGTAAAGAGTCTGTCTCTTTCCTGCTTATAAACTCCCCTCATACCGCCATGAGGTCTCCTCGAATCCTTCTCTTCTCCAAGCTAAACAAGCCCACCTCCCTCAACCTTTCTTCATAGGAGAAGTGTTCCAGCCCTCTGATCATCTTTGTGGCTCTCCTCTAGATCTGTTCCAAAAGCTCCACATCTTTCCTGAGCTGGGGGCTCCAGACATGAGTTCAGTACTGCAGATGGGGCCTTATGAGGGCATCATAGAGAGACTATCACCTCCCTCACTCTGCTGCTACCCATCTTCTGATGCAGCCCAGAAGACCAATAGTAATTGCGCACTGCTGGCTCATGTTCAGTTTTTCATCTACCAGGACCCAGGAAGCTCTTCCTGGCAAGGCTGATCTCAAGTTCTTCTTCTCTCAGTCTGTACGCATATCAGGGATTGCCCTGACCCACCTGTAACGTATCACAGCCTCATGAGGCAGTCTCTGACTTGTTCTTCTTTTACTATAGGAAGGATTTTGTACACCAGCAACATTCCAACTGGAACAAAAACAAGAGTCCACAAGGTTTCTATCAATCGTTCTTACTTAAAACAACTCTGAGACAGATACCAGATCAACAACAGCAGGTGATTATTCCATATGTTCTAGCTCAACCAATAAAATCCAAAATTCAAAGAATCCCAACACTACTGGAAAAAAAGTTTAGCCTGTATTGCACAGTTGTAAAGGACACGTGATTGCAATAATTCTTTTACTATAGTTATCAATAGACAGGTGGAATTTGCCCCTGAACAAAAGAAATTGTGCAGATTTCTTTCCCATATTTACAAAAATGCTTATATAAGCATCCTTCCATGTAAGATAAGATTCTTCAAGAATCATTCACTTTCTCAAACTCCTCTGTTTTTTTTTTTTAACTAATGAAAGCAGAAACACACTGTAGAATTTGTTTTCATCTGAAGTCTCAAGACCACCAAAATTGCTATATGCGTAAACAAGCTAAAAGCAACACAAGACTAAGAGAGACTTTTTTGTTCTCATTGTACACATACAGCAAAATGGACTGGACAAGTGGTTCAGATTAAAATGAACTAGGATTTGCTCCATCTCCAACAGTCTGCAGTGCAAACATACAAGCAGTTGCGCCAGGAAGAGATAACTCTAGATAGGCTAAAATTTGTGAAACTACTTCAGTGGCAGATGGACAGCAATTTTTTTTTGTTTAATATATTATACTTATGGTCACTGTACAGATCCTTCAACTTTAGGAACCATCATTCTAGTATGGAGTAGGGCAGTGGTGAGAACAGGACTGCAAAAGGCAGAAGAAAAGGCCTGTTTCATTCAGCTGTTTTAAAGGAATGCACAGCCAAACCACTTTTTGTGGCAGCTGAATTCAAGACAGTAGGAGAAGGGCACTCCTAACAACTAACAGCTCTTCACAGATTCTAATAGTGTGTGTACAGAAAGACAGCAGCAACAGAAAATTGGCCCTTGATGATTTTATGATCTTCACGTTTGTTTTGGCTTAAGAAAAAACAAGAGTATTTCAATGCCAAGTATACCCAACATTGCAGTGTGCTTGCAACAAAGATGACTATTTCTGAGAAGAACATGACATATGGACTCAGAGGACACCCACAATGTCCGTATTACTTAGGCAGGAAATCTTCCACTCCAGACATTCTGAGTCTGCAATCACACAACGCTCCCAGAGTGACACTGAAGAACACACGTTCTCCAAGGGCAGACTTGCATAGTTCTGTTCGTTTCGGTGGCCTTGTGAAGAACTTAAACTTAGAAAACAGAGGAGGAACGATTTAGGAAAAAAATAATATATATATATATGTATATATATACACACACACCAATAGAAAAGCACTTGGAAAGCAAAACAAAACACACCACTATTTCAGTGTAGCTCTGAGACAACTGTAACAAGTTACAACACCTTCCTGTTACTGAGCTGTAGTAATTTCTTCAAGACTGAAACAATCCAATCTGTTATGAGATTCTGTACAGTAACATTATGAAGGAATGTATGTTTACTGCTATCAGTCTAAAGTAACAAATTATTTTATTTAAATTATGATAGTTGTAGAAGCATCACTAATGGGTTTCTTGTTAAAGCCTGACTACCTCATTTAGCCATGCTTCTCTCCTCTGGGCTTTATTATAGCCATTTTACCTTTTCTTATAACTACCTGCTATGATTTTGGTTTTGTTTCAGGTGCATTAATGGGGATGAAGAAACACTTTTTGCATCCATTTTTTCTGTTACTTCTCAACCCACGCTATTTTCTATGACAGTCCTTGATTAAGCTGCTTCATCCAGGTGATTCCCCAAAACTCTATAGTTCACAGGCAGAAAGAATTTATAATTCTACAGAAAAGTCTGCTAGTTGCACAGTTTGAGTAGCTTTAACTGACACGGATCATTAATTTTCAGCATTCAGTCAAAAGTTTTTTTGCACTTGATTTTTGCCTCATTAGGCCTAGATGAAGTAAACTATTTTTTAATTTGAATAGAGACAGAAATACAAGCGGTGGAGAGACAAAGTCAATGCATGTGCTGTATTTTGCACTCTTTGCTATTCCAAATGTTCATTCAGAAACAGGAACTTTTCATTAATGTAAGCTTCTCTTTCATTTCTTATGTGCTATTGTCTTACATCTCACACTAGCAAACAAAGCCTCAAGGTTAATCTAGGGTTTCAGAGCAACCACAACAGTGTTAACCCATAGCTTTAAACTTAATTTATCACATTTTCTACTAACAACCAAGGGTTAAAGCATTTGATGACATACTTCGGTTTCATTTTAGTTTTTAAATTCTGGAACTTCCTCCCAAAGCAGTACTAGTATATTTACAGAATAAATTCCAGGCAGAGAGAATTTAATCATAAGGCTATATCTCACTCCCCTGAATTTTAGTGCACACCTGACAGACTGAAAACATAGGAGAACTTGGCATTGAGTATCTTGTTAAGTGTCTGAGAGGTCTTACCTGTATCACAAACTGAGTACTTTCAATCAACATTGAAATATCTTGCAGTTAGATTCTCCATCTAGAAGGATAAAAACATATACTGAGGTCAAAAGAAAATATCAGGAAAATACTCTTGAACAGAGACAGCTTCATCCTACCCTTATACAATACCTTTGACATTACATTTTATTTTCAGTCCTGAAGTATCAGTAGTAAATCTTAACCTATCACACAAACCAAGAATCATATGCACACTTGCTTTTGTGATTACACACCTCATTAGGATCCTCCTTTTACAAAAAGCTATTTCAATTTTCCAAATGCTAATATCTCCTTCGAGCAGCTTAGACAGCCATTCACAGGATAACATTACATTAATGAATGTTTCTACTTGAGGAAGGTTAAGGTCACAGAACTGATCTGACACTGTATATATCACCTAGGTCCTTGGCCAACAGAAACTGAATGGTTGCCCATCACGAACATTTGTATTTTCATTATTTTTAAGAGAAACTGCAGTCACACTTTGCAAGTTACTATTGTGTATCCATAATTAGCCCCAAACCAATTTGCAGTAGCATCCAGTTTGTTCTAAGTAACTTTCTGAGGGCTTTGGAAGAAAGATTACATTGTCAGAATACAGACCTGAATAGCAGAGTTTGCTTTGATGACACTCAATCTCTTCAAGCAGAAATATAACAGTATATAAATGATTAAAAAATACAAGACTGCAAAAGCATATTAAATTACTACCAATATCTGCTTCTTCTGAAGCCCTGGACAATGGCGTTTTTCTTCATGCTGGGAATGTGCTGCAGAAAACTGATCAGCTGGAACACATACTCCCAGAAGTTCACCAGCAGAGAGCATTTCCTCACCCAACTAAAATGCTCAAAGTGCATTTGGATATCTATTATTCAACCGTAAGTAGGAAAATTTCACAGAGTCACTCAAGAATGGTATCTCTGCTGAATTGCTGTATTATATATTAAAAAAATATATAAAAAATAAAAAAACTCCTAAATTAACATGGCTTCAATCATCTGCCCAGAAACACATTCAAATTTTTTTTAACTTAAGCTCAGAAAAGCTGTGAACACACTGAAGGCAGGATCTTCCAACAAAGCCTTTAGAAAACAACACAGAGACACAGTTATAAGTTTTTTTTCCCCCTCATGGCTTATTATAAGTTTAACTGTGCAAAAATAGTCATTTTATTTCAACTTTTTTGTGAACCAAACACAGCTCCAGGGATGTACATATTATTTGAACAGGTACTATAATTAAAGCAAATACACCATAATTTGTGTGGGGACATCATTGGAGGTTCAGTACACTTAGATATTCTGAAGTTATTCAGACAACCAGTATTTAATTGGTGTACATCAAGACAATCAAAGAAGTAAAGCCTAAAAGGAAAGCCAGTAGCTGATTAATGAAATGTAAGGTTTCAGTAACTGAAAAGAACAAGTAAAACAGTTTAGACAGATTTCCTCAGTGATGGCCAAGAATCAGCCTGTGATATGGCACGTATGAAGTCTAGTTCCTCTTTATTTAACATAGTATATATTGTGTTTCAGCAAATCTAAAGGCTTTTCTAACATCAACATTTAGATGGAGAGATAAAGTATTATAAACCTTAAAACTGTATTTCATACCACCAGACTAATGATGTTGGAGAAGAAATAGCTGAGAAAGTTCTGTTTTACAAAGTCAGTGTGTCTACTGACACACAGTAGAATCCCAGAGCTCAATCATTTAACTCCACCACTTTAAAGAAGTGTGAAATCCACACAAAAAGAAAGGTATTGCTGAATCCCCTCACCACCATTGAACTGTCCCCGTAGTTCCTACATCACTGAGGAAAAAGTAGTTTTCAAAGCAACTTCTCTTCTTGCACACCCAAATTTTAACACAACTGAATTGGATTGGACATTCTTAATGTTATTCAGTGCAGCTACTTTTTGGTCTTAACAAATCTCTGTGCTTCTTTCACAAGTGTTTCAACATCTTCATTATCCTTTTCTTCTGAACTTGGTTCCCAGTCAGAATCTTCATCAGTAGGTTCACACTCCTCTTCCTCATCATCTATGAAGCTGTCATTGAGATCATATTCATTTGGTTCACCATCATTATCACTGTCTTCCTCTAAACCCCTTTTTCCTAGAAGGACAAAAATGTAATAATGTATTCATGAATCATAACCATAAAACTAAAAACTTCATCCAGAGACTACCTAGCTGATCTATCCCAAGAAGACAGAGAATCAACTGAAGTATCCTGCCTAATTCTGACAATTTCTGGTTAGATTTACAAAAACCTCATGAAAAGTTGAACCATCTCATCTCTCTCTGACATCTACTTGCAGAACTTTATCACCTATCACTAAAGTGTCTGATCACCTCAAGTTTTGCTTAGTGGGTTTATGCAGAGTTCCTTTTTACACTGAAGTCAGAAATGGCTTCACCAAGGGCAGATCATGCCTGACCAATGTGATGGCCTTCTACTATGGAGTGACAGCATCAGTGGACGAGGGAAGCGCAACGGATATCATCTACGTGGACTTCTGCAAAGCCTTTGACATGGTCCCTCACCACATCCTTCTCTCTAAATTGGAGAGGTGTGGATTTGGAGGATGGACTGTTCAATGGATTAAGAACTGGCTGGCTGGATGCAGCCAAAGGGCTGTGATTAATGGTTCTGTGTCAGGGTGGAGGCCGGTCACAAGTGTTGTCCCTCAGGGGTCGGTCTTGGGACTGGCGCTCTTCAACATCTTCATCAATGACAGACGATGGCATCGAGTGCACCCTCAGCAAGTCTGCAGATGACAAAAAGCTGAGTGGTGCAGTCAATACACTGGAAGGAAGGGAAGCCATCCAGAGGGACCTGGACAAGCTAGAGAAGTGGGCCCATGAAAACCAAATGAGGTTTAACAAGGCCAAGTACAAGGAGTTGCACCTGGGCCGGGGCAATCTGAGGTGGGCAAAGAACCCCTTTAAGAGCAGACCTGCAGAGAAGGAATTGGGGGTCCTGGTGGATGAGAAGCTGGACATGAGCCAGCAGCATGCGCTTGCAGCCCGGAAGGCCAACTGTGTTCTGGGCTGCATTAAAAAAGGGGTGGCCAGCAGGGAGAGGGAGGTGATTGTCCCCCTCTACTCAGCTCTTGTGAGGCCCCATCTGCAGTACTGTGTCCAGGCCTGGGGCCCCCAGTACAGGAAGGATGTGGAGCTC
Source organism: Pavo muticus (assembly GCA_016647715.1). Lineage (NCBI taxonomy): Eukaryota > Metazoa > Chordata > Aves > Galliformes > Phasianidae > Pavo > Pavo muticus. The sequence goes on along the minus strand of JACDJE010000029.1, from coordinate 2,699,095 downwards.
TTGGAACAAGTCCAGAGGAGGGCCACTGAGATAAGAGGGCTGAGCACCTCTCCTATGAAGAAAGGTTGAGGGAACTGGGATTGTTTAGCTTGGAGAAGAGAAGGCTCTGGGGAGACCTCATTGTGGCCTTCCAATATTTGAAGGGAGCATATAAACAGGAGGGGGAATGGCCGTTTACGAGGATGGATAGCAATAGGACAAGGGAGAATGGTTTTAAACTGAGACAAGAGAGATTTAGGTTGGATATTAGGAGGAAGTTTTTCCACACAGAGGGTGGTGACACATTGGAACAAGTTGCCCAAGGAGGTTGTGGATGCCCCATCTCTGGAGGCATTCAAGGCCAGACTATTTTATTATGCAGTTTTCTAATTTTACGTCTCCAATCTACCTTAAAAACTTACCTCTCTGTGATGAAATTGCCTTCTGCTTTCATAGTATTTCACAATACTCCGTACTGATGGTAGGCATCAAAGACAAAAAGCCTCTTTTTATAAGAAACGGATGCTGTTTACATCACTTTTCCAAACTTTTTTGGACGGATAGTCTTGCAGTATTCCTTTGTTGCTCAAATGCATTGGCAAATTTACTCATTTAAACCAATTCTGCCATGTGGAGCTCTGTCTTGGCAGCAGTATTGTACTGGCACTACCTTGGCAGCAGTGCATTCTTCTTCCATTTATTAGTAGCTGGAAATCTTCAACAAGTTCATTTTCTTTGTTTCCTGGTTTTGATAGACATGCTAACTCACACTCTACAAGTTTACACTATCTCCCTTTTTCTTATGTGTCCACAATTTCTCATTAGTTACACTGCATTAATATTCTGATCATGTTATTCTGCCCTTAGGTCACACCTCTGAGTAAAATCACATTCGATTCCACTTAGAATCATAGAATCTTCAAGGTTGGAAAAGACCTCTAAGATCATCCAGTCCAACCATCCACCTATCACCAATATTTCCCACTAAACCATGTCCCTCACTACAACACGTAAACATTTCATGAACGCCTCTAGGGATGGTGACTCCACCACCTCCCTGGCACACCTCAAGTGTGCCCTTACCAGGGCTGAGTACAGAAGCTTCTTCCCAGACTGTCATTTCCTTTATCTCATCTAAAGAGAACCTAACAACAAAGTCTGTTGAGCAATTTTTGTCATTATCTTCCATATGAAGTTATAATTTTTTTCCTCAGCTCTATACCCCAGTCCAGATCATCAATGTTTATATTAACCATGAGCATTTCTTAGCAGCCTCAGGCCAAAGGCCCAGGTGTGTGTGTGCGTGCACAGTGTATGAGAGAGAATACCAGTAGCTTATGAACTCAGAACCCATCCTCATTTTTCAAATGTTAAACATCAGATGGATTTCTTGTCTGCTTCCAGAGAAGAACAGGTATGTTCATCCAGAAAGCTTAGCACAAAATGAATTTCAGCACTCTCATTCATGAAAAAGCAAGCAGAGTTTTTACTAAAAGTGAAACAATGACTTTCTCTTAGGGTCAGCTTTATCAAGAACCTCCAGCACTACTAAGTGCATAAAAACTTAAGCATATAGGTTATGGCCCATGCTGATGTGTCCATTCACAGAATTAGAACTTACCATTCTTGGAAGTTCGTTGTCGGGTTCGTCTTTCAGTTGCTAAAGAAAAGAAAGTTATTAATGAGGTCAGGAGTACAACCCAGTAGAAGTGTCATTCATAGAGGCTGCTACAGTAAGTGACTGACCTCTTAAAACTGCAATGATTATGCCATATTCATGAACATAAATCCCTCCCTAATACACAACCCCCAAAAAACTATTTTGTATTGAATGACCCCTGAGAAATTCACCAGGTGAACTTCTCTTGGAACTATAGACCATTTCTTCCCCAAGAAAAATGTCCTTAAGATTGGTATTTTCAAATCCCAAATTGAAGTATTTAAATATTTTGCAGTTACTTCAATAAATTACTCCTTAATGTCATAATTCTAATTCTTTAGGTGAAGTACATTATCATTATACGTCCATAATAGATTTGCTCTGAAGACTTCCTCATAACAATGAGATTTCAAGTGGAAAAAGTGTCCAATAGTCAAAAAGGTATTAAAAACATGAAGTACCTCTTCAAATTCTTTAAGAACACACACAATATAAGCAGGGTATCTCCCTGTGTTTTTTGACAGTTACTGAAATATATTCCCTGCTTTCATTTTCTTAATACAGCTCTGAATAGATGGGAGAGATCTGATAATATAAGATACCATGTTTATACTATATTTAATATATAAATTTATAGCCTATTTAATGCTCATTAAAAAAATTATTATACTCATGGAAATACCCAGTTGCCACATGGCACCTTTTACCTGGTTTTTATGCTCTTGTCTATTACATGTTAAAAGTTGTCTGATCTAACCTGTCTGGTTATTCCACATTTTTGTATTCATTGTTGCTTTATTCCCCCACATACACAGCCTTAATTATACTGAAGAGTTTAGCTTACCTGGAGGAACAGTGTGCTTGTATTCAAGTTTGTGCTGTGGATTCTTCCTGAAAAGAAGAAAACAACAAAAGCATGATTTGCCCCTGTGCTCAACACATAAACAGCCCAGAACTGCATGGTATTTTATGGATATAGACATAGATCAGGAGAAGGTGAACATCCTGAAAGAAGAAATGATTTCTTAGTTGAATCCTCAACACAAGATTAAGAAGCAACCTCCTCCCTATATGCCCCTCTTTCCCCTTTATCTGAAAACCCACTATAAGAAGAAAAAAATCAAATGTAATCATAAAATTGTATAATTGTACAAGAATGATATCATACAATTCTAGAATTTACTGTTCTCTTTAATAGTTTTCAGACTTAAATCAAGGTATTGTTACAGACTTGCACAGACTTAGACCTTTTATATCATGCTATTTGTTCTACTGCACAAAATTCTATTTTACATCCCTGCTACAGCCACAAAAACAATTTTCATTAAGCAATGTTCATTAAAATAATAGTTTGTGATCAGTACTTTACTGCAGTCTCTGTGCTTATAGAATGAAGGTGGAAGAGAAAAAAACAGATTGAATAAGAGCTCCTACTTCTCATGAAGAAAATAGCTGGTTGATCAAAATTGAGATGAGTCTCCCAAGTCACATAACATGCACTGGTTCAACACAGTAAAACCTGATCTAATTATTTACTCTAATAAAAAATGAAAACAGGATATAACTTCTGGTGCATTAAGTGCAATGCACATCACAGGTCTGAAACATCCAGAAAAAAATAGCATTAGAACAATGGATGAAAATTTACAGTCAACTCACTCTTGGACTGCCAGCACGTTCCTCTCCTTCAGGCTGTGACTACCACAGGTAATTAACACACATCAATGTTTTCCCCCCTTCACTATCCCTCTGCAAACAATTAAGCAATGCTACTATAACAAATTTTAACTGAGTGTAATCTAACTGGCATTGTGCTTATTTTGTTAGTATACAACTGGCCTTTCTTGGGACTGCAAGTTTAAATTGTTTCTACTCTATTTTTCATTTTTCTGTACAAAAAAAAAGTTTCTAACTTCAAGAAAACCAGTTCAGTTATCCCAATTTCTGCTTCTGAATAACAATTAAAATCCATTATTCAATTATGACACTCCGTTTGGAACAGCTTGGAACTTGAGATGAGTTTCTGCAACTGCAGCTATTGTATATTTTGCAAAATACCTTTGCTATGAAAACTGCCTTGTAAAACCAGTTGCTTATTTATGTTTTATTCTTCAAGGAACAGATTAATACGGACACATTTCAGCTATATAATATACATATATGTCACAACTTGTGAGAAATTCAAGCATTTCAACTCGATTTACAATTCGATAGCTACTGCCATCCTGAAGTACATTATGTATGCATTAAAAGTTATATTTATCTGAGTGAAAAGTGGAAATACTGCTTCCTACAACATACTTGGTACAATAACAGAAGGAATTACCTATTTCAGTGCTTTATTACTATCACAAGTTACAACCTAATTGTCTGATACTGAAGACATAGTGTTTAGATCATTCTCTTGATTACGCTCTCTTCAAATTGTAGCCAACAACAAAAATTATTTGAAAACTCTTCAATCCACATCTGTTGGTAAGTTTAAAGAATTGGCATTGCTTCACAGGTGCCTCATCCTTTGCCTCAAAATAATTAAACCTATTAAGAACTGATTAACTTACAGAGCACAGAGAGCGTCTTTGTGTGTGTGTGTTTTGTTTTTGCATTCAGTACCCACTGCACTGCTGAAATGCACCTTGGCAATTTCACTACTGGTATAAACCCAGATTTCTTGTTCTGAGGTAATAAACTCATCCATAACACTTTGCTGCATTTCATAGAGAACACGTTCTTTAGAATCATCTATGCTTTCTGGAAGAGATAGCGGAAAATGTTTCTGCTCAGACACAAGCTCTATTAACAGCAGCTGTAAATTTCATTATGCCTGTGCAAAAGTGCTATTTCCTCAAAATATATTCTTCTGTCCATACAGTCAACTATTCAGTAGTCATTAACACTGAGTATTAGGAAAAAATTGTTCATTGTGTGGGTGGTCAAGAAATGGAACAGGCTTCCTAAAGAGGTGGTTGATGCCCCAAGCCTGCCAGTGTTCAAAAGCCATATGGGTGACACCCTTAACAATATGCTTTAAGTTTTGATTAGGCCTGCAGTGGTCAGGCAGCAGTACTTGATCTTTTTACCTCCCTTCCAACTGAACTATGCTAAGATCTGCTAAATAAGTGTTTAAAATCTAAACACTGAAGAAAAAATAGAATAAAACAATCGCTCAGAAAATCAGCAGTGCTTAAAAGAAACTGCACTACAGTAAACCAGAAATTGGATTTTATTGTTGCTACCTGAATTATGCTTTCTAGGGAGTCAAATACTAATTAAAATGGAGATCTTGAATAAAGTCTCAAAATATACTTTATCAAAATTTAAACTAAAAGTGATATATCATGAACAACACATGTAGCAATAAATTAGTGTTCCTAAAAAAGGGGAGTTTGCTACATGGTGAGAAGTTAAAAAGGCTGAATCTATGTTATTGAAGAATTTCCAGAAGTTAAGATTCCATGTTTGCTAGGCTGAAATCACTACCAAACATTGTGCACAGACTTTAGTGCTTGGAAGGTAGCAATCTATCCACAGTAAATTTCAAAAGGCAACGAGACAAGCAAATGAGCCATAATGATATGCCATACTCAAGATTTAACTCAAGAACTACTTGCTTTTGTGTCACTTTGTAACTGCAGAGAACAGTCTTAAGCTGTAAAATAAGTAAAGCCATTTCATAGGGTGCTTCTTACCTATAGCAAGCAGTTCCATACGGACATTCAGGGCGGTTATCATTGTCATCTTGAGTTACACTATCTGTTTCATAATAATCCTCATCATTAGGGTGACTGAACTGCTGAAAGTGAACGGGATTCCTCCTGCAGAAGACAAATACATACATGGAGAATTCACTCTTCCATTTACACTCGTTTTTCTCTCATTACATAAGTACAATTTTTTAATGTTTAACTTCATGCAGCACATAAGACCTACTTTCAGGGTAACAGAAGGAAGGTTTTGTCTCAGCACATGCAGCACAGGAAGTTCAAACAGAAATTTTCCTATTTGCCTTCAGTATCAAGTTTCAAGATCTCCAACCCATGTACCATCTCCTAAAGTAATCACACAGCACCAGTCCTGCTCAGAGGCTGACTTGCTCAGTTTTGGCTTCCTGTGGAGCACTAGAAGAGTTACAGGAACTGCTACTGCAGCCTCAGCTTGAGTTGGAAGGGTCAGTGTATGGCAACTGAACCGCTGCAGTAATGAAGACTCCACGCACACTCGGGGGATAATATATTTGCTTCAAACAACCTGTATCAACTATTAGTTCTGTTATGCATACAACTTCTTACTCACTTGGATACTTAAATGCTGTCACATGATTCCAAATGTCTACTGAACAGAACACTGACTACAGTTTGTACAGCTTGCCTCGGCTACCGTGACATTTGATTTGAAGTATCACATTACAATCCGAACAATGAGGAAATGAAGCTGTACCACGAGACATAACAGCTCTGCATGTAGTTGAATCAGCAATGTAAGCAGTGAGAGCACACCTCTGGCATAAATAGCCTTCTGCTCTACAATGCTTACACAGGAAGATCCAAGATGTAGCAAACAAAATGGTTTTTTAACTGACCTATGTGTAACTGCTTCTAGTCAGTAGGTTGGAATGCACACAACGCAAGACAAGGCAGCTACAAACACCACTTAAAGAACTTTAAAGCTTTATAAAACTTTTAAGTGATATTAAAACAAACACAGAAAAATGAGTTGTGATTTCAAGACGCAGATAAAAAATAAACGCTACAAAAATGACACGGTTAACATGCTGTTACCAGAACCACATTACTTTTTTCCTATGATTTCTTTACGAGATACTTTTTCCAAGTATAACATTTAAAAGCAAGGAATACGAGATATGTTAACAAATGATTTTCCCGAAGACACCCAGAAAACACTTCAGTGACTTATAATACTAACTCCTTTGAGTACACAAGAACCACAGATAAGCTCTTCAATTACAGCATCCCTTGAATATATTTACAAAGGTGACAGCCTTCTTGTCCTGGTCTTTGCTGTTAATTTCTGCAAGCTGTAGGGATAAGTATATACTATTTCACTAGATACCACTGCAGAGTTGCATTTACTTGCCATTTATTCTACCACAAGTTCTCAGAAAACATCACTTCCTAATTCAAATTCAGGCACTGTGGAGCTGGCTGCCCATTTCTTTTCCCATTTAAAAATAAATGAGATGAAACCAAATCATTTTTCTTGCTCTGTTTTCTAAATGCACAGAACTAACTTATTAACAATATTTGCAAGAATTCAAAATCATTTAAGACATAATTCATCTCCTCAAGGGGATATGGGAGCAACTAATGTTCTGTGAAATCATTTTTCTACTTTTTCCTAGAATAAGAGACGTACTTCATTATTTTCACCAAGGAAAGAATTCCTAATAGCTGCCATTTAGACAAGCTATTATATTTTAGAAGATGCACATTCTCTTCCAAAATTTTTCCTCAAACCCTACTTGAGCAACAGAACTTTGATCTTCCTCCTCTTTAAAGCCAAATCAAACAAATTCCAAAGGAATAAGGGAAAAGGAAGAAAAAGGAAAGATTCTTGATATATCTTCCAATAGGCTCAGGCTTCTTTGGGCCAGCAGATGATGCTCCTCAAATTACGTGTTATCTGTGAAGCATCTTAAACGTGTACTTCAGATGCTCAAAACTAGTACAAACATCTTTCATCTTTCTTACCTTTACCTGGATAACTTGTGCTTATTCCACTCCTAGGTGCTGTCCAATGATATCTAGCAAAACAAATATAAGCAGAGATGTGCATAGCTTGTATCAACAGCCCTCTTTGCAGAAAATCTAAAGCTTACATGCACATCTCTTCCCTTTTATTAAAGCTTTCATTTGTTTGAAGGTTTTGATGGTTTTTTTTTAGACACTAGAGGTTTGATCTGTAAGAGCACAACATCTGCTACAATTAAATGTACTATGTGAATTGTACTCCTCTAACTACTCACTCCACTTCTGATCAGGATTTGGCTACCACAGCTCACACAAAAGCCTGATGTATGCTGGGAGCAGCACCAGTAGGTCAAAGCAAGAGCAATACGTATGCAGGATGTAATGGCCAGAAGTTAAAGGTCCTAATGCAGCTGTCACCACCTGCAGCCATCACCCTTGGTTATCAATCGTCTGGCAGCCTCTTCTGGATCCACTAGCTTATGGAAATGACATAGAAAAACCTTCACACTGGAAGTTTTAAATGCATCCCCCTAACCAACAAGCTTAGGGAAGTGGATCTGGCAGCAATGAGACTGAGTGAGATTTTGTTGTGTACTGTCCCATACTGTGCTTTTTCTTATGATGCAATCCTTATTCTAAAAGTATTGCTGCCAAAAGTTCATTTCAGAATCAAGACTTAAGAACAAATGCACACATGCAGACTCCTACTCCATACTATTTGTAACTAATACATGCTTTCTTAATCCTCTGATTTACTGAAGGATTCCTAATGTTTAATTCAACTTAACTCAGATATACAGGAAAACTAGTCTGAGACAAAATAAAGTAGTAGGAGCAAAACAGATGCTGCATTTGTACTACTGGATCAGCTTAATGGACTAATAAAATGTTTGCATGATAGTGATTAAGGGCAAAAACAGACATGAGAAAGATATATGAAAAGTGGTAATTTGACACAATCATTAACACTGCATCTTTAAGCTTTTGATTTATCCTGCTATCTGTGGCATTAGTCACAATGAACATACACTCGTGCTAGTTTGTTCTCACCAATGTTCAAGCTTCCTGAATACCACTGGGCCCACTGTCTGTTTCCTAGATTAGCCTTATCTCTTGCATTTCTGTCTGCATGGAAATATTCACAGCTCAAAGTCACCTTCTACTACAGTGCTCACTAGCTAGCTTCAAGACCACCACTAGGTTTGCATCTTCTCTTTGATGCACCAACATGTGGCGTGCCAAATCTTTCCTGAGCAGAAGAAACTAGCAACAGAACATACACAAATCCCTGATGTTGTAGGACTTCTCTGTAACATCTGTACCTCACAGAAAACTTTTACAACATATCTTCAATCACCAAAAAGAGAGGGAGAACAAAAGAAATGCTCTTCACTTCAAATATACCAAAGAAGGGGACCAGACAAGGGTCAACATGGAGTTCCTAAGTATGCTGTGCTGTATTTCTGGGCAGTGAGAGGAAGCTGAGTAAGAAACCTGGCTGGTCAACTTACAACAAACATAATCCTTTGTTACTTAGGGATGACAGATAAAAAGTATTTTGAATGTTCAAACCACAAGGCATGCAATTATTTCCATAACTAAAACTCTCGTATAAAATTTTTATCTGCTAATAGAACAAGCCTACAGGGTCTAGTAAGTGGTACAAACCCAACCATCTCTTCTCCTTGCTGGTACTTGTGCTTGGCTGGCGTGTACAGGTTTGTTAATTTGTTCTCTTTTTAAAATGGACTTTTGTTTCCTATTTCCTTTCTTTCCCTTTCCACTTTATCTTTTAATCTGTTGAAGTACTTCATCCCTTGCTTGGTTGTATTAGCAGCTAACAAGACCACCTGGCTCTTCCTCTTGTATTTTAAGAAACAAATCACATAATAAGAATTTTATCAGTTCCACGCTTACCAGAAGATTTTTCCCCCCCCAAATCAAACCTTGTGATGACTTCATTGTTTTCTCTTCCACAGCTAATAAATTACTTCTCAATTATACACTAGCTTAAGTTTGTTTTAATTTTGCTTTACCTGTAACAGCCTGCTCCATACATGCAAGGTGTCCTCTTATGCTTCATCTGTTTGGAGCTTTCTGAAGCCTCAGCACCTTTGGTTGTATAAGAAATCTCAGTGTCATAATCCACATCTGCACTGGGCTCATGAGCACCTTCTTGGGCACCAATAGGTGAAGTCCTGCCCCAGGGAGCTTGTTGGCTTGTAGAACAAGCAAGCTGTCCTTTGTTTTCTGATTCCTCAAGTCTATTTGTCTTACTGGAGATCTGACCTGATGGTTTAGATCGTTTACTATGCAGCTGCCTATCACTTTTTTCCATAGAACTTCCAGGTTTTTTTGTTTCAGTCTTGCCATTTCTTTCCATGTTTCCCAGGGTACTTTCAAGAGGAAATCCAGGTGCATTCTGTGGAACAAGGTTACATTTTGAACAACTTGAAAATCTACACTCTACAGAATTAAAAGCATTAAGGTCAAACTCAGCCCCATGTTGTCATTCCACTTTCCAACTTCTCCACTTCTCCAAGTCCAGTTAGCTGCTACATACAGCTGCCAAATGAAAAGCTTTAGTTAAGAACATACACAGAATATAAAGAAAACCTTATCTTAGAGCTTCTGTCCTCAGCCTCAGCTCCTTCACAAGTAGATATGCTCCTCTCCTATCACCTCAGCCTCTAAGTAGTCTAAGGATTTTAGTTTAAATTGAATTTAAAGTACTGCTCCTTAAAAATGAGCATGGGTTATACAAGTCAGGATACAGCAGGCTCTAGCAGAACATACATTACTTTACAAGAATCAATTTTAATACCTAAGTACCAAGATTCATGGGTTATCTATATATAAGAGATTCATGGCAATCAATAAGTACAGACCTTGAGCTTGATCTCACCTCTAAGACATTTGAAATGCTTGAGCTCATGACCTTAAATCATAAAACAGCTCATCAGGCTAATACTGCAGTTTTGGCAAATCCTGCATTTTAAGTTTTAGAATATACACACTTAAAAGTAGTATATGCACTTAAAAGATGAGTGCTTCAGAGGAAGAAGATGCATAACCAAGCTGTAACCTGGAAGCATACCCATACTGAAGGCTGAACTACCCTGACACTCTAAAATAACTATTCAAACATCTGTACTCTCTATAGTTTATTACCTGATGTGCCACCTCCTGTAAATTCATACTTAGTTTACACTGTTGTGTTTGGCATTCTTTGCAAATCGACTGGTGGTTTCCTATCTGATTTTGCTCTTTTCAATGCAAAACTAACAACATGCCTCAGGCTTCGGTGAACAACTATAAGTGAGCAGCAATACTACTAAGAAAGGGCAAACTCCGCAGTAATCTCAAGTGATCCTTGCAGCACCATATTAAATAAGTCAACTCAGGGTCAAAAACAGCTGTTCTGTGACTCCCAACATAAGGTTCAAACAACAGCAGTTAAGGAAATAAGCTTTCATGTACAGAAGTATGACTTGATGACATTTTCTAACTTGCCACTCCCACCTGGGGCTTCTCACTACTACGTGCTTTACCCTCATTAGATAAAATACAGGAAATTAACTGAATGTTATCAGATCTTGTGATGATTTCTTAAAAGAAGAAAAATACTGTTATGGAAAATCAGGCAACAGCACAGGCTGCGTTCATTGTTAGCATGTGTATGACTGCACTGCCACCCGGTGGCTGGCTGGCACGACAGCTGAGTTAAGGTTCTTTTTCACTTAACCTTCAGCAGCTCAGATGGGACAGCAGAAGAGTGATTTGGGTTTTGATATTAACACTTCAGTGTTTCAGTTTTCTGTGACTGGTTTGAACAAGCAAAAGTAATAATTTTCTCCTACAGAGTTCAGGAGGCAATTTTTTTACTGTACTTGACATAGAAATTTATGAAATTATTTAATAGCAGAAAGAAGTGAGGCTTCTATTATATAGTCACTCACTAGCATTAACATTTCTAGTCAAGAAAACACTTTCAGATTAAGAGATACTACATTATATCACAAGTAGTAAGCTCAAACTACCCACAATTAAGTCAAACTCTCCACAAGTAGGTAATTTCAATAGCAAAGATTCAAAAACAATCCACATACATGTTTCTCAGCATAAAAAATGATGAATCCCACAAATTAAAAGTATTTTTCAGATCTTGCAACAGATCCAAGCAGTTCTAATGTTAGAGGCTAGAAACACCAACTTGTTTGTTTAAAAATCAGTAAAAGCCCTAGTTTGTTCCCACCAGAATGAGTTTTGAGGATCATTATCAACAACAAACTTCTTCTCATTATTAGCAGGACACTATCAGTAAGCAGATAGTTGCCTAAAAGCGCAGTTTTACTTTGAAGAGACACAGACTCATTGACTAGCTGGACTGAAGACTCTGCTTGCTCACAATCACAGACAATTTTAGATTTCAGATGATTTATTCCCCTCCATTTTTGACTCCTACTGCAATAGCATTAATGCACTCCTCACTCTTTCTTCAAAATGTAGCAGTTGATGGGGCTTGCACCAGTGTTCCAGCCACAAGATTTAACCATCTAGAATGGCACTACGTTGGGTAAAGTCCTCAGCTGCCTTCTATCAGCATCATCCATCACCTAACTCCCTATAGACCCCTCAGAAAAACAAACCATCCTCCAAGCCACTTTAAGTGAGACTACTAGAGCAGTACTTTGTCCCATCTTCCAGATCTCTTGCTGCAAAGCTGGAAGTATGGTATTCCTATGGAACAATCACAGCCAAGATCCCATGTCCCAAGAAAGCAGCAAGAAAAACACTCATTACCAAGTCTCTGACAGCCTCCTTCTTACAGAGCTGTCCAATGAGCTGGCATTTCAAAAACAAGTGTTAAACACAAACTACAGGCAGAACACAGTTAAATTCTAGACCCAACCTTAAACTATGACACTGCCAACTCCATTCTCACTTTTGCAATACCATCATTTTGCTAAGAGCAAAATGCTACCTGTAATGAAGAGGTGGACAGACATCTCCCCTCCTCCTCATCTTGCTCTTCATCTTCAAACTTCTCTTCAATTTCTTCAGAAGCTGATCTTTTTCTCTGCAGCATATTTACTTCTGATTTTAAAGATTCCATATTGCTTTTTCCCCTTCCTTGGCTTTTTTTGTTTCTACTACCTTGAAAGAAAAGAAGAGGTACTTTTGGAACAGAGCTTTTACTGTGAAACCCTGAACATGGTGGAAATCTAAAGCTACAAGTAAGTAGAACACTGGGTAAAAGCCATGAGGAATATCAGCAGATGTGCATGCATGGTTTCACCAATTTTTTCCACTTCCTGTACTCCCAACTGGACTTTGTTTAGAGGAGTACTACCTGTGCTTTAAAATACACATCATTGTATACTGGATATTGGTATGCAAACATACTACACTGCAAACTTACCACCTTTCATTACAGGCTCAGAAATCCTCGGAACCAGGAGGTCTTCTTCCAGCATCCATGATGGAAGCACCCTTTTCCTTTGAATAGATTTTGACTGTTCACTTTCATCATCATCACTTAAAGGAACCTGGAACAATACTTACTCTTTAATACATTTTACCAGTTACAAAAGAGAGAGTAAGACTAGAACACAAGGCTGTCACCAGTTATATCCTTCAAACGTAGCCTGGGTTACTACCTTCCAGAGAGTGTCCACTGCCTGAAAATGTTAATAGTTTCTATTCACTCAGAGAAATGACATTTATAGAAGCTTTCATTCAGTACAAAGTTCCTCAGCCCTCTGGAATAAATGTATAAAAGACTGAAGACTGAAAGTTTCATGGAACAGCTTTTTTAGGATCTTGCTATGTAGTTTCCAAACAAAGATAGGAGAAAAGGGGTATAACAAACAACAAATGCCTATTTGTCAAAAAACGTAAAAGTTCTGCTAGCATTCTTTCTATTTCTTTCTTCAGAAAGAAATCACACTCTAAACGTTGTTTGTAAGAAGTTAAATACACCAAACTTATGTTTAGTACAGACTTCTTTACTGAAATACCACCAATATGGCACTATTTGCTAAAAGGTAAGTCAACAATCGAGGAATCCCTACTCCAGTAAAGGCCAACATTTCATTTATTGTACTTAGTTACTACCTACCATAGTGATGTTGCTCAAAGTGTCCCTTTTAGCAAGCACTCTGATACTTGATACACAACAGGAACTCATGGAGCCAAGGAATTCAGACTGTCTGAAGGCAATTTTACTCACAAACAGTAAAAACATCACACAGTCCTCGCTCTAAAAACACAGCTATCTACATGCGTCTGTGAAGATTTCGACAACACAACTCCATCACTGCTGCATGATTCAAATGAACAGGCTGCTAGTACACTTACAGCCAGCTCAGGGCATCTACAATACAATTTCTCCAGATGTAAATTTTAGAGCCTTTCAGGTTGACTGAAAGAACTACCATTTATTCCCCTAGGAATAATTCCCTCTGCAGGCAGTAACTGACTAGAGACTAGAATTTGACACAGTTCTGTAGCACCGCATTCAGCTCTAGTATTGTTAGCTCAAAATATTCAAGTAGCAACAGCTATGTTATTTTTGTGTATTTCAGAGAACAAATGACTGTAACATGCTTGCCATAAACACAAACGTACAGTATAGATTTATATACTCCTACAGGATATAATCCAATCAATAAACAAATATATTTTGAGGAGATAACTTGGTCTGCCAGAGCTGACTTCTAAAGAAAAAAGCAGAACGACAAACATGCTTACACACACCAGATTTTATTGTAAAAAATTAAGCACTCACCAGATGTGTGGATGTGGAGTCATTTTTTCTTATCTTTGTGCTACCTTGCATCTCAGAGGTGGAACGTGCTGGCTCAGGTAACGATGGACTATGAGATATCTCAACAGGGTGAACACTTACTGCTGCTTCTGCATCAGCCTCTTGATTATTCCTGAGGAAACAAAATCATTCTTAAGTAGTCAAACCCACCATGAATATGAACATGTACTTATTCTAACACAGAAGCCAATCTGAACTTCTGCCATTAAGCTTATAAAGTGAACCTAACATGCTCTTAATTTGATTTTTATAGGAAATAAGGATGCCTTTCTACCTTCCACTGAATTTGAACCAGCAGTTTTCCAACAATTGCTGTCCCTACTGTAGTGCTTCTGTTGTTTTTAAGCTCATTATATATAATAATCATTGCCACAACAAAACTTGAATTTTGCTTGCAATTTGCTACGCTCTAAATCCACTTTTGAATTGTTTATAGTATTAGCTCCCTCCCAAATATACATTGCCACATGTTTCCTCATAAGAAACACCACAATTTTTATTCAAATTACATTCATTTACTTCTCACTGTCATCTTTGAACTCAAAACAGGTATTTGACTTTCTAGACCCAGTGACTTGAGGTTTTTTTTGATGTAAATATCACGCTGCATTGAAGGTATTTGCCATTGGTCATATATTAGAACACAGCAAACCATTTTTTTTCAGAAGTTAATGGCTTTCAGTGATGTGGATGTTGCTTAAGTTTCATTTAAGGAAAAGTTTAACCAGTTCTCAAATCTAATACTATAATCTAATAATACAATCTAATAAATCAAATATTCTAATGAGTGTATAAGCAAACGAATCTGATGATTTCAAAATGAGAACTATACTTCTGACACTATTTCTTTTTATTTTTCCTCTCCAAATGTTAGAAAACAGTATTCATGATAAGCAAATACCAATCGTAATGTAATGAATGCAGTTACTTTCAGTTATGGCAAAATCACATAGCACATATGTGAATGACTATGGAAGGCACTCAGCATTTGGCAGTGGTACTTAAGACTCCTTCCTTCAGGCAAGTGGTTAATATCATTTCAAACTAATGTGACAGAAAAGGGAACTTATCATTACGTAGGTAAAGCACAATAGCAAATGAGTACAAATACAGTCACTGGAGTACTTAAATTTATATTCAAGCAATATCAAACCACTGCTTTCACTCTTAAACGCTTTCATGCAATGCTATTAACACTTTCCAAGAAGAGGATGTAAACGAAATAACACTGAAGCACATAGAAGATGGAACACCATATTCCCAGAATTGAGACCACTTGTGATATACACCTCCTAGACTTAGTGGTTTCTGGGCATCACCCATCAGGCCCTACATGAAAAAGACTCTCTTAATGGTTAAAAAAAGCTGTCACTGAGAACAGGCTCGTAATTGGCAGATATTGATACCTCTCTGTGCTCTCCACAGGTTGAGCAGAAAGGACCTTGAAGATGTATTTGTCAACCATCAGGGAAAAGCTATCACCAAATTTCAACGAGTGCCATTCATGTGCTTCCAATGGTAGCAGACGGCCATTCTCAGGAGACTGATAAAAGCATGAATCTACATGAATCTGTGAGACAGAAAGAACAGCTAGCATTAAAAAAGCACATATATACATAACATGGCTGGACAACACCCACCAAGCTCTATCATACAAAGCATATTCGCCATAGGAATAGCTACAGCTATGCTGCAATATCGAAACATTAAAGACAAAAATAGACATACACTAGATAGCACAATTAACTGAACTACTTAGTGAAAAAGTGGTTTGGTTTTTTAGTATCTAAAATTGATTCTTAACATTTCAATCCAATTTGATGCTCAAAAAAAACCCACAACCCAATAAAGCAAAATAAAAAACAAACCATGCAAAATAAAACCATGAACTGTTGTTTTTCCCCATTACATTTCAAATTTACCTTCACAAAGGTAAACAAGGTTCTAGCAGGTCTCCACACCCCAGAGAAGAGGGCCACAGCTCACATTTGTAGAGTTAACAGCATGTGGACTGGAGAACTAGCATACAAACTGCCATTGGCATGCAACTCTTACAATGCTCAGCCAAGTCTTTGGAATAAATGAAGCCTGAATCTGAGAGATACCAGCACACATAAACCTGTGGTACCAAAGCAGCTCCTCTTGGCCCTCACAGCACGGGTGAGCAAAACAGTCACAACTCTGTACTAATAGAAATAGCAGCATCCATACGTATCTTAAATGTTTTAGAATAACCTATGCACGAGCTCTCAATCCACTGCAACTATATAAAGATTTGATGAGTTAATTACTGCAAAAACACCTCACATTTTTAAAAAGCCAAGTGTTTGAGTAAGTTTAAAACTTCCCTCTAACAACAACTGAGTTTATTTGGAAAAGAAAAAAAGACTACTGTTTGTTGAAGAGTAAATGTTGTAAATTCAGAGACTTTTTGGAGAAGAATCGGGGAAATCAGTAAAAAGAATGGATCTCTGTCTGAAAAGCATAAGCAGGACTATGAAGTAATGCACAAAACCTCTACAGTGCTTTATTTGATTCACCCAATGACTATTCTATATGAAAACATTAGTAATATTACCTGAAGCCAGAATGACACTGTAACGTGAAAGCAAAGGTTACGACATGAGAGCAAGGAAAACCGAATGCTGTTCTCAAATCACAAGCGTAACATCACAAGAAAATCTAACATAAACTACAGCAGTTGTGTTTTGGCTTTATAGGCATAATCAGAGAGACTGAAGTTACCGGTTTGATGCGAACCTGGCCGCCCACCACTTCCAATATGGCATGTTTTCGGGATACCCGCTTGTCGGTAATCTGAAAAGGAGACACAAAACTGATGTGAGATCCATATGCTTAAGATCCAAGATCTAGAAGCCTAAGGAACCCAGCACATGTTAGCAAGCTCTCACTGAAGGCTGCAAGTCTGCAGCTCTGTAGGAGACCATTTACTCAGGTGCTTGGATCCGGTTTTAAAAGCCACAGTCCAGATGCTCCAGATACAAAATACTTCTCATAAGAACATACTGTAACCCCAGGCTTTTTTTTTTTTTTTTTTTTTTAAATGAGTATCCTTACATTACATTACATCCTTACATTAGTTAATTCATTAACACAGGATAGGGCAGGGTGTCTAATTACTGTTCTATTCACTGCTAAGCACCATTATGGCCGCAAGTTGTACCAGAGGAGGTTTAGGTTAGACATAAGGAAAAACTTTTTGTCTCGGAGAGCGTTCAGGCACTGGAATGGCTGCCCAGGGAGGTGGTGGAGTCGCCGTCCCTGGCAGTGTTCAAGAGGCGTCTGGATGAGGAGCTAAGAGATACGATTTAGTGCTCGTGGTAGCAACGGTAATGGGAGGACAGTTGGACTAGATGATCTTGCAGGTCGTTTCCAACCTTGTGATTCTATGATTCTACAATTCTACTGCTCAGAGAGCTGCAGGTGCCCCATCCCTGGAGGTGCCCAAGGCCAGGCTGGATAGTGCCTTGTGCACTCTGAGCTGGTGGGGAGCAGTCAGCCCACAGCAGGGGTTAGAACTGGGCAGGCTTTAAGGTCCCTTCCAACCTCAACCACTGTATGACTGTGTGATTACGCAGTAGGCACAAGTGGCTGAAGTTGACATCTCATCACAAAGAGAAACACAAGAGGTGTATAGGCTTTAAATAGCTACCAGTACATGCTATAGGATGTCAGCATCACTATCAGCACAAAAAAATACTCTGTCCAGGGAAGAAGTCTGCTTCAAAATAAAATGAGAAATAACAGTACAGCAACACTCTGCTTTCAGGACAAACTGCAGTCTCTGGATTGCATCTCTTGCATTTCTGCAAAAACATCTTCCAGGCTGGATGTGGCTCTGGGCAGCCTGGTTTAGTGGCTGGTGACCCTGCACATAGCAGGGGGTTGAAACTAGATGATCATTACGGTCCTTTTCAACTCAATCCGTTCTGTGATGATCAGTGTTTGCAGGAACACTGCCACAAACTGCAAATCCCCCACCACTCCTACCCCATTCAGCACAAGGCAGGAACAGCCATTACAGATGATAGTGCTGATACAAGTTGTAAAGACACTGTTAAGCTCGCTAGCTCGCTGACTGATAGCCCTGCAGTTTGTTTAGGTAACAGAGAGCTGTGACTCTGGACCAAGTAAATAAGGATGTTTTACGGAGTCTTCATACCAAGAAAATACAGATGCTCTCCTTGGAATCAGTTATTGAACAGGTAACACTGAATACATAATCACCAGGAAAAACTCTGTATCTATGTATATAAGCTGGAGATCTTTTGTGCAAGGCATGCACGATAGGAGGAGCTCAACCCCCACGCACGCAGCACTTATTTTAAAGAAAGTCTGCTTTCTAACACTCCAACTTGAGTCTTAGAGCCTCCTAATCAACTGATTTATGGCATCACTGCCATCACTTCCGCACCACTGAACCCTTTTCCACCCCACTGAACACCACATCAATAAACAAGGGGAGGTCCGAAGCGCTCGGAGCAGGCGGTTCGGCTCTGCACAGCGCTCAGCTCACCGCCCGGCCGCGCCCCGCCCGCACTTACTCCCAGCAAAGGGCCGCGTCCCAGCAGCGTCTCCCCGGGCGGCAGCGCTACGGGGCAGCCACCGTCACACGGCGCTAGCCGCACGCCCGCCATGCCGAGCCCCGTTCCCTCACCTCACCACGCCCCGCCCCAGCTGCACAACAAGCAGACACAGCCACTGATGGTGTTTAAATCTCTCCCGGCTCCGCCCAGCGCGATCGCACGAGCCCGGAAATTGTAGTCCGCCGCAGTCGCCGCCGAGTCTCTCTGCCGTCTCACGCATCGCCGGGAGAACTACGAGTCTCGGCACGCCTTGCGGCAAGGGCCTCACGCATGCGCGCTCCGCCGTGGAGATCGCCGTGTTTGTCAACAAGGCGCGGCGCTGGGCGCGGAGACTCTTCCAAACGAGCAGCTGCCTGCAGCGCGCGGACAGGTATGGGGGCGCGCGGCGCCAACGGTCGGGCTGCGGCCGTTAGCGGCTTGGCGAGCACGGCGGTCCAGTCAGCACCGCACCGCAACTGTGCTCGGCGTAGGGCCGGCTAGCGGCGGCCATAGGCTGAAAGAGTGTGGAACGCGAAGGGCGTGGCGTTAAAATTCCCCCGTAGCGTGACAGAATGCTGAAAGAACTTAAAACCGGAGAACGAGCGCCTTGCGTTGTGTCTGAAGGAGACAGCAATGAGGGACAGCTGATGGCATTGCTGTGTCACCGGGACAGCATCCATAATTCCACCCAGGCAGCAGTAACGTGGGATGCTTATTAACTGTTGCGCTTTCCTCACTCAGGCGTGCTGATTTGATTTAGCAAGAGCGCTGAATGATGCAGAAGACACCCAAAAGAAACAATCAGTCGCTGACTTCTGGCGAACCAACGCTTCTCCCTCCTGACAAGAAGAGGAGAGGAGCTCCAGCTGACTTTGTGGCACTTCTGCCTCCCGAAGTCAGCGTGCAGATCTTCAGCTCCCTCGATCTTCGCAGCCTGTGTAGCGCCGCGATGACGTGCAGGCGCTGGCGGCTCGCCATTGACAGCAACGACTGGCTGTGGAAAAACCACTGCTTAACAGTGAGGGCCGTCTGCCAGCGGGAGATCGATGGCGACAGGGGAAGTGGATACTCGTGGAAGGTAAATGGAATGGGAGTGACGGTGGTGGCAGCTTTGAAGCGTCTGGGGTTCGTGGTAGAAATACATAAAGAAATTATATAAATCTGTATTTCTTATCTGTCCAAGGCTAATGACAGATGCTTGGAGAACCACTGTAATGCCAGCATGGCTCAACAGTGAAACCAAACTGGGAATCCAGTTAAATACACGCAAACACATTTCCTATTACCCTATGGAACTGTCTATATCATTTTCCTATTTCCGATATCCTCTTTCCTACACAGAACCTCCTTTGCTTGCTCTGTGCATTCTAGTTAGTCCTGAGGCCACCAAAGCAAGGTGGCTGGAAAGCTGCATGGAGGTAAAGGCTGTGGGGCTGTTAGCTGGCTGAATGTGAGCCAGCACTGCACCCAGGTGGCTAAATAGAATAGCCTGTCTGTCTGTCAGTGTATGAGCTCTTGTTGTGCTTCACTGGAATGATGCTGCTTGTGAAGAAAAATTTCCTGAAAATTAATTCCAGATAGCTTTATCTCAGTACATTTTGAGCAACGTGCATCCAGGAGGAAGAATGTAGGGTAAGCAAAAGGAAAGAAGGAGCTCACAGGAGCTTGCAGAAGCTGTTTTGGAACAACCTACACAAACATAGACACATTCTTGGTTCTGGCTGCTCTGAAAAGAGAGGAGCTGGATGTGCTGGACACTGTTGAGTCTAGTCTCCAAACTGCAGTAGATGAGGAAAGGAAATGGTTTCACAGTTACTCCTCTGATCTAGCTAGAGGGTGATCCCCACCCTATTTTAGCTGGTGCATTTGCAAACAGTGAGGTGTGAAAAGAGAGCAAGCAAAATACAAAAAATAATAACAAAAAGAATTCTGGACTCGCACTCCCTGCCTTAAGCAGGAAGGGGTTGACCTCCAAATGTAGCCATCTTTCACCTCTTGCACAACAGCTTACAAATCTCTGCACTGGATCTCTATTTTGTTTCTATTTTAGAGGGAGAACGAGCAACAAATAGACGAAGCAAGCATTTCATGCGCTAAAAGGTTGGTTGAATAGAAGAATACAACCAGCCTGCATTATGAGCCCGAGCCAGACTTAAAGGTCAAAAAGAACCTGAACAGGAAGAGAAAGTGAAAGGCTTTTTTTTTTTTTCTTTGTTTTTTTAAGAATAAGGAGGAAGATGAATTCTTGTTTACGGTTTTCATTTCCCCATCATTTTCACCCTCTAAGAACTGAGGCAAGAAATGATCCTCAATCTAACTTTGAACAGAAAAGATGGAAGTAGACCCAACCCTGCTTCTTTTTGGGCTTAGCATCCAGGCATCAAAGACACATTCCAAATCCTCTTTCTGGCACTACTCTTCCAATACCAAAAACTTATTCATATTGAATGCAGCTTAATTCAGTTTACTTCCAAGATTTTAGCTGTCTGTTTTTCCATCAGATCACGTTACTAAGGAACTACTGGAAAAGCAAAGTAAAACAAGAATGGCTCAGTGGGAAATACAGTAACATTCACTCACAAAACAACTTGCCAGAGAAGAGCATGTATCCGATGGATGTTGACACGTGGGGAGAAATCCTGGAAGCAGAGCTAGAGAGATGAGAACCCACCACTGCTGCTTGCAACTCAAGAGCCTTACATCAACACATGGACTGCCAGGCTGTAAATATTTTGCTGTTTAAATTAGTCCTATTTGCAAACATACAAAGAAAGCTTCACAGGAAAAAAAAAAAACCATGCAAATAACTTTTTACTTGCACTCTATCAGATTGACTGATACAAAAAGTGAAATTTTAAGTAAGACTCATAGTCTTATTCAGTATTCAGTAGTAATTTCGTATTTGTAAATTTAATCTTCTGCTGTATTAGATAAAGACGTTGATTGTACTTTCAATTTGCACTTTTTTTTTAAAAGACTTGTAAAGAAAAATAAGTGTTTGATTCAATGTGTGTTGTATCAGCAGCATAATGTGGGAGTTCACCAAGGGAGCCGGGCAAGGACAAATGCAGACGTTGGAAAGAAGAGGACGAGACAGCCACTTAGTGGCTCAACATCCCAACATCTGCCTCAAGGGACAGAGCCTGCACATCTGGAGATATTGGTGCTGAGCAGCACTGCATTTCTACTGCCCAGCTCTGGGACTTGTGAATGAGGACTTGCAGATCAGGACAACCAGCAGGGCTGAAGCAGCCACTTTACTAACAGCCTCTCCGTGATCAGCTATGCAGGTGTCATTTTTATAGGAGGCAGTGAAACAGCAAGTAGAACAAGTTCCATTTATTACTTTAAACAAAGTAACTCAAATACTCTATGAAAATAAAGTTACCTCACACAGCTGTACCATTTGGAAACTCTTAGCTTTTCTGTGTTGTGATCTCCCATCATACAGATTCTGATTTACCAGCACTGATTTTTGCAGGGACTTTAAAGATTGCTGCTAGTATAAGAGATGCCTATTGCATTACTCAACATAAAGAATGACTGCAAGATCCCTTTCTTACAATTTGGTTTGAATGTCACCTTTCTTTACCTACACTTTTGCACTAAAGAATAATTAGGAAATGGTAGGAAGGTCCCTATTTTTATTTTTTTTAGTAATGCCTGAAACAAGTCACTGATCTGAAACCTATTCATTATGGAAAGAGTTCTACCACGCCTAGAAATGCAGTTAATGCAAAAACATTTCAAATTGATTACTGTGGACTGTGGCAAAAGGCCTTTTGGCAGCATGTGGTCAGGTGTGTTATGTCAACAGGTCCAGGCTTAGCAGGACTAGGTCAGGTTCTCATTAGAGTTTAGTTAAACGAGGTCCAGTCCTTACATGTAGTGGTGCCCAGTAACACAAGATGGAGCAGTAGAGCAGCTTTGTTCAGGAAAAGTGCATCTCATGGTCGCCTGGGTTAAGATGTTTGTTGGATGGTGGTGGAGTTTAAACAAACCAACAATTCAGAACTCTTTACAATTTAGTTTATTTGTTTTTTTCAGCAGTTATTTAATATCCCGTGAAGACGTGTTTTTATCCCCTGTCCTTACAAGAGCCTGGGCTCACAGATAGCTGTTTTTTTTTGTTGTGGTAGATGCCTTTGTCTGGAAGGCAAGGAAACAGAACAGCCAGGTGAAGACCACAGTTGTAAGATGCCTCCAAGAACAATACATTGATTCCCTTTCTGGTTAGGAGCATTCCACAGATTCCATTAGAACTGACTCACTTCCCTCAACTTCCTATCTTTTCCTCATTGTTTTATTTCCCCCCCTCAATTCATAAGCAACAGCGCCTTTTCTAAATCCTAAGAAATCTTAATTGAGACACCTTTCTTGTCAACAGCATTACATGATATGTGCTGACTGAGTAATGTTTTCTAGCTACCTGTGTTACAATATATTGCTTATCTGCCAGTGCTAGTCCTGAGACCAAGACCCCACTGCTACAGTTTTAATAAGTTGCAGAGCCTTTCTACTGCCAAAAGAGACAACACTGTTCAATAACCATAATGGATGCAACACTTGAAGTTGACTGAACCTCATTCTATCGCACTGCCACCACAAACATGGCTCAAGTGTAACTTGGGGCAAAGAGCACTGTGAAGTACAGTGGGTGTAGCATGAAGTTCAATGAACTGCAAACACAGCTTCCTTTATTATTAGCTATTCTGCCCTAAGATTGTATCTTGGTACCCAATGAAAGAAAAAAAAACAACAAGTTTTTCCACTGAAGATGCTGCATCACGCCCTGCTCACTGTATTTTCTACTCTAACTTAGAGAGACAGAAACTGAAAAGACACACATGAATTGAGAAGAATGTACTGCTAGTATTATTCTCATCACCTCAAGAGTGCCCAAATTATTAATTGTAATACAGGAAAAATGTGCAATAATGGATCTAATCCCTCACCTTTCTTCTCACCCAGCCTCCTCCCATTACTTCCAGTCCTCATCCCTCAGCTGTTTTTCACCTCTTGCTGCCCATTTCCTCCACGTCAGCCATCAGTTTTTGTGTATTTGCTTCAGGTACAGCATGCACTTTACTGTAGTGCTTCCCCCATTCTCTTATGAGCTCAGGAATTACAGTCTTCATCATGCCTTTAACTCTGTCCACTTCAGGTGGCTGTGCCTTTTTAAACACATTAGGAATTCGAAGTGCTCAGCTATGCAATTAGACAAGGCCTCACTCTTTCAACATGCTTTTTCTTTCAGCGAGTACAAGTTATTATTAAAACAAGCATGATCCCTCATCAAGCTCCTCTTTAAGGGTTTTAATTCCCTTCAGAAATGGTTTTGTCAGTTTTGGTCTTGTTTTCCCCTCCCTACCCTCATACCACCTGCTCAGCTTGCAGCCCAATTAAAGGCTGACTGTACGTACTCTCCTCTTCCCTTCAGTGTCATCCCAGCAGCATCCATAGCTCCAAACAGCAGCACTTTGTGCACCACCAGCTGTGCTTTGCACCTGCCTCTTCACCCTCGTAGCATCAAGCACAATTGCTGAAGCGACTGCAGTAGGAAGAACAGACCAATACCTAAATTATTGCTATCCCCAGAGAGCAACCTCAGCAAAGGCCACTCATGCAAAAGCCACCTACCTCCTCTAGATGCACACCAGTTATCCTCACATCTGGGTGGCTGATGAAGCCCTTTTTCTGCTTCAATACCAAGCTCTCTTACCCATAACTTTTGAGGAAGTGGAAAGTTCTATTCAGAATGCTCCACCTACCTTCCCTGATGTTGGCATACCATTTTGACGCTGCTGCTCTTCCGTTTTCAGCTGCAGGAGGATGCCTCAGGCACCCACCACCCAGGATTCCTCACAGCTACGTGGCCTTGCTGCCTTTCACCATTCTACCCACCTCTTTCTCAGAAGAGGTCTTTTGAGCCCACGAAATCTGTGTAGTGCAGAGCAAATACTTAGTCCTCCCCCCACACCCCAGCTCAAACCAGCCAGGTTTCTGTGATGAAAAGAACATTCCTCTGCTGCACAAAGCTTCCTCAGCTGCTGCATGCAGCTTAACATCAAAACCTGCACCAAAGCTCAACCAGAGGTCCCCCAGTATGCATATTTTATTTCTGTATTTCCAAAATGACTGTGGTTTTAGAACCTCCTCGCAACTACTCACCGCTGCAGAGCTCTGTTTTTGGAGGAAGGAGCTGTAAGTTTGGCTTTATTTTATCACGGTGCAGGATGTGGCTTAGGGCCACTGGCATTACAAGTCAGACTAATCAAAAAAGAAAGCACCGTTACGTTTAATTAACACAGATTTCAGTTTAAAGCTGTTCTCCCTTGTTGTATCACTATCAGAATATGTACAGAGTTTGTCTCCACTTCTTTTTTTAAGCCTCAAAAGGCCACAATGAGGTCTCCCTGGAGCTTTCTTTTCTCCAAGCTGAACAAGCTCATCTCCCTCAACCTTTCTTCATAGCAGAGGTGCTCCAGCCCTGTGGTCATCTCTGGGGACTGCACATGTCCATGCCTTTCTTGTGCGGGGGGCCTCCCATCAGTATGCCTTCATTACATTTCTGAGAGATCTTACAGACTGAAGCAGCTGACCTCAGTCCCAAGCCCTCACCACTTACCTCTGATGAATTTGGATAGAGGCATCTCGAATTCCTGGGAGTGTTACAATACCTGGCCATTGTTTTTCAGTGTGCTGCTTGTTCATAAAATCCTGTCCCCAAAAAAACACGGAAGAAATCACCCTATGCACTTAAAGCTGAAACTCAGCAGTGGCTTCAGATCATTAGAACATCCCTAAGAACATGTTTTGTGGTTGTTTTTTTTTCCAGACCTCAAGGTCTGTGGATAGAAGTGTGAGGAGGGAAGTGAGGCATAGAAAACTCCAAGGTCTCAGGGGCCCTACCAAGATGCAAAATAAGAGGATAATTCTATGTATCAGAATAGTTATTTGCAACCCCCTCTATCTCCTGAGGATTGTCCTGTTCATCATTGCCATCAATTTTCAGCAACCATTGACTTACAAAGCAGGATGGAGAGAGATTAAAAACAAACAGCCTGCAAGGACATGTAAATTCAGGTAGTATATTAGCTTTTTTTTTTTATTCATGTTTTAAAATATCCTTGGAATCATAGAAATGCATGTGCTGGTTTTAATGCACAGTTCTTAAAAACTGTAGCAGCCAAAGGACATGCTGTTCGCCAATACAAGAATGCCACAAGACACTACAGTGTATTGGCACTGGTACTAAACACTGTTTTAAAACATCTCAGAACAACAAACACAGAATACCACAAGATATGGTCTTGCAGATGCAGACAACACCAAGCTGAGTGGTGATGTTGACATACTGGAGGAAGGGATGCCATCCAGAGAGACCTGGACATGCTTGAGAGGTCGGCCCATGCCAACCTCATGGAGTTCAAGGCCAAGTGCAAGGTCCTGCACCTGGGTTGGGGCAATCCCAAGCACATATACAGGCTGGGCAGAGAATGGCTCGAGAGCAGACCTGAGGAGAAGGATTTGGAAGTGTCAGTTGATGAAAGACACACCATGAGCTGGCAATGTGCACTTGCAGCCCAGAAGACCAACTGTATCCTGGGTTGCATCAAGAGAAGTGTGACCAGCAGGTCGAGAGAGGTGATTCTGCCCCTCTGCTCTGCTCTCTCATATGAGACTGGAGTACTGCATCCAGTTCTGGGTCCTCCAATGCAAGAAGGACATGGAGCTGTTGGAGCAGGTCCAGAGGAGGGTCACGAAGATGATCAAAGGGCTGGAGCACCTCTCCTACAAGGACAGGCTGAGAGAGCTGGGGCTTTTCAGTCTGGAGAAGAGAGGGCTCAGAAGGACCTTCTAGTGGCCTTCCAGTACCCGAAGGGGCCTACAGGACTGGGGAGGAATTTTTTTAAGGGCAGGTAGTGACAGGATGAGGGGAAATGGCTTTACACTGGAAGAAGGCAGATTTATCCTAGATATCAGGAAGAAATTCTTTACTGTGAGGGTGGTGAGACACTGGAACAGGTTGCCCAGCAAGGCTGTGGATGCCCCCTCCCTGGAGGTGCTCAGTGCCAAGCTGGGTGGGTCTGTGAGCAGCCTGGTCTAGAGGGAGGTGTCCCTACCTATAGCAGGAGGGGGTTGGAACTAGATGGTCTTAAAGGTCCCTTCCAAGCCAAACCGTTCTATGATTCTATGTTAACAGGTACTTAACGGAGGATTCAACTTGAAGGCACATGGAAGGCATAGGTTGAGCAAGCTGGATACTGTAGGAAAATTTCAAACAAACCAGCCACCCTGAGCCTTTAATCGTAATGGAGGGGAAGGGAGGGAAAGCTGAGAAAAGCAAAAGATTTATCAGCTGTGGAAGATAAAGCTGCCACTGCAAAGAAGTATGACAATACTCCCACAAAAACTCCATTCATCTGCTCATTTGAAGGCCTGTTTTAAATAGCTTCCACTATTTTTCCATCACAATGGTAAAGGAAAAGAATACTATGCAAGTTTAGCTAGCAAGGTCTAGTGACAAGGTTTCACAAGTTACTATAATTAGAAATATGCCGTAAATGGCTTTAATTGGCTATACTGTTTCTTCTAACGTATTGACCAAACTGGCTTTTCTAATGAACCTTTATTCTTGAAGATCACTGCTCTGTGGACATTTTTATCACTAAGTTATACTGCTCATTA
Organism: Pavo muticus; assembly: GCA_016647715.1. Lineage (NCBI taxonomy): Eukaryota > Metazoa > Chordata > Aves > Galliformes > Phasianidae > Pavo > Pavo muticus. Next base: position 2,671,642 of record JACDJE010000029.1, on the reverse strand, counting down.
AAATCACTCTTACACACAACTCTTCTATCAACACACGTACTTAGAGATAACCACACTGGGAGCAACTCAAATGCTTAAGCAGGGAAATGACCACGATACTCAGTGCCCATGGAGTAACCAAACATCTATGCATGGCACGTTAGAGGAAATTTCTGCTCTTCTAGAAGGATGACTAAAGACCATGTGGTGTGTAGTAGGACTCCTAAAATACCACCAGACATTTATTTTTATGTATCTGAATTGCATTCTATGATGCCTAAAGAAATTGCCACAAGTTCTCTTAACTCTTTTTAAAGTAGGAAGTTTAGTTTAAAATAGTTTTAAGAACAGGGAGGCAGCTGGTGGACAGAGGAGAAAGGGGAAACAGAACTAAACTATTTTATCTCCGATTCTTCTCCCTCCTCTTCCCTGACTCTGGTGTCAGAGATTAAAGATCTCAGTGATAAACATATGGAATACGAACTAAACAAATAAACCTAATGAATTCCATCTCTTCGAACTGCTCAAAGGAAAATCTATTCGTTTCATCAGCATCTCCCTCTCATTCTTTTCCTCCCTTGTTCTCAGTCATCTTCTTGTAATGTGATGGAGCATAAGAGGGAAATGTTGCCATCTTAAAGGCTGAATCTATGCAAAGAAGGGGAAGAGTTTTACTATACCCTACCTCACCTAAAATGGAAGTCAGCTGAAGTATGAGAAGCTGTGTTCTCTGCTTTCCTATAGTTTTACTCTCTCTTCAACTAAACAGAAAGGGGAAAGGAAAAAAAAAAAGAAATCTACCAGGGCCAGAAACACAGAGGGGAAAGCCGCAGTTCTGCTTCTAAACACAAAGCAAGAAGTTATATGTTCTAATCCAGGAAAAAAACAAAACACTTATTTTGTCAGAAGTTCTATTTCAAGAAGTCCCATGAGTAACAACAACACAACAACAGAAGAAGCTTGGCTTCAGTCAAAGATTATCAAGTGTGTTCTCCGGTTGGTTGGACTGCAAATTACCAATCTCCATTTTAAAATGTAAAGGAGTTCCTAAAATAAGCTATAGCATTAAAGGGTCATGAAATAGCCATATTCAAATTATTTTCATGCATCAGATTCGAACTTCAGTCACACTATCATCCCATACAACAAAAAAAACCCTGACAGATACACATGGCTGCATGTTGGCTCCCTTTCACATTCATTTTGCAAATCACCCAGGACTACGTCTCATATTCTATATTTCTATTTCCTTGTTCACCAATGAACACTTTCAAAGTTGGCAAGAGATGCTCTCCTCTTTTATGCTCCAATCCACCAACCGCAGAGACCAGGAGCCTTCCAAGGGCTCCACAATGCAGCAAGGCTCTCCTTTTGTGGCTGAGCCACGCGTGGTTGGCAGGCAAAGGCATCTGGAAAGGCAGCAGCACTTCATCATTCTGAACACTGATCCTGCCTCTATCACATGCTTTTTAAGTCTCCTTTGTGCTTCTCAGCATCACAGAAGTCAAATTAGAAAGGTCATAGTTACTCAGGAACCATGCTGGTGGGAGAGAAAGCAAGGGAAAGAAGCTCTACTCGTTATCAGCACTTATCCATGAGAAGCAGGGCTGAGTTTTCCATTCTGTACCCTGCTGCTGGAGGGAAAAGATCTGGCACTTCATTCATTAATAACTGCATACAGTCTAAACAATATAAACATAACTACTTATATAATCTGAAAGCAAACCTTCAAAACACAGGCTGTGTGAACAGCCTCACGTTTTAGCTTTTGAAAAGAAGCACTTTGCATATTGTGGCATGTTATTAATATGCACGAGCTCATTTATTCCACTTTTACCTGCTCTAAGACAAACTCAACACAGCGCATTTATTTAGGTATATGTCAAACAGGTTTACTAAAGAACTTGTGGCAGTTCTCTGCGTGCTGCACACAGCTTTCTCATGCTGCCAAAGCTGTCAAACCCCACACTCCTCTAAGAGAGGCAGCGCGGTGAGAGGAAAGGCCTAGAGCACGCATCGCCCTCACAGCCTGCAGGAAACCCAAACAAGAGAGGAAAATTAGAAGCCCGGCTTCACGCTTTCTACTGCACACAAAAGTGCATACTGAGCACAATTAGATCTCTATATAGCAACATTACGGCCACAGGTCACAAACGAGTATGTACACGCTTTTTGAAACATAAATGAAAGACATTAGCAGAAATACCAACTACAAAAAACAACAGAGGACTTTTACCCACTTTTCTCACTTTTTGCAAGTTCATTCCCATGTTCTTTTACAGTTCTAAAAAAGAAAAACAAAATAATTGTTTTGGCTCTCAGAAGGGACTCCTAAGGGGAGTTCTGGTGCTTTTCAAGCCTGAATCTCAGAAGAAATAGAGATGTATTACAAAGAGCTCACCCAGACTCCTGTACAAGTGCTTTATACCTAAATTACCTCTACAACCTTCTGAAGCTTTTGAGAGCAAGTAAGCAAAAAATATTTGTTATTTAACACTTGTAATAAAATGAAGTCTAAAACCACAAGTAGGATTACTGCATGAAGGTATTATTTACTGCATAGCAAGCACAGCTACCAACTTAGTCTGGAAGAAAAGTATGACAGCACACTGGATCTCACCTCAGAAGCCCTAACTATTTTCCCCTCTTCCTTATGAACGAACTTTACATAAATAAAATACACTTTTTTATTTCACCCTGAAAACAAAGACAGAATACTGTAACAGACACCATGAAACAACAGAATAACACCAACCTCACCCTTCAAGGGAAAGCCAGAACACAGAAAAAGTAAAAATCTTTTGAAAACCACGGCTGGAAACTCATTAAGAAGAACTACCTCCACCTGGGGAGGGGACTGTTGGATTATGGGAAAAAGCATACCTGTGGCTGAATTAGTAGGCTGCTGCAGTTCTCATGGATGTTATATTTTTCAGTGTATGTGCAAGTGAATGGTTTGTTTTGTTCAGTTTTCTTTTAAACCACGGAAGAAGGAGGTTCATGCTTACGAGTTTTTGTAGGTGCGTCATTAATAGATATCCCTGAAACCCAGCTCTGATGAGTACATGGCCAGCGTGCCAGGGGAAGGAAAATTATGGCAAATCAAACATGAACGTGTGAGGATCTTCACTGTAGATGACATCGCACATGTCTTACAGTAAACCAAGGTTATAAATATAATCCTTCTCCTCAGTGGTTTCTTTTGTTTTCCCATAGTCTACGACAAAAGACTAATTCATATTGAAAGGAAAAAAAAGTAATTAGTGTTGACGTCGTATTTACTGAGTGCGTGGAAGGATGATTTAAATAGAAGGTGAAAGCAGTTGGAAGAAGCATGGATCATGAGCATCTGCTCTTCTTTCTTTTTTACTTGGCCTTGTACTAGGCCTGCTTTCTCCTCTAGTGCTAGCATTCAGTATGCCTCTTCCTTTCCCCATCTTCTGAGTAACTGGACTTGCCTCATAATCTATGATAAAATTGCATTTTAATATTTAATTTCTTTGGACAAAATCTGTTTGTCATGTCTGGAAATCATACTGGCATAAAACTAATCCTCTTTTTTTCCTTTGTAGACATCCATTACAGTAGCCTTTGCACCTTGTCTCAATCCAGTGGCTGTCTTCTGCGCAACTTCACTCAGTTTGAGGGTTGTGACAATTCCCATTGTGTCATGCACAGTTCTTAATATCAGACTACCCGTGGCACTTAAATTCTTACTTTGATTTTCAGAAGGACTACCATGTGTTTGAAAATGGAGTATCTTTGAATAACAGCCCCATATTAACCCTTGTCCCCATCCCTCGTGAGAAACTTATCACAGAGGGCCTCACCCTAAAAAGAAAAGTCTGGGCTTTGCTGAAATGTACTTTTTTCTTATCATGTCTATTTTTAAAATTCACCAGAGCACATTCATCCTGGAACGTGGAGCTAATTATTTGTGTCGAGATGGGTGGGAACCTGAATAAAAGGAAGATTGGTTTGGAGTCGTGTAGAACCATCTCAGGCAAACCAAAGTCTTCATGGGAGGAAACGAGGGCAGGGTGGCACGAGACATAAACTTCCAGTCTTCATGTTTCCTCCAAGAAGCAAAGATACCTATAAATGCTTGGGGTGCACGTTAAAAAGAACCACGTGGGAGGTCAGAGAACCTATTGTTTGGTACAAACATCAGCACTCTTCCACAAATACACTGACTACCATTGCCTACCATACCATTCATATACAGGCACAGTACTCCCAACTGAGTTCAGGAAAAAATAACAAGGTCAAAAAATGATAAAATTTGATAGGTTTTTGTGTGCGTGTGTGTTTTTGTTGCTTTTTTTTAATCGACAGCTGCATTCCTCCTTCGTTATGCTAAGCTGGGTGAGTTTCTGTTTTTCATTTTCCTGCGCTATAGGATATTTTGAGGTTAGTGAGGTCTGAGACAAAAATGAGCAGAAACCACAAAGCAATTATCAAAAAAGCAGGGCTGAGCAAATAGTTTATCTCCTCTTCACCATGAAGCTTCCTTCCTCAGAATAACTGACCAGGCTTCAGCGATCCTGTCAGCTTGCATGAGATACAGGAAATGCCTGCTAGAAACCTATTTCCTCTATGTCCTAAATGGATGTGACAACACTGTCTCTGCCAGCCTGCTGCCTCAGCACAGCTGCATTTTCTGTTATTTCTGAGAAGAAACTCAGCTTATTAAAGAAGAAGATCTGATCCTTTACCAGAAGTAATTCAAGGAAGTGAGAGATGCCAGGAGTGCTCTACCACACATAGGCAGAAAATTGCCCAGATTCAGCCCCAAGGACAAGAAGCTTCTTGAGCAAATTCACGTTTCCTTTGGGATAATGGACACTCTGCTGATTGCCGGTATTCGCTGTTCTCTACTGTTGAGGTCACAAATATGCCAAAGCCTGCAAATTCTGAAAATCCAAGCACTTTGGGGGTTAAAAAAAAAAAAAAGAATGAAAAGAACTCCAGAGACCAATAAACAAATGGAGATGCCAGTGAGATAAAAACAGAGTAGAAGGCATGGTTGAGCTTTGAGCTTAGTTTAAGGCCCAAGATGTTTTCCTTTTGGGCTGGTAGTCTTCTGAGGTCCGGATCTCATCACACTGCATCGGCTTGTACCTGCAGAGCTTCACCAACACCAGAGGGTCTCTGCAAAAAAGGGGTACCTGTTCTTCTGCAGGTGTTTGATACCAAACTACAACTCCATGACATGAACATAGCTGCAGAGAGTTCCTTAGGCAAGAGTGAAAGACACAGTATTGGTATAATGTTGCTAGAAAGCAATAAGCCATACTTAGGCAATCAACCTTCAGGTACATTAGCTTAGATCTCTTCAGACTTGCTCTCTATTAACTGTTTTTGCTGTCTTTGTGAACTAGATGATGATACATTCATACCCTTTTGCCTCCAAATGGGAAAAAAAAAAAACTTATCAGCAATCTGTTACTGTATTTATAGCTTTCCATCGTGCAGATAACCGTATCAACCCAAATGCATGCAGTGGATCACCAAAGTTTTGTTTTCATGTGAAATCGAAGCACCACACCCTGGGAGATTATCATCACCAGCTGGTCCAACAGACCAAGGCACAGTTCAGTTACTGCAAAAGCTACTTGTGCTTCTGCTTTACCAAAACAACAGCTGTGTGATAATACAGCGTCCATGAATCAGATGAAGTTTCTTCCTGAACATCAATCAGAATACCCTGGGCTGAAGTAGCAGCTTCTCCTGGCTCTGTTTGCATGGTATATGTGCAAACAGGGCTTTCATACATATAATGAAGCAGAACTAAAGATAAGCTTTAGAACCATGTTTATTTCTTAGTTTCAAGAAATCTGAATAAGAGTTCTTAAGGATAAGGAACCTAATTTAATTTTTAAGTTTACTTGCACTCAGACGTCTGTATGCAACAGGAACAGGCTACGTGCAGAATCTCACATGTTTAACTCCAGTTCTTGCTCAAAGTTTGAGGCATACAGTATGACAAAAAACAAAGACTGGTCAGGTAACCTGACACCATCAAATGACATTTATTGCGGAACTAATACAACTAAAGCACAGAGCCAAGCATTGAGTATATTTCTGTAGGTTAAGAAAGACCCTAAGCAACAACACCTCAGTTGGGAATTCAAGCAAGGTATGGATCCTTCTCCTCTTCTGAAAGATCCTCAATTCAAATACAGGTCAAATTAGCAGTGCATGACACTCCAGCAGCTGCACCAGAGATCTAAATGAAGCAATACAATGGTCCTGGAGCAGATTCTTTCGGAGAAATTTAGTGAAGGTCGAAATGAAGCAGGTACAGAAAAACTGAGATTGCTTCAGGTTTGAAGAATCGTGGGCAAAGAATTTTCCTGCATGGATGCTCATACTGCTGTCATTGATTTGTACATGCTTTCTGCATAGTGCTACCACAGTTGTCTGTACTCTTCCTTTCCTTAAGGCTGAAGGATTATAAAGGTGTGGATCACATTTCCAAGTAAGATTTCTTTCCTTAGCTCTACTGCATTACTTGGATAGCTGAACATGGCAGTAGAAAGACTGGCTAGTAAAGAAGAAAGTGTAAAGTTTGTCTTGGGAATCCCTAGAGTTATTAGAAGATACTCAAACACAGTAGAGGCTGAATCATAAGTGGCTATTTCTTATGCACAGACAGCAACAAGATCCTGTCCCCTGGTAATGGTGAAATTCTCACTATCAGCAGTGGCAGCAGGGAAAGGCATAAAGATACATCCTTCCCAAGGAATACTGAATACTACAAGAAGCACACACTAACGTAACATATTCTATGCTATAATTTAGTAAGATACTTTCCACTTCTGTTGTGGTAGTGCCCACTACAGAACTGAAACTTATTCCCCCCTCCCAGCCCACAAGCCTTAGGAGGCTTTTCTGGTTGACACAATTTATTTCAGCGAAAAGCTAAAACTCCCATTTTGTTTTGAGCAATCAGTTTCAGTTGTCCTCGCCGGTGGATCATCTTCATTTCCCACTCCTAGCAACTGTCTGAATTGCTTTGATCCACTCTGTACGCTCTGTGGATGAAGCTGCTTGCAAGTAATAGTGGACTTCACTTGCTGTGATTATTTCAAACAGGTTGTTTTCAACGTCATACTTCTTGGCTATGGGGAAGAAATAAGGAAGTCAGCTACGAGTGATCAAAGCCTTGCATTTAAAATGTTTCTTCCTTTACATTCTGTAAAGGGATTTGCTTCCTTTCTATAGCCGTGCCTGACCATACCTTTGTAAGCAGTTTGCAAAATTAGGCCCATGAAATCTGTCACTGTTTTGGAGTAAAAAGATATGAATTTCACGTTTCACTTCCAAGGGTCTCTATTCAATTGATGTCCAAGCAGCCCTGTGGAGAGCTCATATTCCCCAGCCCGGTGCTTTGCCAGCTACAAAAGCAAGACTTAGAAACGTCTGATGTGACACGATTTCCAATCTGTCTTTACGTCTGGTAGCACAGCCTACACAGGCACTGAGATGCCAACACACTTTCTGGCTGGTTATGACAGTCCATCGCTTTGATGGAGAAGAGAATGCATGGAGTGAATGTTTCTTGTTCCTTGCAGCAATGCTAACCATTGCTCTTCCCACAGCTTCTAGTTTTGGGAAGGAAAACAACACACAGAGTCGTAATTCATTGGCGCTACCATTTGTAACCTAAAGTTTCCATCAAAAATCCATAAACTAAAAAAAGAACTCAGCTTATTTTTCTGTGGCCAGTTATCTTAACATAGGGATGCCAGGTCATCACTTTGACAAGTCTAAACAACTGACAAAGCACAAGATTCCCTGTTGCTACCTTTATCACTGTCCCCTCCTCCAGTAATTAAAGAGAACCGAGCAATTAGAAGAATTACTGAATTGTTGCAAATAGATTGGTTTTGAGTAAAAAAAAAAATCACTTGTGATTTTTGGCAGATTGAAAGAATGCACCAAAACCCCCTAACACAGCTTTTCACTGTGGTTCCTTACAGTCTGGCATATCTTCCACTGCAGTCACCACGCAGCCCCTCAAGTGGATTGCTCCTAGGGGATCTTCTCCCTGGGAAAGATACAAAATCAGTATAAAATAACACTCCTGAAACTGTTCACATCTCAGTAACTGACTACAGCTCCACAATGGAAACAAAAACATTTGGTGACTCAGCAGGTCACCTTAGAAAACCAGGGGATCCTCAGTCAGTGTGATATGAAGGGTAGGGGGCGTGCACAAACCTGTAAATAAGTCTTAAAATAAGTCTTAAATAAGTCTTAAAATAAGTCTTAAAAGTAAATAATCTCTTTTGGAATTTGGAATTCAGGATCTGCAGAGTATTTTGCACGTCCTGAATAATGGCATGGAAAGAATATAAACCTTGTGCCAACTGTAAGCTTTCCCTTTCGTGATGAAAAGAGGATTAATTAGAAAGAGGAGTAGATCTTAGAAAGCTTTTGTTTGCTTTATTTGAAAAAAAAAACAAAACAAAAAAACAGCAGGAGCAGTTATAACTTTATCGACTGTTTTCCCTTCTTTCATGCTTCAAGACTGTGATAGCTAAAGAATGGATGAAGAAGCACTTCTGTTAGCATAAGCCTGAAACAAGCATTTCCTATGAGCTGACACTTCAGTCTTTTGGGAGGAAAAGCCAGGCGTGGGAAAAACAGTCTGGAAATGGAGGTCAAACTCTTCAGTGTTGACTCCCCATGGTGTCTAAGCTGCTTCTGCCAAGTGGGACAAGCACAGCAGGGAACCTGTAACCCACAACAACAGCACCGTTCCTGCAGCAGTCCCTGACAAAACAACCACACACAGTGGGCTGAATCCATATGGACACCTGCTTTTGAGGGTAGGTTTTTTCTGCAGCGATGCCCCTTCCTTTCCCAGAACAGTATTTGGCCTATTACAATTACATGAGAAACAAAATGCCGTGTCTCGGTCTGACACGGAAAATTATAAACTGCAAAGCGACTGTATTGCCTTAATTTGCTCTTTCAACTCGTTCACTTCCAATTGATCACAGAGAAGAGGTGAGAGCACAGTTCAGTACTGCCTGTTGCCAGGTCTGGATGTCACTTGCCACCCTGACACGCCAGTCCCCAAAACCATCATTCCCTCTTACTTTCCCAGAGAGTGGCCAGGTAGTGTGAGCACAAACTGTCCCACTGTCCTGCCTGGCTTTTCTATCACACATTCCAAAGCAAATACCTAACTCATATTTCTAGAAGAGGGCAGCCTGAAAAGCAAACAAACAAAAAAACTAACCAAACTACAACAACAACAGAAATGCAACCCCAAAGCAAAACTGCCAAACACACAGAAAAATAACCCAAAGTTGACCAAACGTGTCTTACTCCGGCAGGATCATAGTAGTGAAGGTACGCAGGGTCTTCTCTTAAAACAAATTTTCTCACTTTCCAGTTTTTCCTCCGATGCCCCTGGAAAAATTCAAAAACACAAATGTCATCAACTGCTCTGCCTGCAAATGCTTATGGCCAATTGTGCAATTATAGAAGGGGGAAAAATGATGTGTTTGGACAGGAAATATTCACCTGCGTAGGACTTGGGCCTGGGCTTTCTGCATCCCACTACTTTCCCTTCACACTGGCTTTTTTTTTTGTACAAAGTACATCAATATGAGAGATTCTCCTAAACACATCTCATAGCCTGGTGGTTACAGCATTCACATGAGGTCTGTGATAACAAGGTTTAAACGCTTGCCTCAAAACACACACGTTAAAAGTCTTGCAGGAAGATACCTTAACTCACTGGAAGAATGATCTGAGGGTCCCTCTCTCCCTGCAAAGAGGACAGCAAAGATGATTTATCTGGCTCAGGCACTCTGGAGAGAGTTCGTGGCTGAAGCTTGAGCAGATATAACACCACCTGATACAGATGTAAATGCCTCATTGCTATTAGCAGCCGGGCTCAGATCCTAACGTTTCTCCACAGCATCCCTGGCTGAATGGCTAAGGAAGCTTCCATGCCAATTCACAGCCTTCTAGCAATGCCATTCTGAGGCACCCAGCCCTCCTGGGGCTCCAGGCACTGCACATTACCCTCAGAGCACAACATCAGCATGTGGATTTAGCTCCAAGCAGTGCAGGCATCCATATATTAACAAAAGTCACCTCAGCCTTTAGTCCATCACCTCCAATCAACCAGTGTTGTTTAAGTGCATTCAAGCTCCGGGAGATCTCATCCTATAGCTCAGTCTGGGCCAGCTGGTCACCTCACAGACTCCAGTGGTCACATGGACCCTAGGTATGCATGGACTACATCCAGCTCATCTAGTTCTGCCTTTGTTCTTCCTGGAAGATAGGAAATTTCCCCTCCAGCACATATGACCAGCCTGACATTCCCAGCCTGAACATGATGAGTCACCAGAAAAGCTGCAGGGAAGACAGGCTGGGTGACATCCCAGGGAATCAGATCTGGAAGCATTTCAGGAAGCTGAAACACTGACTCATTTTACAGCACCCACAACGTAACTGCAGTAACACCCTTACACAGCAGGTCTAGATTTTCCCCATCCATCACTCCAGTCTTGAAAACACACATAATCAGCAGAAGCAGTGGCGCCTACAGTGAGCCACAGTTCACTGAGGGTGGCCAAATCCAGATTAATTGGTGAAGAACATCATGAATCATTTCCTCCCAGCATTTCAAAATATTAGTTTCTCAACTAACTATTGCTGTTTGCGAAGAAGTTCCTACTAACCAGGCTGAGGTGAATGTGACAGGGAAAACGTTAGCAGGAAGACTCATACCCAATTTCTTCTGTTGCTTTTGAGTAACATGGTTGAACAAGAGAAACACAAGTGAATACTACCAAAAAGTATTTATGTTCCCAACAGGTATTTTCTGGTTTCCTTCCTGGCACCAGACTTCCAGAAGAAGCAGATACCCTTGCTAAAACACCTACTTCAGCATTCTCTTGTATCTAATTAAAACACTAAGCTATCTTGTTCTATACTAACAGCAATAAGTCTTGCAACTCTGATCAGAAGTCCTGCTGCTGTGCTACAGGAAGGGTACTTCGTGTAAAAGGGGAGACAGAGATAAAACCTATTGAAGGAATACATGGCATAGGCTTATTTTTCTCTTCTTTAGAGCTCTTAAGGGAAAAAGAGTAATCCTGTATCCATCCCAATGGGAGGCTAGAAGGCGTGCGGTACCAACCTGTTTTAGTAAACATCCTTGTTTGACTATCATGCCTCTGAATTCTTCTTTCAGGACCACATCATCATCACTAGAATTCCCCTCACAGAAAAATCCACTGTCAGGCTGCATGATCACAAGAGAACATTAAGTAGTTACACAAATGGTACGTGTTTATACATAATGTCTGAGTGTGCCTTCTCTGCCTTCCACTCTGTTTTTGATACCTAAAAAAACCCAACTCTTTTACTGAAGAGCATTCCAGTCAAGTCAAGGACCTCTCCATGTCACACTGGAAGCATTTCAGCTTGAGGACTATGAAAACAGGTCTTTGGGCATCTGAAGAGAGCTGTAGCACCTGCATGCATCGCAGTTTACATGAAGCAAAGCTGGCACAGCCAATACACTTTGGGCTGCCCATTCCCCAACCCAATGTACCTCTCCTCTTCCTACATCCAGCATAGCATCTAAAATTTGGGAAGAAGAGGCAATGTTTCCATCTAGGCTGTCTTCTCCACGCCAGATAATTTTTGATGCTGCTTAGTGAAACTACACAGTTCAAGTGGTACGAAGGTAACCATTTGCACTGCATATAGTAAGCTTTTGTACTTCCAATTCACATGATAACAAGGCGCTGACCTGGAGTTACCTCCCTCAGACCATGCTGGTACTGAAACAAACTAAAAGCAAGCTAAAAGCAAGCAGAATGCACAGTGGCTATCAGAAGTGTCCTGCGTAGCCAAGAATCATGATGGCTACATGGTTGCCTTCACCAGCACTGCCAGTGTTTCTGTTTTTGCGCAGGTAAAAGCTTCCTACCACAGAGATAATCCAGGAAAACAAAGCAAGCAATGGGAAATTGATTTTGGTGAAGCAGGGTGATTCTATGCAGTAAGTATAAACAGAACTGTAAAACTGAAGCAGTTTTACACGACAGTAAGGATACTCTTTGCAGGCATAAGTTCATAAGCCAAGCATTTTTTAAAAAGTATTTGACTGTGATTGCAATATTGCAAGTTCTTCATATTCTGTGGACTGATTTGAAGAAATAAACTGAAAAGGTTGGGTAAGCTACCCAGGACAGGGCTTACAAGGTAGATATTGAAAACTTTTGCTTCTTTGCTCATAGACAAGCTCTGCATGCATGCATGTGTACTGAGTCACATCTGATGGCTCTGAGCAGAAAAATGTGTTTCCAGTTTGAGCTGCTCTGAGAAGCCTCATGATGGTGAATTACTCTCTTCCCTTCCGCTGAATCATCATCAGGGGAGCTGGTGGCCAAGTCTTGGTTACTGCTGAAATTACTGGGAACAAAGTCTAAGTTAAAAAGAACCCAGTTTGATCTCTGTACTCAGTTCACACAGAGCAACAGAAGAACTGATCTTACAAATGTTAAAGTGAGCCAGTTTATTCTGAGCGTCACACAGAGAAAGATATTTAACATGGAATTCTCAATTTCTGACAACCTTTCCTCCAGGACTTAAGAAATAAGGCTCAAGCCTGAGAAGAGCATCTGCAAACCAGAAACAAAGGAAAACCAGTAGAGCACTCACAAAGTAGTAATAGGCATCGCTGAGATCCAGGAAAGGGGTATCTGACAGTCCCTCAGCCGCAGCCTTGGATGTATCTCCTGCAGGCTGTAGGTAGCCTTCATTCAAGAGGGAGGAGGCAAGCATGAGGCCTTCTTTGCGATTTCGGATGGAGTTGCTAGACACCAGCCAGTCAATCACAGCAGTGCCTGGTTATAAAGGAATTAACAGTATGAATATTAGCCACAAACCAAGACGAACACACAGAAACCTTATATAAAGAAAGAACAAGAAATAAACACCACCACCACCACCGGCAACAAGTCCACTCCATCTAAACATAAATTTCCTGAAAGATATTCTCAGTGACAATGCAGAGAATTAATCTGCAAAGGTGCCTGTGTCATCCAGTGAGGTACAGCTAATCCAGCCGATGTCATGGGCCAATACAACTCCTGAACACTGTACTTCCAGGAGAAAAGAGCTGGGAAAAGATGCGGGGCTGAGCTGGAAAGCTTCAGCAGGAGGGACTGGAAAAGCACTAAATGACAGCCAAGCCTGGAGAAGACAGTCTTTCAAGCTGCAGTGTTACTGATGCAGCGTTGTAGAAAGAGGTTGACATTCAAGCTTAGCAACCACAGATTTGACTTGGAGCAGGGCAGGAATTAAAACATGACACAGTTTGTTGTAGAAAAATTCAGAGAGAAACAGTTCTTCTGGAATTGTTTCACGCAACTTTCTAGAAAGATCTATTTCAATCTTGCTGGCACTCATTTGATTTTCCCTTTGTCACTGTGACTGTATCTGAACACTCTCAAGCTTCATCCTTTGAGCATGTCCCACAATGGTCAAGATGACCTCTGCCAGGCTTTCCTCTCAAACTTCCTTCACAAACTGTACTCTAAATAGCTTAGAGCTGTTTTAGTCTATCTTTAGACTCAGCCCTGTGCTCTTTTTATTGAATGAAAAACACAGGACAAGAGCTCCTTACCTGTAAAGCAGTGATTGAACACTTTTTTATCTTTCTCCAGCTTCAATTCCTTTATTCCCTTTTCAGGGTCCTTCATTGAGAGGTACAAAGCACTGTGCATAAAACAAACGAAGAACAAAAACTGTTAGCATATAAAAAGTTATATGCAGCTGTTATAGAAATATTCTTTCACAGGATCTTCATATTTTGCTAGCATAGTGCTCTCTGCAACGCTACAGCATGGCTTAGCATTTTTCTCCTGAAAAGCTTTCTGTGCAAAGCATGGAGGCTTCACCATCGCCATCACAAATACAAGAATGGTGCACAAAGGGCTCACCATTAATTACCCCCATTTTGAGACTGTTCCAGCTTGTGATGACTGTAGTTTGAACAGAGGAATACCTACTGTGGAGGCTCCTTGAACAGAAAGACTGTGACTGGGACATCCCTAAAGCCTATACGCTCTCAGAGGCCCTGAATAACCTCAGTGACTCCTGATATGACTTCCTCCCTCCCATCTGCTTTTCACTTGCTCAAAACTAATTTCCCGAGGTTCTGAAATGAGAAGGACAAACACTGAGTGGACTTTAGTGTCCACCACTAAGCTAAATTCTTTGGCTTTTTATTCAGTCAGGGTGATCCCCTGATGAATCCGGTGAAGACATTTAGTTTGATCTTTGCCCCATGTTGTCTCACTGTCCTCTAAGAAGGACCACAGGCTCACTTGTATCTTTGTATTTGCTGCTCAGAGACAAATATCACATTGACCTGTACTGACGAACAGATGGCTTCTTGAATGCGCCCTTTATTATCTCCTTCTCCCTTTGCCAGTTCCAAGTTCTCTGGCAGCACTCTCTTCATCATGCAAAAACACTGCTAATAGTAGCATTTGCCTGGAGATCAAATAAGTATAAAGACATTTTTACACTAAATTCTATGCTGTGTTAAAATTCTTCTCCTAGAAGAATCACATGCTGTGCTGCAGTGTGCTCAGAAGCCTGCTCATAAGCAAAATCCTTTGACAAATCAGCTTGTTTTTATAAAACAGGATGCATTAAGAAAGATCTTCCCAGTTCTCACAAGTTATCTTCTGCCATGCTGAAACTGTCAGTTATGCAGAAAGGACTCTAAGGGAAACTGGATAGGCAGCACAGACAGACATGCTAATAGCTCTTCCATGCTGAGGTTACATATCTGCCATTGCCTGCGGAGGGAAGTAAAGAGAAGAGCAGAGCTACAAGAACACACCTCAAGTTGATTGTTTCAGGCAGTCTGATGGATTTTCTTGTGGATTTCCTGGCAAATCTTTGACCTCCATCTATGCACTGAATTGCCTTTTTGATATCCCGTACCCAAGCATCTCTCTCTTCCAGGTAGGAGGCTTGAAAAAAGTGGTCCTGTTGCTTGGCTGCAGTGAGCTTGAAGACAAACTGGAAGGATAAACAATGTTTTTTCCAAGTTACTTTAGTGTAGCTGGTTGGGTATGATTAACCTGGTGTCACCGCGGCATACAGTCTACCTAAGGGGCTTTGGAGAGTGCCTCAGAGCCACAGTCAAATAAAATAACTCTGAAGAAAAGCATGGGCAGGCAGTACAGATAATGGACTTCTGTTACTTTCCAGCTAGAGCTAACATCAGCAAAAGTGAGTGGCACTGATATAGCTGATGATTTTAACATTCGCTGGGAAGTTCAACATAGCTGAAAGACTGAAGTACCCATCCCCTGCAAGCTTACTTTGGTGTAAACCTGTCTTACTATTTAGGGATGTGGTCAGTCTGGAGGAGAGAACAACGAAAAAGCAAACCGCACCACATTGCTTAGAGGGAAGGAAAGAACAGTCACATCAGGGAGCAGCTGCACGTCTGCAGTTTAGCACAGGGTTTGGTAGGGAAATGATAATTCCAGCTCTTAGATACAAATCATGATCACTGCCTCTCTAAATACACTGACCCCATTGGAAAGCCTGTACTCCCACAGAATGAGAACAGATCTTTTAAAGGCAGGACTAGGCAGAGAAAAATCCTCAACACCAACTTGGAAAAAAACCCTCAAAGTTCAGACTGTTTGATCTTGCTTTCATCCAGTGATCTTTTGGATGGAAAATCCAGGTCAAGTTACTCAGTCAAGAAGGCTTCCATTTCCTCTACAATACAACTGCCCGTAAGAGGAACTGTTATGTTTTCCATAGTTGTACAAGAATAAAAAGGCTCAGTAGGCATCCAGCTGAAAACATCAAGCTAAGAAGGGAGCAAACAGCATGGATCCATGGGGACAAGTAGAGACTATCATCAAAGGGCACAAAACAGTGGATTTACAGCAATGAAATCAAGACTCTGAATGATTCCACTGAATCATTGGCTGTCTCCAGTCCTAGAAGTGAACAAACTCCTTTCTGGACATGCATGTCTATTTGTGCTTTTAAGAAAATTAAGCATTAGCTTGAACTAAACACCAACACTTCAGAGAAATGAATCCCGCTATAAGGAACCATACATGATAACGCCATCCAGAGGAAAAGAGAGGAAGAAGGAATATAGCAGAATTAACATCACATTGAGCAATGATAAAGATTCAGATCAAGACCAGTAACAGTGGTGAGTGCGTTTTGCAATGAAAATCTTTAAATATGCAGTTACAGCCTTTTGGGAACAAGCTTTATCTGTTTAACAAATCCAAGATTACTTCCTTTCCCCTCAACATCTGCTTTTTGCAACTGATTTACCAAACTGAGTGTGCTGGTGATATGCACCCTTGAGGTTTCAGACTGTATCACTGCACTGGGGCCTACCTGACTCAAACAGCTGAAATCTGACCAGATGAATATGGAAGTCTGCTCACAGCTCTATATTCCCTGCCCCAGTGTGAACCCTAGTAAGACTAGACTTAAAACTGACCTAATAAGAATTATCCCACTTCTTACCCTACAGAAGTCTTGACCCAACACTACACTTCCATTTTTAGCACTATGAATGCACACAAGCCACTATGAACCAGAATAATTCCCATAAGCAGCACAACTGTATGTTTTAGCATGCAATTAACTAGAATGTACCATGCAATACGGAGGCTTTGAATTCAGCTGCATAATAAAGATGTAAAATATCAAAAAATAAAGTTTCTATATTTTCAAGGAATACATGCAGTAATTTAATCATGTTGGGCAGTAACTGCTAGTAAGAACAATCCCAATAACAGCACTGCCTGTATGAATGAGTATGTTGCAGTTTTGACTGTTTGAGAAGTGCAAATTTGCAGAGAATGTACCTCTTCAGCGTTGCTGGTCTATGGACTTGCAGACCTGCTGGTCTATGGACTCACTGACCTAACAAGAGGATCTGCTCCAACACCTAAGGAAGTCAGTGTAAGTGATCCCAATGACTTCAACAAACTGCATCAGATCTTACTTATGAAAAAGCTGGTGCCTTGTCTTTCTGATCTGACACTGAACACTTTGGACCCCTCTGCCTGTTTTGGAAGTGCACATGCAACCACTACAGAACAATAGTGATTTTATCAGGATTTAAAACACAAAAAAAAAAACTGTCCAGAAAAAATGCTTTATGAGGAAAAAATGAATGTCTAGTGCTGTATTGTAGGATCTGATACTCCAGAACATAGTATCCTCCTCCCTGCACATAGAGTAGGGAGCGCTGTATAGAGAGGGTTGTTAATTAGGTAATGTAGGGACATAGTTTCAAGCTGACAGAATTAGAACCAAATGTGTACAGATATACTGTGTTCCTTCATTTGGTTACTTAATGTTCTTGCCCCATGCTCCAGTCCCTGGATGTAATTATACTTCACCTTTATTGTTCAGGGTTTGCAAAAGAGGTGAAGTCAAGTGCAGTAATGCAGAGCTCTGGGCTTGCACGTATGCTTGCTGAAGCAGAAGGCCAGATCCAAAGCTGCAGGGGTTATCAGTAAGGCTTGCCCAGCCTTGCCAGAGGTTGAGTAAGGCAGAAGCTGTCAGCAAGAAGGAGTAGATGGTTTTGGTCTCAAATGTTTCTGAATCAACTGAATGCTCTCCCTTGCCAGCTCAGGTATTGCAGTATCTATGATGAGGATGGGATAAGGATGCACGATTATAATATTCTCCTTCCAGACACATCAGTACAGTCTTCCCCTGGACTAAATGTATCATTCTTTGATCATAGAAATCCTGTTTCACCAACACAAATTTTTCAGGAACCCCATGACAAAATAAGTATTCTTACACATTCATTTTCCTGCTTTATTTTCTTTCAAACAAGACTTTGAATTTATCAATATCATGATACGTGCACCTCATTGGGAACTTGGACCTTACCCTTTTGCTTGCTATGCTTGCCCACAGAGTGCCCAAATGCATAGCATCATTTAAATTAATTTCTCCTAATCAGTTTTGTTTTTTCACTGAGTAAACATGTAGCTCTTAGTCATAGAGAAAAGCTCTACACATAACCACACATCATGCAAATATAACAGATTATATGAATATGAACTACCTGACCTCATGTACTTACAGAATGGTAATGAATCAGTTCGGAATCACAGCTTTTTTAGGGCATTTATCACAGCATTTATCTCCCTCCCACCCAAGCAAGTTAGTCAGTGCTCTTTGGCAATAATTACTTTTTTTCAGAGTTCATGAGACAGCTTACCACAATTTTATTCTGTGGCTATTGGCACCATGAAAATACAATATAGATATGCTCTGAAAGAGTCAGAAATCCAAAAAACTGCTCTCTGAACTGCTCCTCTTGAAACACCCTGACTTGTTCCTCAAGCAGTCACACCTTTCAAACACTACGAAAGTCCAAGCCTGCTTGTGACCTTCTAATACATATGAGAGTGATCACCAGGAGATGTACAAGGAATTTAACTACTAGCCTTGTGCCCTTCTAGGGCCTTCAGGAGTTTAAGTATACTGTCAATCATAGTTATAAGAAGTACCTACCATTCTTTTGCCAAAATCTTGGCATGGGCTGTTGATGGTGCTTCCTTTTAGTGGGATCATCCCTTTGGGGCTGTTGTCAGACTTCCGCTTGTAGAATTCAATTCCATCTTCTAAGAGCACGACCCACATTGGCTTCCAGGTATTAAACATGCTACCCTGCATTGAGAGATCACTGTTCACATGATATCCATTGAAGACATGATCTTCCACAGAACATATGACTCTAAAATAACTATCATGTCTCAAGGGGAGCACTAAACCACAGCCGCACCCATCTTACTATGCAGTTAAAAAACACTGTTGTTATTCTTCCGACCACCCTTTACTTCCTCTTCCAGTGGCCCCACCTGTGAGTTTTTCCAACATTTTCCCAGTTGGCATTTCTTTTCAGAATCAGTTTGTCCCAGCCACATTGATTCAAGACTACAGCCAGCAGGGCAAGGGAGGGGATCTGCCCCTCTGCTCTGCGCTGTGAGACCTCACCTGGAGCACTGCATCCAGATGGGGAGTGCTCAGTACAGGAGAGACATGGACCTGTTGGAGAGCGTCCAGAGGAGGGCCACAGAAATGATCCCAGGGATGGAACACCTCCCTGTGAGGACAGGCTGAGAGCTGGGGCTGTGCAGCCTGGAGATGGGAAGGCTCCAGGAGACCTGAGAGTGGCCTTTCAGTATCTAAAGGGGGGCTATGAGAAAGAAGAGAACAGACTCCTTAGCAGAGTCTGTGGGATAAAACAGGGGGGAATGGTTTCAAACTAGAAGAGGGGAGATTTAGATGGGATATAAGGAAGAAGTTTTGTTTTTTTTACACCAAGGATATTGAAACACTGGAACAGGCTGCCCAGAGATGTGGTAGATGCCCCATCCCTGGAGATTTTCAAGGCAAGGCTGGGCCAGGCCCTGGGCAATCTGATCTAGGTGTAGATGTCTTTGTTCATTGTTCACCAACTAGGTGAACTTTAAAGGTCCCTTCCAACTCAAGCAATTCTAAGATTCTAAGTTCACAGAGGGTTTCTAGACTTAAGCAAATAGTAATGAGTAGTTTAAGGTTGTTATGGTGCAGATCCCTAACTGCTGTGGTGAGAATTTGAGGTGCTTCATTTCATCTCTTGAAGTTTTTACTTCCTGTTTCTGAATCACAGTTTTTAGACAAGAGAAATATAGAGAAAGCCAGAGTCAGAACCTACTTATAGTGAAATAAAAGGCCAGAGTCTCAGGGCCTCAAAGAGGAACGGTCTGTTTCTCTGTGCTCAGTTAGCATGATTGAGCGCTAGAATTAAGAACACGGTGCTCTACCTAGCTCAGCCTGCCTGCAAACAGCTTTACAACCAGTCACAATCCTGGACACCTAGGTGACTTACTTCTCAGCCAAATGAACATTTAGATATGCTGAATATCAACTGCTTCTCTGAAGAGTTACTGAAGAGCACGAGACATACATGGGTCCTGAATTCCTCAAAAATATTAGTTGTCCTTAGTCTTTCTGGTACAAAGAAAGACCCCAGTTTATCCTCACCCCCTACCATGGTGGCTGGACAGTGTTAAAGCTGCAGATAGAAGCAAGGCAGACACCATCACACTGTGCAAAGTGGCTTGTTTTGATCTTCAAACATGAGAGAGAGACTCCGTTAGCTGCATTTGCATTTCTACACATGTGAATGGGACAGAAAAACCATTCACACCGCACCACTCACCAAATATAGCCTTTCTCCATTACATCCTTCTTCCTGCTCTACCTTCCATGGCCTTTCACACTCTGAAACAGATTCTACATTCAACTACAGGGTAAAGAGGGAAAACTGTCAGAGATGTTACTAAGATTGGGACCTGTTCCCAGCCTCTGCAGCCCTCACTGGAGGCAGAAGTTTCCCCACAAGTGAATGCTACCTTCCAAAGGAAAAAAATCACTGTGCTGGGGGCTTTCTAGAAGCCCAGCTGAACAAGGAGTTACAAAGAAGAATCTCTCTTGAATATGGATTGCATATAGGGATTTAATGCTGTTTCCTTTAGTTTGACTTTTTGCTCATTTAAGCTGTATGAATTTATCATTTCTGGAGAATGCGAGTGGACCCATAGGTTGAATTCCTGCTAAGGAGTCAGTTAAGATGGTGAGCCAAGACCTGAACCATTGCACATTCCTTTTATTTGCCAGTCTACCACATCCTCTGATACTTCTGCTAATACTTCCTGAAGATTCTGACATGCTCTGCCAATGGAAGCCACTGCACAGCTGGGTTAGACTGGCAGCTTCACATCCACTGTCAGCAAGCCCAAATGTGGTCATGGTGGTCTTAGCTACAACAACTCATGAAAGACAAACAAGAAGGATGCTGGATTTCATTTTCTTGCACTAAAAATCAAATCACCTCCCCTGCTCCAAAAACTTCATATAAAGATGGATGTTCTCTGAACTGGTCTCTCAAATCATTAGCAGCTTTAAAAGCTCATAAAATCTCTCTTTGCTAGAACAATTTACAAAAAAAAACAACAAACTTCTGCAGCACTACATGAGTAGAAGATGAGCCATTTTCTGTGCTTGCTCAGAAGATTACACAAAGTCACCACATATACACATAGCAGCTTCAGATGACATAAAACCAACACTGAATCCATATGTAATAGGGGTCACGTTGTACCAGCTAGAACACTGACCCTCAAACGTGTTCCCAGCCTGATGTAAGTTAGAAAAGAAGAAAGCCAGTGAAAAACAGCCTTCACCCTTGGCAAAGACAATTGTGGCTGTGTGAGTGACTTGTCTGGGAGGTGTGTTCCATAGCTTCACTTCAGAAGCATAACAAAAAAGAGGAGAGTACTTCAGTAGCAGGTAAGATTAATTAGGACCTTGTCCATCCTGGCTGGAAGCTCTGGTTATAGAATCCACAGCAGCCTCACTGATAGATCAAACAGCTGCTACCAGTCCGGTCTGCATCTCCTTTTGCCCTCCAGCCTACCTTTGGCACACTGCTGCTCTTCACCATCAACACAAACTCACTTCAGCAAGGTCAGAACCACCTATGAGCTCATTACAGAAATGGGGCACAATTTCCACTTCTCTGTTGCCACTGAAGCAGCATGCAGCAGCAATTTTCCATTAGCAGTAGCCACACAGAGAGACTTCTTGGGGACCCAGCACCCACAGGAATGGCAGGAACTCACACTGGACACCTGCACACATCTTTTCCCTGGCATGCCCAGCCAGACACAGTGTTTATGTCCAAGTTTCTAGCCATTCCCTTGCCATGGAAAAATATAGATTGTGAGCCACTTGCTCTAAGTATTGGGCCATGAGAACTAGAGAGAACTGCAATCTGCCGTGAGTGAATTTGGTCATCTCCTTCCTCATGGCAGCATCAGCGCAGCTTTGAGATCACCGTATGAACTTGCCTCCTTCCAGTGTCAATGGAAATCAGACTGAGGAGTGGCCTCTATGCAAGCGTGGCTGCGGATTACAGACCTCTTCAGCCAGCAGCTCTAAGGAGTGGAATTCTGGTTTTGATGAGCAGAGACCCCACAGCACAGCTCCTCCCTTGCTCCAGAACTGACTTGGTTTAAACTGCTGGACACCAGGCTGATCTCACTAAGGATTTCAATAAAAGTTGTAACCTAATCCTTGTGCATGGGACTGTGCGTGGTCCCACAAGCTCTCCCTATTTTAGGGATAGCAGTGTGCTTCTCTAATATTTAACTCTCTGATAAAGCACAGTGGAATAGGCTCTGGTCATTTTGAGCTGTTACCTATTTTACCAAGCTTCCAATCAAGGCATCTGTGTTTCTTAGTAAAAATATATATATATTTTTGACCCAGAAGTACTGTAGGATAAACACAGAAATGCCTCATCATATAGTACCATAACAAGATATAACTGCTAGCAGTACTTCTGTAATCACTAGCATCACACTGTTTCACTACTCACAGAACCGTCTTCGTTTGCCTTCTTTTTTCGGAAAAAAAAAAGCCTTTTTAGGTTTCAATAACCGAAATCAAAGCACATCTCCCTACACTTCCCCAACCTGTTCAGTCAGCTCTCTCCTCCACTCCATCCAAGGCTGCCTGCTTACCTTCTTAACCAAGTAGCCCTCCCTTATGCGCATCGGCTCTCGCTCCATGTTGCAGGCAGTCCTGCTCTCAGGTCTATCAGAGCCAGCAGTTAAGCTCCTCTGGTAACAACCTCTGTGGGGTGGGGTTTCTTTTTTACAGTACAGCTGTGTCACTTTCACAAGTTCCTCTGCCTGCTAATCACATGAAAACAAGCCCTTTTCCTCTTACAAAGCGAGAGATAGGGAAACATAGAAGTATGAGTGTATTTATAGCTTGCCTCTGACAGAACAGGCAACAGCACAACAAAATGCTCAACTCTATCAAGCACTGCCAGCCCTGATGACAGAGTCCTGGGAAATTAAATGAGCACTTTGATGCCTAATCCCAATGAAGAAAGTGCACTCCACAAATACATGAACTCTAGCAAAACAATGGAGGGTGGTGTATCATATGGCTTCGTGCTTACTGAAAGGATCTCTCCAAGTTTCTAACTCACTAGCTCTGTCACTTCATCCCACCTTTGAAGCCAGATTCCTGAGGCACAAGCAGGTAGGGTTTGGCAGTAAGCAGGAAAGCCTTTGCTTGGTTAATGATGCTGCGCCCTCTGCTGATACAAGAAATCTGGATTTTAATACTGAGACTTCCCAAACTGGTTAGATGTCGAAATATCACTTCCTATGAGCACCTTTTACTTGTTACACAGTCCACTTAGTAATGATTTATCTTGTTTTTTAACAAACATTTTCCAACATTGGGTATTATAGCAGTCATACTCCCTCTTTCCCATACAGGAGGGAGGATGGTGTTACACGGGAGGCAATGAAGAGGCTGATGCACTGCCAAGAGCAAGTCTGTCATGAAGAAGATTCCAAATCACCTTCACAGCTAAGCCCACTTAGGCTGGGGCTGAGCCCAGGGTTAACTCAACCTCAGCCACTTGCAAAGGTCTTTTGACCTGACAGGCACAAGGCCTGGAGCTTCCTCCAAATAGCAGCATCATTATTACAATATAAAGAGGTCTTCTGCTGGCTGGACTGCTCCTCTGAGCTCCAGGATCAGGTCAGCAAGCTGGTTAGCTCTTTATGAAACTGCTGCAATGTTCCTACCAGACAAGGTCCACCGCCAAATTACCTGCTCTAAGCCTGCTCAAACCATTCTCATCTACCTGCTGCTTATGTGACTGCTCCAGCCCCATTGTAATGTTTGGCATACTCCAGGGCTTGTAGATCCTCCTGTATGGCGTTTCTTTGCTAAGTGATTCCTTTTGCTTTAAGAAGGGGAATAATTTCCTTTCATTCTGCTGTTTCCATCTTTGGGAAAGGTACACTTTTTTCCTTTTTGAGTGGATAATCAACAATACAAGTCATTAACAATGACAACTCAAATATCTTTCACTGCATTCCTGGAAGCCTATCTTTTTTAATGAAGGCCTTAAGGACATAAAACTACGTAGCTTGAGGATGAACACAAAAGACCAAGAACCGGCTCACAGCTCCTACTTCTTTCTCTTCCTTGCTGTCCTTTGGGCCTGAGAAAAAGAAAACCCCTTCCCCAGCTGGAAGGGCTTATAGGAACAAAGGAACAGAGGAATCTGCCAGTGTCTTTCTCTCTGCAGGCACAGATTTTCCCCTTGGCAGCCCTGCTCACCTGCTGCTCCTGCTGGCTCAGTGTTTATGCTGAGTCAGGAATAGTGCCCACCATGATAAACTATGATAGAAAGTGTCCAGGGACTGTTCTTGGAAAAAGAACTGTCTATATGACCTTATATTAAGAAATGGTTTACTGTGAATAGAAAAGGGTGCTGACACCATCATTAAACAAAGGAAGCTCAATTTCTCATTTAGCTGTAAGAAAAGCTTCTAGAGATGTGTGAAATGCAATTATAGATACAGCGGCACCAAGCCAATGACTCCAGAATTTACCATTAGCTACCTAAGCAATGCACTGTCAAAGCATAGAATTATCTTATGTATGTATATAAAAGATAATTCTATGTACTATTATATATATATATATATATATATAAATACTCCAAAGGCCAGCTATTCCTTTTGTCCTTCTGACTTGGTTTCATTAATCACTCTTTGTCACAGGGGAATCAGCATTTCACCTTGCCCGAACAGAAATGTGCTGATCAGCTAAGTCACTCATGCAAAGCACAAAGGTCCTTAACCATGCAGTGGCCATAGCAAGTGTGAGGAACAGGGTGGACTGCCAATGAATGATGAGCTACTCCTAAAAAGCAGCACAAGGCGGAATAGAGAGGAAAGTCTGTTTTTCTTGTGTCTCTCTAAAGAAGGGATGATTTCTGGCAAAAAGGTTGTAACATGCATTGTTTAAACCTGCTGTAAGTTACCCTGTTCCAATTTCTGTGCAAAGTAGATAAAGGTATGTGATGCTAGATTTACCACAACAGCACAGTCTGCAACAGAGCTTCATAGTCTAGCTCAGTTTATTAGCAAGTGCCCATTCTCATAAGGGAGATCTTGCTGCTCTAGTTCCTTAGAATGCCTTTTCTCCTGCCACTTCAGGACTCCCTCCTGAAAGCATTAAGAAAAGTAATCATCTGCATCTATGTGAGTAAGGGACCTAGTTGAGAGAGTAATGTGCATTTACACCAAGATCATGAGCCATCTCATTGCAAGTAAATGTGTAAGATGCAAGGAATACAGGTAGTTTCTCAGCCTGCTACATCAGCTTTGCTGCTCTGTGCCATCCTTGCAGGACTTTTTTTCAAGTAAGTGCCATAAGCCCACTTCATCTGTAACAGAGTGGTTGAGTTCTCCAGAAATATGCAGCTCTCCAGTAAATCAAGCTGAATTTCCAGTAGAAATTAAATCAAATGCTGTATGTTCAAAGATGATTGTACATGAAAAATAATAGAAGTGGTTTGCAAAGGTGATAAAGATCCAGCCCTGCTGCCAGTAGAAGTAAAATCTTTTCTTGCTTCTACTCAGAAGCAGAGGTTTCAAAAGAATTACAGTACTGAACTGAGATCTGGCGAGTGCAAGACTCAGCACAATTCACTCCATATGGCATCACACATATAGCTATTTTTAGCAAATGAGAGATTGTGGCTTTACATCCACTTCTCAAAAAGAAACCCCAAACCAGGACATTTCCAAATTCAGCATGACATTAAAATAGTAACCCAGGAGAAGAAAGTGGGAAAAGATTATTACCGGCGCTGTCTGTGTCACCTTGGGATCCAAATACTGCGCGTTCACTGTCATAAACAAGGCGTCTTGTTCTGACCTCAAGGCACATTTCATGTATTTAATTCTTGCAGAGCTGTGCAGCAGGATTAATGCACTAACGGGAAATGGGAACTCCTGCATAACTAGTAATACTGAAAAGTTAATGCACTTGGCATGCCCTGCGTAGAAACATTACATAAGGTGGATTGAAAACACCAAATGGACTTAACCAGAACGTTTCCTAGGCAACTTGGACCAGCACAAAGCATATACCATGACTTGCATGCACATTAGTTCTGACTTGGCACAGAATACATCCAACCTCATCTGTGACTTAGATCGGTGATACATGTATGTGATGCAGCCAAAACACAAGAGAGAGGTGTAGGAGGATGAAGCTGCAGTGTGAGAAGACCTTTGCAGTTCTGGAAAGAAAAAGAGAGATGAGGATGACTGAGCATGCTGGCAGCAGAACACTTGAGAAAGCTTACTGCTCTCCTCAAGAGTGTTAAGGGGCTCAACAGTACACACAAGCATGGTTCAGTATTCCCATCCCAAGGGAAGAGAATTAGCTTAACACATCTTACTGACCCTGGACAACTGACTGGGAAGTCTCAGATGTGAGGGAAACAAAAAGTAGACTCGAAAGACTGAAAAAATAAATGGAAGGAAGAACAGATAAGTCCATCCACCTGTACTACTAAGCTACTGCTATGGCTTAAGAGAAATCGGATGTTGGTTCAAGTCCTATGAAACATCTATTTAGCTTTCAATCTTGTAAGGGTCACCCCAATTGCTCTGTGCTCCCAGCAAAATCTACATTGCCTCCTTCTCCCTTCAGTTATCTTACCATGTACAGAACATGAAGAACTTACCACCAAGGAATTGTGTATACTAGCAGCTCCCTGTGAAAATCCCCATGAGAACTGGTAGGGGATGGGTTTCTTTAACCAAGACCTATCTTACCTCTCTCAGTGAGGATGCAAAGCAAGATGCAGCCCACAGCACCTCCATAGGAGCAGGCTGAGGTCAAGCCAGGTGGTCAGCCTGCAGATGAGGATCAATGGAGCCCATGGCTAGGTACGCCCATACCAAAGCTGAAGACCAGCACTCCTGCATGCAGGGAAGACAGGAACGGAAGGTCCAGAGATGAGCTGAAGTAGGGCCCATGTGTAGAAGCTGGGGCTAGAGACTCCAGGTAATACCCTACCTGGATCCCATCAAGGCCATTAAAGTTGGTAGCTATGTTTCAGCAAAAAAACTAACCTCCCAGAAAGACTTATGAAAGACAACTCCTCCCTTGTTACCTACATTGATAAAAAAATACCTGGTAAGGTCAGATAAGTGAGAGCGCTAAAAGCAGGTGAACTTATCAGATCAATAAAATGAAAGACAATGCTTACATTTACAGTTGTTTCTTCTTATAAATGCTCAACTCTTACTGCATTTCACTTCCATATGGTAAAAGTTACCTAGCCTGTGCATACATGATCCATACTGTGAAGCTTTTTAAATCTCTCTCATCTTTGCAATTTTTTTTTTCCTAAAGTGCTCTGGAATAAAATCACAGCCTGAGCTGTGTCCAGAGAAAGATGATCATGCAGGCAGAAATAATAAGGTGAAAAAAACCTGATTATAGATCTGACCTCTTGTGTACTTGGGAAACTAATTGCAATCAATGCCTTCAGCTACACACAATTTACTACAACATGATATGTCTGGCTCATGAGAGGAGTAAAACTGATCCCTGGCAATGGCCATTATTCTTCACACTACTTTAAGTGATGCTATCAGGTTCCCCATGAGTAAGGCCTCTGTGGTTTCTTACTGAATTACATTTAAACTCATAGAAGTGGGAATTGCTGCAAGCAAAATTTTCAACCAGCCACAAAGCACAGCAGTTCTCAGCAGAATATAATGGAAAAAGGGAAGTCTTTTTTGATGATCAAACAAGAAGAGGAAAAATGCACACATGGTCTTTTTTGAGCCATAATGTTATGAGATGTTTGTCTAAATATAGTAACTTCTTCCTTATCTGAACACATGCTACTTGATTGATAACTTCCAATATATTTTTAAGACTATTCACTGTTGATTTAGACAATGGTTGGAGGTTTGGAAGGATTCATTTTACCTAACTTTTGGCATCTGCTCTTGAGTATCTTTAAAGTTAGCAAAGATCCAGGCAACAAATCTGTGGAGTTCAGTGTATGGTTTGTGATCAAATGCTGGCCCTCGCTGAAGGATGAGATGCTCCTGGAACTTACTACTTGATTAAACGTAACTACTATTTGATTAGATATCCTTCAGCAACACAAGGGTTTTAAGTGACTCATCAAGCCCTTAACGTTATGCTCATATACTAACGTTGATAATGCTGCTACTCCTCAAACAAGGGAACTGGTTTTGGTTTGGTTTGAGTATTTCACTGCTGACTGTTCAGTGGGAGGAGCAATGACTGCATCGTGTAACAACTTCCCTCTATGACAGTCCCTGCTACCAGTAACTGCTATCAAAGATGGGATATTACTTACAGAGCTTATTACACACACAGTTGTGAGATTAAGGGATCATGCTCTGCTCTTATTTTTGTTGACTGTTGGCTGAACGAAATATGAAGCCTATTCTTAGCCAAATAATTAACATGTAATTAAGGCAAATACAGTAAGATTTACATTGCATAAGTTTTCAGCAATATGCATTCTTTCGCTTACTGTTCAAAATTAAATTAATAGACTAATAACATGCATGCAAAAAGAAAAGCAGCCGGGTAATGTCAGATCTTCCATTTGACATAGCAGTATTACATTTTACTACCAGACATACATCTGAGCTCTAGAAAAACAAAGAGTAGTTCAGGCCTAGTGCAGTATGTAGATGAACTAGCTGTGAAATTCTCCTAATGAAATCATGAAGAGTCATAAAGTCAAAAAATACATTTTTTTTTGGCCCAAATCCTGTGCCAACTGTGAGAACGTTTCAGTTTTAAAGGAACAGATGCAAAAGAGTGGAAAGGATGCCTAAATCTTCTGCTCCTGGGTGAAAAGTAATTTTTGCAAACTGGAATGAGATGGGCGGAGAGCTGAGAACTGGAAGTTACAACTTCCAGTTTCGAAGATCTTTCTCCTTAGAGAAATGGTACATTACGGTTGTTCGTTTGTTTGTCTTTTGTTGTTGCTGTTGTCTGGTTGTTTTCTTT
Organism: Pavo muticus; assembly: GCA_016647715.1. NCBI lineage: Eukaryota > Metazoa > Chordata > Aves > Galliformes > Phasianidae > Pavo > Pavo muticus. The sequence goes on along the minus strand of JACDJE010000029.1, from coordinate 2,642,644 downwards.
TCTGCGACAATACGAGGGTTGGGATAAGGCGGTAACGGAAGATGCCAGCAGAAATCGTGCCCGATTGCGCCGCTGAGCGCCGCGCTGCTGTCCGCGCCCGTGGTGCTGAACCGCCCCGCCCGGCCCGGGAATGACGGCGGGATTAAGGCTGCCATAACCGAGGCCGGATTAACTCCCTGGGAACCCGCGGCGATTTGAGCAGCTGCAAATGTCCCCCAAACAGGGAGATGGAGGGAAGATCCGCAGCACAGATGCTGCGCCGTGATTAGCGGGGGAGGGAAAAACAAATATATCATCCGCTGCTTTTGGGAAGGGCTGGGCTGGCTCGGATCCGGCAGCCCCTCCTCTTCCTCCTCCCTCCTCCTCTTCCTCTCCCTCGCCGTCTCGGTCTCCTCTGCTGGCCGCCTTCCGTAGAGGGGGCGAGACGGGTGCAGACCCCGCAGCCGCGCGATGGTTGACATCCCCAGCCTCGTGAAAATCAGCGTCGCCCTCAAAATCCAGCCCAACGACGGGGCGGTGTACTTCAAGGTGGACGGGCAGCGATTCGGCCAGAACCGCACCATCAAGCTGCTCACCGGGGCCAAGTACAAGATTGAGGTGGCCCTCCGGCCCGGCACCGTGCAGGCCACGTAAGTGCATCCTCTCCATCGTGGCCCCCGCAGCCCTCCCTTTCTCGCTGCTTTTATTTTTAGAGGTTTAATATTTTTTCCTGGCAGGCTGACAGAGCAAGGTTTCCGTCATTTCTCCCTCCCCGCCCTTTTGCTTTGCTGTTTCCAGGTTCCTGGCCAGCTGTTCCTGCTGCTTTGCCCAGCCAGCATGAGAGACTGGCTTGGGAGAGAGGCCGCCTTTAGGAGCTGTTTCCTTCTCTCTCCATCCCCACCTCCCCTGAGGCTCTTTAAGGTCCAGCTCCTTTTCTCCCTCCTTCACAGCAAAGAGAAGAGAGAAGATCCCCTCCAGCCCTGCAAGCTGGGGATGCTCTACAGTCTGAGCCTCACTGCACCATGGCAAAGCAGAGACTGGAAGCAGGGAGGATGCAGATGGGAAAATGGCTCTGGCTGGAGGATAGCTCTGGAGAAGGGATTCAACTAACCACTCCCTAGCTACTGAGGATCATGTCTCTTCCCCCCACCCACTTTCCTTTCCTTTTTACACCTTCCCTGGGTGACTGCTGAGCCCTGAGATTCCTGACATTTTTCAGGAGCCCCAGTGAGTCAGCAACACCTGGAGGCCTGCTAAAATCCCTGAAGCATCCCCAGCACAGAGGCTGCCAGGATGCAAACCTATCTGCTGGCTCCGAGCTGCTAGGAAGAGGGCCTGCAGGGCTGCTGAAAGGATGCATCCCATCTCTTTGCAGGACTATGGGCATCGGGGGTGTCAATGTCCCACTGGAGGAGAAATCGAGGGATGCACAAGTGGCCTCTTACACTGGGATCTATGACACAGAAGGGGTGCCCCACACCAAGAGTGGGGAGAGACAGCCCATCCAGGTCAACATGCAGGTAGGTGGTCCTCTTTGCAGCAGGAGCCCAGCATGGAAAGACACAGAGGGCAGCAGAGAGTTGACACCTATGAAGGAAAGCACGGAGGTGAAATGTTCCAGGGCAAAGCCTGCCCACAGCTGCTGCCCTCCTCTTTGCTTTGCATCAGTGAGACTGCTAGTTAGAGCACAGGGGAAAACACAAACATGGCTTCCCTAGGGAGAAGCCATGAGAGCAGCAGGGGCCAGGAAGTACTAGGGGGATTTGTAGAGATCTGCATAGCTCTCTGGGGTGGTGCAGGAAAAAGAAATGGGAGCTGAACCTCCCTCATCTTCTGCAAAGGCATATTGCAAACCAGGAACTCCCATCAAGATCCCAGGATAGGAATGATGCCCCCGTCCCTTGGAATACAGAGAACCCTCGTTAGCCTGCCAGCACTGCCAGGGCTTTTTGGAGCAGAGCACATATGTGAGCACGTGTGGGAGAACACACACAAGAGGGAGATTTTGCTTTGGCTGTCATTGTCTCTCCCCTTCAATTACAGTTGTGAGGAATATGTGTGCTGTTTATTCTGTAGCTCCTGTAACAAAAAGTGGAAACAGAACAGTAAGCCATTGTCAGCTGAAGCTCTCCTAAAGGTCTATTCCAATTCATACAAGTTTAGGACCTTGCCAAGTTTTCCAAGCCTGTCACATTTCAGCTTTTTCCCACATTTGCTCAGTCCACTCAGGATTTCATCTTAACTGAGTATCTTTGCTGTTTGTTTTTTTTTCTTTTTTCTCCTGGAATCACCATTTAGTACAGCAATCCCCTTCTGAATAAGAATTATATACCATCTTAATACTATCTTAATTTGAATTTTCTGATAATTACAGCATGAGTAACTTATAACATTTACCACAGAGTAATTTTAAGTAATGCAAGGAGAGTCTGGTTTTCAGACACAAGCTCCTAGCTGTTTTTTGTAGATCAGAATAAGCAGCTACAATATTTGTCTAAACAGTAGCTTTACAAACCAAATCCTGATGTACTAACCACAAAGTTATTAGGATCTGCAAGTGCTAAGCAAGTTTTCAGCCTCTCTTAGTATTTGATTTTGACAGATTGGTTCTTCAGTACAGACTTAGATGTCCACAATTGATACTTTTAAGTCTTAAATCCTGTTTGAGTTGCCTATATTTACATGCTTAACTCATTATTTATCTGCTTAGCTAGACAGAGCTATGACAGATTTAGGGAACAAGCTACAGGCATCCCATTTCAAGAACTGCTAATGCCTACTTCCTGAATCTTCAAAACTATGGTTACTGTGTACAGCTTTACATTTTCCTATTTCCTTCAACTAGGAGGAACTCCTGCCTCCACTTCTTTTTCTGTAACAGGCAGGATACTGATGTTTCCTAGGCAGAAAAGGACTCTAAGGCTTAAAGCCTGAACTCTCACTAGAAATAGATTGAGAGGTCAGTCCTGACATCAAAACCATTTTGATAATGCCTAAAAGACAAAGTACTCATGAAAGTGATGCATTTATTTTTTGTCTGCTCTGAGGATGTGTTTCTGTTACCAGACTGCTTAGTTATGCTCACAACCTGGAAAACTCTAAACTGTCCAGCAAATGGTGTAAACTAAGTTAGAAACCTTTCTTTGGGTCTCATTTTATTCTTGGTCAGGCCAGGTTAAGACTGAATAGGGAAGCCAGACCTGTATTCTCCTAACAAACACCACACAAATTCAGAGGGAGTGATTAAATAACTCTCATGCCATCCACTGACAATACAGAGTAACTCCTGCTGCTGTCAGACTGAATTTAAGAAAACAAAGTGGGCTAGGGAGAGTTTCCAAGCAATGTCTATTCTGAGAAAACTAAGTATAAATGGTTGTGCTTAGTAAGAATCACTGTATAAAAGAGCTTTCATACTCTTTGCAAGTGTGATTATTCTAGGTAGATGATCAAAGGTCATCTTCCAGGCACATGATGGGAATGGAAAAGAGTCAAGTGAAGAAGCTGTCAGAGCGAGTGATGGAAATGCTTACAAGGAAAAAATGTCTCAATCATGACACTGCTCTAAAAAAACACAGGGACATTAAATATTTGAGACTGATCAAAACAAGGTATCTTCCCAATTCACAATGCAGCCTCTAGATACGGTATAGAGTTGAAGTGGTAGCCTAGATCACTACGTATCTCTGCTACATGATGTATACTATCTCCAAGCCAATTGGAGCTCAACAAGCCACCACTGCTCTGTTGTCCCGAGAGGGATTATAGCTTTGTTTCTTCACGTTAATAACACCTACCCACATGGGAAGCTGAACATTTTTACTCCCTTGCCTTTACCAGATATAAATAAATGCAAGAGGGCAGTAGATGGAGAATCTGATCCCTCATGTTTTATGCATGTCTAAGTATAAAAGACTTCACGGCCACTACAGTAGGTTTTACAGATCTTTGATTTGTTGACTGGAGGAACAATAACCCATACATTAGCTATTGTCTGTTCCGATTTTGTAAGTTTCTCATGAGAATAACAACAAAAATGAGCTTACTAACACTGATACTCCCTTTTCCTCACAGTTTAATGACATTGGTGTTTTTGAAACAGTCTGGCAAGTCAAATTCTACAACTACCACAAACGGGATCACTGCCAATGGGGAAACAGCTTTGGCAGTATCGAGTATGAATGCAAACCAAATGAAACACGGAGTCTCATGTGGATCAATAAAGAGACCTTCCACTGAACAGAAGTGAAACCAATACTGCTGGACAATCTCCTTAAAGAAAAATCTACCTTTTTAAACCAGCACGAAGCCTTACCAAAGGCATACTGCAACGTCGCTTTGTTCCGTAAGGCTCCAATAACTCAGCTGTATGTACAGGTGGTGCCACTGAAGTCTTTGCCTATTACTGTATTTCAAGTTTACTATGGCATCTGCAAGTCTTTATCTATACCCTGGGAACACTGTAGGCTTTGAGGTGAAGGATATTTGATTCCTGGGTAGAAAGTCATACCATCATAATACTATCATAACTATTTGGATGATGCCCACTGAACAGTTCCATTAGACGTAAAAACCTTTGTGAAGTGTTTTGCTTTATTGCTTAAAATTTGGATGCAACATCACATGGGTGATTTCCATATCTGTATTTGTTTGCTCCTTCATCAGTGTGCTCCTTCAATAATTTTGTCTAAACATCATCCCAGTGGATGGAAAAAAGTGTTAATTATGGATGTCTGTAGGTTTAGACAAATGGCAGCTACTGCACTGTTGATATTGTGCTTTCATATCAAGGGATCTGGAAATTCACTCTCCTTTTTGTTGAGTGCCGTAAGATACCCTGTGATAAATATCCTATTTTGTGAGAGTTGGTAAATTAGCACTCTTTGATGTTAAGTTTTCCAGTCTCTGAAATAGCTTTAGGAAACAGTATAAAACATGCTAACCTGAATGAAAGAAAAGCAATAAATCAGTTGTGGTATTAAAGACATCTAACAGCCTGGCTAGCATCTATGTTAAGATCATGTAGTCTTACTGAAAGATATAGCAGCCATCCTCAATTTAGTTCTTAGAATAAGAGTTTTGATAATAATCTCCAGTTTTGTTTCAATGAAATATTGCTCAAAATCAGTGAAATCCCACAAATCAGCTTTGTTAAACCTGACCACTACATTATACCAAAATCCATAGGATTCCCAACCAACAAAAACTCAGCATTGTGACAAAACTACAGATCTCAGTGCATGTTTATACATGCACCGTGCTCTTTGCAATGAAGAAAAGCAGGCCAGTATATGAGCAGATACAACTAAAGGTGCTACCTAAACACTAGGTCAGTGTTTAACACATGCAGATAACAACAACAATTAAGAAAAACCACAAAAAGACACCTTTTCTTTCAGTAAATAAAGCAGGGAAACAATTATACTGTCCCATCTCCTACTTGGGCTAAAGTAAGCTGTCAGTTCTTGCATATCTGTTCCTCTCTTTGTGAATAATTTGTAAATTGTGTATGTAAATGGTAACCATGACTTTTGATCTTTGTAATAAAGGACTTCAACAGTTTCTGTTGTGTGATCATCCAAATGAATAGAAAATAGAAGTGGTCATTTTAAAAAGTCAGCTGAGAGAACATAGTCAGTGCTTTCTGAAAATACAGTCCAAAGCACTTCGTGTTCAGATCCCAAAGCTGCTCTTTCTAGGAAATACAGATCTAAGGTGCTAGTGTGCAGGTCAGGAATGTGATAACGCATAGTAGAGATTACTAACAATATCCAACAGCCTTTTGTTGTATTAACTCTGTGGCAAGTTGAGATTCAGGATAAAAATGAAATACAAATATTTTCTTCCACTGAATTCTTAATGAAAATATTAGACTGCTTGTAGATTTCTACTGACAAAAAAAGGCTGATATTGTACTGATGTAATACAGTACTGGAAAAGTGAGCTAGTCAGCTGCATCTCTGCTCCAGGGCTGTACCACAATGGCAAATTTCATTGCTATGGGCTTCTTTGCTATGATCTTTCTTAGACTTCTTCCAGACTAGGTGAAGAATTCTTCAAAATGAAAAAAATTGAACATTAAATTCAAATGAAAGCTGTATTTTGGATGGAAGCAGTTTTGCCAGCTCCTGAGTGGAAATTTCCAGGTAATAGAGGTTTTAATAATACCAAATTTCCAGCTGTTGATCAGTTCCACTTCTGCACTACTAAAACATTGTTTCTTATGCAAAAGTTATTGTACTTTGTTATACATATTCTTTGTACATATGAAAGAAGCACACCAGCATGAAATATATGTTTGATATGTAATTGAACATAATTTTTTTGTTCTGGTGAATGTAAAAGTTGTAGACAGGCCACCCTGAGTTCAGCTTCTCTGAAGTCCCTGGCCCACAGCCTCTGAGCCCTCCAACATTTCAGAATCGTTACAGTGAATAAGTGTAGCCTCCCCTGACATGGGAGGGCTGTTATGTGGTAAGCACAGGCTCACCTTTCCCAGGTAAATGCTCACATGCACATTAATGGTGAACTGGTCAGCTCTTTTCTCATGTCCTAGCAAGACCTGTAGCAAGTCAGCTGAAATTCAGATTGGAAGGTGATCAAAAGAGAGCCTGCAGGTGGAGTTGCTTTTAGAGAGAGAGGACGTGCTGACCAACAGTACCTTGCAGACTCCACATCCTGAAGCTGAATTTTGCTGACCAGAGCTGCGGCCCTCCTTTTACAGACATTGGCAGTGATAAAAAGGATAAAGGTTGTTTGCCTACTTATTTTGGGGAAGGTGTAAGTAGTATTTAGCAGCTGTTACTTTCTTTTCCTCTAGATGACATTTAAGTATGGAGGAATATGGTTTTATATCCTCTCCTCATTCTTATCTTAAAAAAAAAATATATATATATATATATATTCATACAGAAGTGATTTGAATGTCACACTTGCAGGACAGCTCTGGCAAATACCCATTGAGCTTGTGGAGAATCAAATAAAGCAGCTGTTGCTCTGACAGTTTGATGCATTATTCCATCAGCAGCATTTAATCCCCAGACAAGTTTGTTCTTTACACACCTTTTTCTAATTAGTATTTCCATTCTTCAAGAGAAACTCCAAAACTCAGAACAGGACGCAATATACTAAGCTTAAATATATTCTTATGTTTCTCCAACACATTGTCATAAAGTGCTGATAATGTGCCAATCCAGCTGAAACCACAAAGCACTGCCTGAAGATTTTATGCATTAAAGTCTTAAAAATTTTTCTCTTTTGTCCCTTGTGTTTCCATAAAAGTTTCCAGCTTTCATTTTCATAAGGAAGATTGAAATGAATATATCGAACCTTCGAGAGAGTTACTTGTTAATCTATATTTAGGTAGCAGTTAACACTTTCAGACTGCTGAGTAAAAGGATCCAAGAGCAAATTATCAGTTATGATTTATAATAATAATAGTTGCAATCTGGCATAGTGAATCTGTATTATGTTTTGCATTAAGCACAACTAATGTGGGCTTTGGATATTTCCCACCATCTTACCGTACCTGAAGAAAACCAATACTGACATACTAACACACGTTAGTGAGGTTTCACTGGCTTCAGTTTGAGAAAACTCATTTGTTCCATTCTTCCTATAGGAGATACGTATGAAACTTCTGTACAATGGAGCTATGAGTTTTGTAGTGCAAGGTGTTTACCTGTCAGAGTTTGGTTTCCACTTCTTTAAGAGCACTTGCCTGATGTGCTATGTGAAGTTTTGAACCATCTGCTAATTTTGAACAGTTCTATTTTTCTAGAACCTCTATGTATGTCTTTGATTAACTAAGAAAACGGCACTGCTTTAAATACTAACCTTTCTCTGAGATTTGAAACATGTTCTGCGGCTCTCACAATATTGCCCTAATAGCTGTGCCAACCCTGAAGCACAACACAGCAGCAGGAGTCTCACAGCATTCATATTTTCCCTTACTCCTACAGAGCTCACAAGGGATGACTGGAAAGTCCTCTTGGAGCAGCTAACCCCAGTCTTTGGCTAGGGAGATGGATGCTCCCGCTCGCAGGCCTTCCCTACTGCATGCTTGGCAGATTTTGCCAGCATTCCTTGGACTGCTTCCTTTCCCCTCTCTTCCTGGGGCCAACATTCAAGGCTTCAAACCCCTGTGAGATCTGGCTTTTGGCCTCAGGAAGACAAAGCTGCATAAACGCAGTAAGAGCCAAGCCAATCCTCTCCGCATTTTTCTCTGTTTTCTCCTGTTTCTATCTCAAATTATTTTTAATTATTATTTCTCTTATTAACTGACAGATGATTTCTGTACACTCAGGAAGGATAACCCCGTGAGTAACCTAGTACGTTACATATAACCTTCTCTGCCTCTTCACACAGAAGAAATTCACAGGGACTAATCAGAATGTATTCCAGCTGTAGCATATGAAGAAAACAACCAGCTACCAGAAAAATAAAGTGAAGGTAGGCTACAGAAAGCACTGCTGATGTTCAGTGGTAGAAGTCCTGCAGCATCTGCCATTCCAGTGTTGGAGAAAGTGAAGAAGTACAAACTTCTGCAAGTTCTCCTGCTGCAATCATTAGCATTTGTCATACTTGAACTTGCAACTAGTTGCACCACAAATGTGAGTAAATAGATACAAACAGATCTCCATCAGTGATGTGGCTTAAAAGCAGTAGCATCTTTTCTATCAATATTGGTGCCAAAAAATCTTAAATGCTGAAAAAACAAACCATAACAACGCATCTGTATTTTGACAAACAAGCCTCAGTTCTGACATACATGAAGGCTTCAGATATTATCAGTAACGACTGAGTTCTCCACCCCACCAGAGAACAGGCATTACTGCTGTGTCCCAAACAGAAAGGAACAGCCTTGTACCCCCATTCAGTAAACTCTGCAGATCAATCCTGAGAGAAGTAATAAACTATCAGATGATGATAATGAAGACAACACAGATAAGAATCCTGTGACTGTGTTGGAGGTAAGATGGACCTTCTGCCATTTCTCAGCATGGTAACTGCAAGGGCAGGTGCTATCCTGCTGTTAGGGAAATGACTGTGACCATGTCTACAGCAATATCTGTGTTAAGCTGTGACATATGCTATAGAGACCAGATGTTCTCAGTAGCTGGAAATGAATCATTATGAGTTTAATGGGATATCCAGAGAGCTTTTTCTGCTGGAAAAGTGGAAGGAGCATGCAGTAATAAGAGAATCAGAGTACTGTTTGAAGTGGAAGGAACCTTTAAAGGTCATCTGGTCCAACTCCCCAGCAATGGGCAGGAACATCTACAGCTACATCAGGTGCTCAGAGCCTGGTCCAGCCTGACCTTGAATGCCTCCAGGGACAGAGCTTCCACCACCTCTCTGGTCAACCTCTTCCGCTGCCTCACCACTTTTATTGTAAAAAAACCTTCTTCCTTATATTCCATATAAATCTCCCCTCTTCTAGTTTGAAACCATTTGCCCTATCACAACAGATCCCACTAAAGAGCCTGTTCCCTTCCTTCTTACAGCCCCACTTTGGAAACTGAAAGGCCTCTCTCAGGTCTCCCTGAGCCTTCCCTTCTCCAGGCTGCACAGCCTCAGCTCTCAGCCTGTCCTCACAGGGAGGTGTTCCATCCCTGGGATCATTTTTGTGGCCCTCCTCCGGATGCGCTCCAACAGGTCCATGTCTCTCCTGTACTGAGCACTCCCCATCTGGACGCAGTGCTCCAGGTGAGGTCTCAGAGTAGAATGACAAGATCCCCTTCCTCACCCTGCTGGTTGTGCTGCTTTGGATGCAGATCAGGATACAGTTGGCTCTCCGGGTTGTGAGGGCACATTGTTGACTCATTTCCAGCTGCTATCCACGAGTACCATCCAGCCCTTTTTGGCAGGGCTGTGCTCTATCCTTACATCCCCCAGCTTGCACCGGTAGTGGGGTTTGCTGTGACCCAGGTGCAAGACCTTGCACTTGGCTTTGCTGAATGTCATGAGGTTCTCCTGGGCCCACTGCTCAGCCTGTCTAGGTCTCTCTGGATGGCATCCCGTATCAGGTATGTCAACCACACCACACACCTTGGTGTTATCCACAATTTGCTGAGGGTGCACTTGATCCCACTGTTGATATCATTGATAAAGACATTAATGAGCATCGGCCCCAGTACAGAACCCTGAGGCACATCAATAATCTCCATTTGGACATTGACCCACTGACTACAAGTCTCTGTTGTAATAATATCACAACATACACTATTTTGACTATGACAACAGTTTCCTGCCAACCAGTTAAGCTAAGGTACTGCCAAATTCCAGAGTCTTATTGTAGAGAACAAGCCCTGGCTGATTCTATATCCAGTTAATTGGTTTTCTTTTCCCACCCTACTCTTTCTAATCACCTGTATGATTTTTACTTCTGGCTTCAGAGACATTTATCTGCCTAAATCCTAAATTCTAACCAAACAGGCAAGCTGAGAAAATAAATGCAAAGAGTAATACTGTGAGATAATAAAATTGCAGTCATCCCAGTTCTGCATGGAAACTGTGACTGCACTGCAAAGATTTAACAGTACTCAAACAAAGATGTGGTGTCAGGAGTCTTTCAGCTCAGTCGCAGATGGAAGCCTGTTCGAGAGGCTTGCAGCATTTTGCCTATCAGAACAATGGAGCAATCATATATAGGTATGCAGATCTTATTTTCAAAGGCATGATGCTTATACTGAACTTTGCTACTCTTGAGACAGGGGTTAAGAAACCAAGAAAAGATTCCAAATTCACTCCAGGTACAGAGCTCCACTGTAACAACTGTAGTAACACGAGGAATAAATTTGCCCCAATAGGCAAAAATGTGGATCAATACTGCTCTTGCTTAAAACAGAACTGTAAAAATTCAGACCTAGCCATCTTAATACAAATGAAATACAACACACTGAGGAAGTACTTCCAAGGGGTTTGTTTTAAATACTATGGAAAGACTTCCTCTATAGATCTTTTGCCCTATCTTCATTCTTCTCTAGGGATCCAGAGCTAACATTTTGTGCTTGCTTTCTAGTACAGAATAAGTCTAGCAGAGCTGAAAAGCTTCCTGCAGGTTTGTTTTTATTTTTTTAAATTAAAATATCTAACAATTCTCATTTGCTTAAAAATCTGTTCTTAGAAGTTTGGATGGAATCAAGCATCTCTTTCCACAAACTTGCTGTAAAAATGTGAAGGTATGGAAAAATAACTGAGAATTTTCAATTAGCTCTGCACTTCTCCACTTCAGCTCTGCAATGTCAGAAGTAGAGGCACTCAGACACAAATAAGCAATCCAAGAAGGAACACAGGAGCGTGCTTAGCTCAAGGACTAACGTATGATCAGAGCAGTACAGGAAAGGGAGATAATTAGCCCCCTCATCAGTCCTCTTGCAGCCCTTAGCCCTGAAAGATCACATCTAGGACAGTAAATACACACTCATTCTACGCACTCCATTCTACAAATCCATGAGTGCCCATACCTTATCTCAGATATCAGCTTCTGTCCAGATGTCCAAAGGGAAAACAGCGGAAGGGCACAAACTTGGAGCCACAATACTACAGAAACCAAGAGAATAGCAAGAACACTGAGACGCTGCATGGAGAAGCCCCACAAACAGTGAAAGAAACACTAACTATGAGACTTCATATTAAAATATAACAATATAAGGGAACCAGAAGAAAATTCTTTTGGTGGTCATGTTCTCAGTCACCTCTAATACTCCTTCCAGGTTGTGCTAGGATTGCTGCTAACCTCAAATCTACAGAATTCCCCCCATTTTTTACAGGTAAGTAACTATAAGCTTCTGACTTGTCACTCTCTTACCATCGATTTTATATCAAACTCCAGCATTCTCTAGGCAGTCAGTAGTTACTAATAAATAGTCACAGTTTGCTCACCTCTCTCTCACTTCCCATCTCATCTTTCATCTGTAATGGGGAAAGAGAGAAAGCAGAGAGTAGGCTTCCTATTCTCTCACCCTTTGCTGTTCAGCCTATTACTTCTGTTTGCCTTGAAGTCTCTGCAGAAAGCAGCCATTTATGAAACTCGTAAGGTCCTCAATCATTCAATAGTTTTTAATGTATTTATCTGGGGGATGTGGGATGGGCAACAGAGTATGGCTGCCACTGCATGGGATGTATCCAAGGGCACACCAACTAGATAGATAACCAACGTCCTGTGGAGCAGCACCACTCAGAAGTGCCATGTGAGGGTGGTACAGCCCACACAAGGTGCTGTGCTCTGATGTTGTGCTACGTCCTACTTCCAAACAGCACCAGTGAGGTACCCCGGAGGTACTGTTACAGCCAAAAGAACATGGCTAAGGAAGTTAGGGAGCACTTTTAGTTCCCAGTTTGTACCTCAGCTGAAACCAAATGCAACTCCTGGAAAAAATCTGATCATGCAGCAGATCCCTCCTCCAACAGCTGCATACTATTCTTCCCCCAAAAAGGAAACTATGGTGAACAATACAAGTGTGTAACAAAATTGAGGGACTTCCAATATCCTCACAGAGAAGATTGGGTAGAACACAATGTTAATTTATATTGCACCACAGTCAGGCTAACCTCTTAGCAACAGTCTCACCCATCTTCATTCTAATAAAAACATGAAAATCTAGACATTTGCCGGGTTACCATCACAGCCTTCTTACCTGCTGTGTCACTACTGAGCCTCAAGAACAGACTACGAAGAGAATAACTTTATACTGAAGAAGAGGCATGGATTCTCCCTAGTTAGCACTCCTTGCTTTTAAATTTCTGGTTCCAAATAGAAGACAAATCTAAACTATTTTGCAATCCGCCTTCTGACAAATATTTCATATAACCTATACTTGGCTGGGAAAAAAATAAAAAAACCCATAAAATATAAAGAAATGGGAATTCTAAAATTCAGACAGGATTGCACAGAAGGCAGTAAGTGTCTGAAGTTACAAATACGAGGAGAATTTTTTCCATCATTATTAGATACCAGTACAAGGCTGAGGTTAAAGCTCCCAATGGACCTGACAGTGAGAACTCCTGTAACCCACGCAGGGCCCTGACCATTTAGTGCTCGTCACATGAGTCACCAATACTGCAGAAGCAGGACAGCTTTTCATGGCATTGACGTCAACTAAAGCAAGTCCAAGGATCAAAGAAGCACCTTTTTACACTGCTGTCCCAACAGAAAGTGTTTTCTCTGTCAAGACAGCGTGAGGTAGCACAGGATAATTCAGAGACTAATTTCGCCATCACTTTCCTCATCTGCTTGTTCTAACGACTGTGTTCATTTTATTTTTCAACTTTTTCATGTCTGCAAGCTATGAAACTTGAACGCATGGACAATCAGAGCAAATACTTCAGTAGTCACCTGATTTTCTCTTTTACAGTACATCCAGCAAAACAGTTCTCATTTGCAGAGAAAAATGACAACTCACATACTGATATGTAGGTCACACACACAAGCATGTGCAAAGAAGTGCTTTAATGTGCTGAACATTAGCCCTGATTTTGAAGATGATTACAAATAAAGGGGAAAAAAAAACCCCAACAAGTTGACAATAAGTCAAGCATCAAATCCAGGACTCCTTTTTCCTTTACGTGCTCTATAAAGTATCATGTCAACACCTCACATTTCACAAGATTTAAGCTCGTTTCACTGAACATTTTATTTGATCCCAGAGACCTTTGTCTGAGGAGAAAAAATGAGAATTAGTTTTAGCCCATCTTCGTTTTCATTTGCTAGGCTTTTAAATACAATCCATAGAAATGAAAAATTAAACAAGGGAGTGGAAGCTGTGAAAAAGTAATATGAGTGTCTGTCGTATCTCAGACCATTTATGAGTTACCTGCTGCGTAGCCTCTTTGATGTAGAGCTCCTGGAGGACAGACAAGGTTTTACTGCAACCTACATCAAGCAGTCCAAACCGCTGCTTTAAATAATTAATATAAAAACATCAGAACATTTATCCATAATATTAATTCATTCACAATCTATACATTTTCAAACAAGAGCTCATTTAATGTAAGCGGTTACAAATTATTAGTCATTACAGCCAAGAATAAACTCCCAGCTCTGGTTAAGTTTTCTTCCCTGTATTTTTAATCATTATTTCAATTCTCACAGGCCCAGTAAAAGAAAATTAACTGCTTAGCATTCAGGGGTTTGAAGTAGTGTTCTTCCAGCTCACAGTGGCTTCACAAAAATTAGAGCCATACTAAGAACACAAAAAAATCTGACTTTACTTCTCAGTAGTATAGCAGAACGAATCATAGGACATATGGAATCTAATTTCCTGTCCATCACATGTGGATTCTCTGGTGTTTTATTATTATGGTTCACCTCACGTTGCAGCCTTTCTGTCATTATGGACACTAATTTCAACCACTGTACCTGTTCAGATACGTATCTTCAATATATTCAAAGCAACTCAGTACAGGACCTCAGCCTCTCTTTCCATTGTCATGAAAAGCATTTAGTGCTGAGGGGTAGGGGCTGCAGACAGGAAGAAAAGAAAAGGACAAAATGTGCTCCAACACACGTTTCAGTTTCTTAAGAATCCAGACTAGAGCTGCCAAAGAATAAAAGCAACCATCAAAAATACTCCAGGCAATGGTGCTACTGAGAGGAAGTATCTCCCATTAAGGATCTTCAAAAATGCAGGAGTTATACGTAAGGTGTAAACCACCTTAAAAAGAGACTCCCCACCCCATTTGTGACGGCATAGGCCACTTCTCCCACACACACAGTGCACCCTGTGACCTCTCAGGGTGTAGTCCAAGTACTTACAGGCAGAAGGAACATTCTGAGTTTCTTCTGATTCAAACTGATGACTGAGAAGCAGCATCTGCTGTGCTGATCCAGCAGTGGATCACAGTCAGAGATCCAGTGAGCTGGCACAGCTCCAAACCTATCAGGGTGCTTCTCCCAGCACTCCTCATTATCCTGTTTATCAGCTTCCAATGTGTGCAGCCTCCTCAGAAGTTTCTGCTTCTCCACAAGTTCAGGCTCATGCATTACTTGACAAGCAAAACCATAAGGACTGCTCATCCAACTGCTCCTCGTTCACAGCTCTCAAAGGAGAATGCTCCTTTCTCACTAGAGTAACTATCCCTCACTTGAAAGATAACTTCAAACTATCTCAAAATCAGCAGAATCTATGAAGACAGACACAAATCTCATTTCACCATTGTGTATTGTTAAAAATCTCAGATCCCATGCTTCCCTAAGTTCAGTTATGTCCACAGAGCCATGTTCCACAAGCTAGAATCCAGACAGCTCTGAACAAGCCCTTACTTTAGCATTTTACCAGTTATCAGGGCCCAACAGCAAATCTCAGTGCAGCATTTTATTACTTTTTTCTTTGCAATGGGTCAGCACACTCTGTGCTGTCTCAGCCCTCTACCTAGCAATGGATCTGAGCTGGTAAATGTAAACCTCCTCTGTAACTCTAAATTATGTGTCTCTCTTCACCCGCATTAAGTACTTCATTCTCAGGGGAACAGTATTAGCATTTATGGAAGTAAATGCCTCCGGGTTTTGCTAATGAGATACAGCCTTCTGCCTTCAGATCACAAGCATGAATCCTACTCAGCCCAGAAGTAAGTTTCTAAAAGAAATTTGGTATCAAGAAGAATTCTCCTCCATCACAAATTCATCTTTATACTTACTGTGCAGCTGTACTTGATAAATCAGATAGGGCTTTGAGCCAAGGACTCCAAACTGCAGCAAGATCCAAAACCACCTTGATACAGATTTTTGAAATACATATATACACTTTAGGATACACGCTCAGGAAAGGGAAAAATAAAAAGAACAGAAAAACCTTGAAGTTTAATACAAGTTCTATGAAGTATGTTTTACAGAAATTTCCATAATACTGAGGGATTTGTATGTATGTAAAATATACATCTGTATTCATAATCATTACATAAAATTTGGTATAATGATCAACTGCTTTAGCTCCCTTCATGGTCACATCATTTAAACTGTTTGGACTTGCATACACATAGCAAACAGCTAGGTGTTGATACACAGCTTTAGAAAGCAGTGCATACACAACTTGAATGACTTGCTTTGGGGAAAAAAATTCTAAGAACTTCCAGTCACAGTGCGAGGCCCTAACGTTGCTGCTCACCACTGCAGCCGTTCCTCTCATCCACACGAGGGAGCTTTCTCTCTCAAGGATGACAAGCTCTTTGGCAGTTCTCGTTTTGGAAACGTGTAGGAGCTCCAAACAGTTCTGGAGGGCCCCACGCCTGACAGCTTCCACACAAGATTAGCAAAGCAGATTCAGAAAATGTGGAAAAAAAGCGAAAATCAAAGATCATGCATTTATAAGCTCAACCCTTTCTCAGCCCCCTGTGTTCTGTCACATTATTACTGCTCCCCATCCTCCTCCTCCGTAATACAGAAAAGTCGAGAGTACACAGAGCAGATAAATCTCAGAATTTCAAGTCCAACAGCACCATTTATGTCCACACGTCTGACTCACATAAACTTGACTCACACAGCTGAAGCGATCAGCTGCCCGGACCTTAAGGGGAACAATAAATCACAGTAGTTCAAAGAGCAGAACATCTTCAGATTAAATTCGGCCTAACAACTGAAAGAAATAACTGAATTCAAATTTGAAAATATAATTCTAAGGAAAGAAACCGACCCAATTTTCTCTCTGACAGCCACTTACTAATTCAGCTACAAGTGAAGTTCAGCTTTTACTGGGGTTAACCCAGATGGCAGTTTCCTCCACTGCGCAAATTTCTGTCTCACGCTTGACATGGAGCTGAGCAGCAGTTTCTGTCAAGGTAGCACTGTGCTATCACCACCTTTCACAGTTGCTGCTTCCACTACTGTTTCCTTAGCACAAAACACAAAGCTCACAGGTGACAAGTCAACAGGGAGCAATGCTGAAGCTGTGCTGTTCACATCACCTAGCAGCTAGGGACTTTCACGTTCCCTGCTGTCTAAGTTATAGCACAATGGGTATACCCACCTCCTCCTGGGTACAGCTTATTGCCATTGTCAATAGTGGCATTCGAATAACACATGCACACAAAGGGGATGATGAGCCCTTGAGGCCTGTTGTGGTAATAATTTCAAAATATCAGAGTAAACAAATTTTGTATGAGATCAGTAATAAGCCCGGGCACCAGCTTCTGTGTTTCAGAATGCATTGCGACTCTGTGCACTCAGAACACATGATAAACTAGAGGCAGCCTAGTTGCCTAGGTCCCTGCTTTGGTCTGAGTCGGGAGGAACAGTTCTGCTGTGAATACCTAACTGCTATTTATACAGATCTATATATACAAATATATACACGCCGATCTAAACACAGATCAAAGCTCTCCGGAGCCAAATGTGGGGGTGAGGATCAGGTGAAATACACCTCCTGCTCCAAAGGCCTCGCTATCTTGATTGATGACTCGGCACATGAAAAACAGCACCTGCTGCTCAGAACTCTCTCCTCCAAACAACTGGCTTAAAAAACACTACAAGTCTTCACTGCCTTCAGTATTTGCTATTACTTCAAAGCCTACTGTGCTGTAAGCATGTGTGCTGTGCTTTGGCTTACAAGTAATTAACACTAGCAAAGATAGATTCAGCTGCACGACGCAGCCATCCGAACAGAAAGCCAGAAGTGGTAGGTCAGAAAGGCCAGTTCTGGTTTGATAACTTAGCATCCAATCTTCTTTAATCAAAGCTCTAACATTCTGGGACAAAGTCATCCAAACGATCTGCAGGCCATGTCAGATCACACTCTGTGCTCACAGTAATTTTTCAGAACAAAAAACTTTTCCTGCTCATAGATGATAAACCTTGCAAAATTATCACATCATTTGGCAAATGTAAATAGCTAACAGAATATTAATAACCAAACAAAACAGGCCAGACAGCATAGTTTGAGAAAAGATTGCAAGTCCCAATACAACCTAAGGCAACTGAAGAGAGAGAGTTGTTTGTGTAACACTTAATAAGTCCCAGAGGGAAAAGAGAGCTGTGTGAAGCCGTCCAAATTTTTTTCCCCACCATAATTACATGTTACTGATGTTTCAGAAAAATCAAATGTTCAGAGATCCTCCTGAAAGTTCAGCGTGCATACTGATAAAGCTTGAACATAGGAAGCAAATTAAAAAGGCATTCTTGGTAGTACATTTTGCAATGTAGCCAAGATCTTGGAAGGATAATTCTCTTTACATCAACTAAATATCTTTTCTGAGGAACACATTTGCAGCATTCATGAGGTCCACTTTGTAATAACTTAAAAAGAAAACTTGACAGCAAGTATCTCAGCAGGACTTGCAGCTTAGAAAGGCAGCTCCAATGTTTACACTCATTCCATGATTATCCTTCTAGTTTTCCCCTCCCCCCCTCCAAATTTTAAAGAGAAATGATGGACCTTTTAAAGATCTTCATGAGGAGAATCATTCGCGTACAACTTGAAACTGCAACTGAGTAACATAAAACACTGGAGTAGATTTTACTCTAAGACAAAAAAGACAAATGACAGAATACAAAGTGGGTAATTAGAACTCAAGGTTGTTAAACAAATTGCTTGGGTTAACTCCAGTTCTAGCAATCACCTTATAAAGTGATCCAAAGTGTTCTGGTCTAAGTTGGATATACAGCTTGAATTTCAAAGTTGCTAAACACCCTTCTGGTTTAGTTGAGTTGAAAGCAAAAGGGACATTAGACCATTTAAGAAACAGAAAGGGAGCAGTGGTCTCCTGTTACTTAAAGTGCTCCCTAATCATAACATTGTCTGGAAAAAAAAATAGTTATTTCTTCAAATAAAGTTTAGCAGAACACATGCCAGCTCAGGCTTTACCAAAACCTTTCTATTTTCAAGCATATTTAGCAGAAATTTAATACTAACACACGCACACAAAATTGACTAGAAGCATTGAACACAATTTGCTTGATCGAGCCATTGGAAAACCTCATAGAACATTTTTCACACAAACTACTTTGGCCTAAAGAGTTATTTCTCTGTAAGAAGTATTTCATAATTAAGATTGTACTTGAAGTCAAGTGATACTGTAGACTATTTATCTCTGTATTGTTCTTGTAAAATTAGTATGCCCCATAGACTTGGGACTGATAACCATTAAGAATATGCTTTCCCCTACTAAGTATTGCTTCCTAATAAGATGAAGGGTTAAAACAATAATTTGTCTCTCTGATGATCTCCTAGCCCTCCAAGCCTGTTACACAGAATTACCACTTGTTCCAAATTAACAGAAACAAATGATAGAGTATGATCCTCAGTAAGCTACGTGTCTGTTTAACCCTGATCATTAATGAGTACCAGATCTTTTCTCCCAATATGGCTCCTCTCTGCGATACTCTCGCACAGGAGGCATACCACAATTTTAACTGAAGAACAGAGATGTGACTGGAGAGTACAACTGCAGTCTCCAGAGGGCAAGATTTAACTCCTGCCTGGCAGTCGAAGTGCAGAATACAAACACAGCAGAATAAAAAGCTTGCCAGGGCTTTTCTGCTTCAGTTTCTTTACAAATCACAGCTCGCTGGACTTACACTGCTGTTTGAGTATGAAACTTGAACTTGGGCAACTACATTGCTTCCCACTCCGGAGCAGTAAAGTCAATACACAGATTTAGAAGCTCATGTGTAGAACATGAAACACTCACATGATGCTTGGGTGTCATTATAATATGCATGAAGCTTTATGGAAGGCATTCAATCCTTTTAAATCTTTTATGATCCAGAACAGCTTTATTTAAGGTGTTTGCTTCCCTGCTGAAAGAAAACACAGCACTCTGTGTAATGCACTACCATTTCTAAATAATTTGCAACTGTGAAGAATCAATGGAAACAGTGTTCTTACAATTAAATGTGAGCAGGACCCTGTAAAGCACCTGCATTGAAGTAGAAAAACCTCCCCAAAGATACCTGATATTTAAGAAAATTTATCTAGACAGCATATGGGAACCTTTACTGGGATTTGAAGCATATCATATTGGAACAGAGGAACCCAAATTTATTCCTGTTTGGTACTTTAGTCCCTCCCTAATACATGAGGATCAAAGTCACTAAAGTGCTTTTAATCTTGTCTACACTAGAAACTAACACTTAAAAGATGAGCAAAAGTAACCTACAGTGGAAGAAAGAGCTCAGTCCAGTTGTGAAGAAGGGTTTCAGATCGTGTCAGGTTAACTGGGATGTGAAAGCACACAAACCGTACTCAGTCAAGACAGAACTTTATTATATCTCCAGTTCCAATACTCTTCTGTGAGCTTTTCACACATTTATTTGCAACACATTCAGAAAATTAGCAAAATCACCTCCACCAAATTCCAGTTTTCTCGGCCTTTCGGGAACTGAAAATTGGAAAATAAAAACTAATATTTTGGAGAATTTTATCTGTTTGTCAAATGCAGCTGAAATTGAATAATGAGTCCAAATTTATTAGAAGGGCATACACAAGATGATTGCATACACCTTCCCCACTAAAGCTAGCTATAAAATGCTTCTCAAAATGTCAGTGGCAGTAATAGTCTGCCTCTGACTGGGGAGTTTCTTGTTTAAGTTACAAATAGCTACAGTTACAGCCATAAGATAAGCACTACTACAGTTCACTGCCACCATACCTTAACCTGCATCTGGGAGGACCACATTTAGCCTTTGTGTCCGTTCCCTAGAGAAGTTACAGCAACTCAAGTGTCCCAGTAATAGCATTCTTTTCATCAGCGGTGCCAGCAGTTTAAAATGCATAGATCTTCTAGGAGGCTACCAGATCACTCAATCCAGCTATGAGATGAAAACCCTGCACAGTTCTAACGCCACATATGGAAAGCTGTGGAGTCCCATTTTCTTACATCTACGGTCTTTTTTAAACAGCGCTCCGAACATGCACAAAATGTTTTTATTAGAGCTGCAGTCAAGGACACATCAGCTATAATGAAGCAGTAAAATTTAACTGCTGCCAACAACATTCTGCTTTGGTCTACAGTCAGTTGAGTTTCTGCCCAATATCCACTAGCTATCAGGCTCCCACAGTATGACACTAAGCTGCTTTGTCAAAAGTCTTTAAGTTTATTTTGCTTTTACTGCAACCCTTCACTATGCAGTTGCGCAGTAGTAAACATGACCTTAAGCTAGAGTGGAAGCTTGGCAACAACATGCTTGCAGATGTAATCTACGACAGCCACAGGAGCTAACTAAGCCAAAAGCAGAGTTACAGCTCTTAAAAACTCAAGACTATAAATGGCTATACAAGATTATATTTCACATTGTGGCTTGCTAGCGTGATTAACCATTGTGCAGTGTTACACCTGCAAAACATTTATCTTTTCATAGATTCTGCAGAAGTAACTTAAATATTCTTATACCTGATCATCTTCAAATCATCTAACAGTACATGAAGAGCAATAAATCAGTGGTGCCACTTAAAACAGGCATTTCTAAGTGCACTTGCAGTTCTCCATGGCATCAGGACCTTGGATGGTGAAGTGAGACGAAGTGTGCTGGAAAATAAAACGGCACCGCGATTTCAAAGGCTCAAAATGAAGGCCTGGTTAACATAGCAGATAAGAAATAAAAGCTACCATCAGGGCTTTTTTTAGGATAAATCTGTTTAAAAGCTTGGTTTGTAAAGTTTTGTTCAATAAAATGTAGTTATAAAACCCATTCAACTGCAGTGTTTCATAAGGCAGTGAACAGCCAAGAAATGAATACATCTGAGATGTATTTACAAATAAGCTACAGAAATAACTAGCCACAAACTTTGATGCTGCAGCAAAGAAAGCTACAGTAAAAAGAAAAGGCTTTCCTGAAACCAATTGTTTTGATAGAGATAAAAAGAAAATAAAGCTGGAAATCAAGTTGACTGTAACACAGTGAATCCACCTCCTGAAGTGAACATCCAGTTAAAATTCCATAGATTCTTTTCAGAGATGAACTGAAGACAGGTCTGCATCAGGAAAGAGACATTGAATTTCCATCCTTTTTAGCATTTTCCTTTCTCAAAGCAACATTTCACTATAGGCAGAATGTATGCTTGGCTCAGGAATACATTGCTGAAGCCATAAAAACACTTTAAAATGAATATGGATTCAATCACCTCCTCACTCAGTGACTGAACATCCAAGCCAGTACCTGGTTTTCAATTATCCCAGCTAAAACATCACCAAGCCCTGAACTCCATCAGCAGCTCTATAATCAGCTTAACTTGTCGCTGTCAGGGAAGGGCACTGTCTCTCCCCACATTTCTCACAGCTGCTCATTCTTGTCCCTTCCCACTGTGCCTTGCTAGGACTCAGGCAGTCACCAGGTCAGTCACATCAGAAGGCTGATCTGGCACACAATGACTTTTGAAGGGTTATTTTTCAGTCAGATTAAATTCCCAATCCCACCATGCTCACAGCCACAAGAATACAAATACTAGCAGAAGGAAGAGGTCAGGAACACACAGCAAGAATGAGCTGTGCCTCAACCAACTGAGGAACTGCACTTTCATACTGAAGTTCAGGCCTTGGCTCACTGCAGCGCTTGCAACCCTGCTCAGCAAAGCACACTGACTTGAGGCCTCAGTTACTATGGTGATGAGCATGGAATAAATGTTTATATATAAATTAGGTAAATTCTCCCTTCAAGAAAATAGTTGTCCTACTCACAAGAAGTTATTCCTTTTTTTTTTTTAATCTAAGTAGATGTAAAAAGAAAATTTATTAACATATTAAAGCTTAAAGATCATTATTAGGCATTAGTAAACTACTGATAATTTAAGCCTATGGTAAGAACTAACAAACAACACATGGAAAATTAGTCAAAGAGAATCCCAGCTCTTCTGAGATCTGAAGTGCTCAGCTCCCTAGAGACAAAGATAATGCTTGGCTTTACGTGTTTTAAGTTCTTGCTTATGAAAAACTGGAATGATTACAGGAACTGGATTTCATTGCTGAATAAAACTTAAGTAAAATCTCTTATTTGAATCAAAAATGAATGAGTCCTTTACTTCTATTCAGCTACTAAATTTAATCACTCCTACTTGCAAAACAGAACCTTTATTTCCTAACTAAGATTACTATAAAAGCAGTAAGCTGAAATAAATGAATTTAAATACGCAGTTCAAAAACTCAAATAGTTTACTTCCTTTTTCAAAAGCTTACGGATCAGTAATTAGAGTAGAACTATTTGCCACAAAGATACTAAATTCAGAGTAGAGAAGATGGTTTCCTAGGATAAGTGACTCTAAAAAATGACGACAAAATTTAACCAAACCCTGAATTCCTCCCTGAAGAAAAACAAATGATTGGCAAAACACAGTGGAAGTGTTGCCAGCTGATGAGCTGCCTCATTCTTTCCACTATGATGCCATCTGTTGCCAGCTCTTCCCCATCCGTGCGCACTGAACTCCCTCTGAATCTCAGCCTGACCCAGATCCAACGCTGGTGTCAGAAGTCTGAGAATCAAATCCAGCTTTAACCACTCGATGGATGTTAATAACTGCAACTGTGGTTGGAGGTGGGGCTTTGGTGACAGTAGGCAAAGTAAAGAGGCATTTGCTCCCACCCATTTCTTATTACCACTCTTTCACTGATTTTTTTTTCCCCCATTCTCCCCAGTCCACAAGCATGCATCCATCCCCCAATCCAATTGTCAAAGCTTTAGAAAATCTTCAGCTAAAGTGTTTAAACTAACACAGATAATACCTTAAGAAGTGAGTTAGGGAGCAGCCATGCACCAGTTCATGCAAATATATCACATGGGGAAAACTTCCAATAGAAGAGGCAGCAACAACAGTTAGTGGATACTCTTCCCAAAGCATAGCATGAGCTATACACGTGAGCATATTCGGCATATTTTCTGCATATTACAACCTAGAAGTAAAGAATAGTGGGATCTTAACCCTGATGGAGGAACTGAGTAACTATTCAGCCTCTGCATTTAGGCTGCAAACTGCTCCATGGCAAAGACTTCTCTGCCTTGCATATGTTGTCGGTACACAAGAAATAAATGAAGATGTACAGCTGTTCATGAAGAAGCAGAGTGTAATCTTGACTTGCTCTAAGAATAGGCCAAGCTGCTTCCTCCAGTTTGTATGCAAATTTATTACTGAAGACAATGGATGTATTTGATGGAAGAAATTCAGCTTAGAATTGGAATCTCTCAAGGGACCACTGGAATCAAAGACGATCTTAAGCAGCCATTTTCTGTCCAAAACTTTTTAAGTGACAGATATTTACATATTTATCAAAGTGATCCTTGTATCCACTGAGTACTCAGTTACAGATGCTAGGAACAGAACATCACTGCAAAGGGAGACAATAAGGTCAAACAATCCCCATTTATCCTTTAAAACATGCATTATTATCAATTCCCAAAGCACTCAGGAAAGTCTGCAAGATAATCCACAGCAAAGTACCAGACATCCCCAAACACTGATATTAGAGCTATCAGTTGTGCTGAGAGCCAGCTAACCTGCTTATTATACTGACCAGCAGTCTCAAAGTGCATTTTCTTATTGATGTATTCAAAACTGTGTGTTGTCTTCAAACTCTTAAAGCACACAGACTTAGAGATCCTATTTTCTAGTTAAGCAATGAACAGTAATTGTAAAAGTTCAGATCTTTTGTTCAAAAAAATAGATTCACCATAGTTGTAGGGTATAGAATTGAAGAAAATATGTAGCTTGAGATTTTTCTTCTGTTTTTTTAACACTTGAAATTGTGTTAGTGAGCTGTTCTGTTTAGCTTTTATCATCTTTTGAAAATAATCAAAAACTAACCTTCTCTAGTCTTCAGTGCTACAGCATCAGGTAGGAACATGTTACCACAGGATGCATCAGGAGAGGTTGGCCGGCGTGTGGTTCCTGAACAGGATCACACCATACACAAAACCAAGGATGCTGGAGAGCCTGTAAGCCAGCTGTAAGGGTAGGGCAGCAGGAGCTGCCTGCTGTGAGCAACAAGCTCTCATTGCTCTGCCCAGAGATTCAGAGCACTTCCAACTCAATCTCACATCTTGGTGGAACAGGACAATCCACAGGAAACCATTCACATCTCATATCTGCAGAGTTTTCCCCCCCACCCATCCCCAGACTGTCAGGAAGTACATAGGAGAAGACAGAACGACACAAAGGCTGGATACCCATGAATGGAGATCTTGAGAACATGTTCAAAATGGCTACCTGTGATTCCAATAATTGATTATTTTAACCTCCTGTTGCATCCTATAGGATGGGACAGACATACATGGTCACATATTCAGAGCAGGATAAATTCACTTGTTCACTGACTAACAAAATTAACCAACTGAGCATTAAAATGCAAACCAAATTTTAGAAGACTACCAATAAATTCAAGCATTTACCATTGGAGAGGTGAGTTTTTCCTTAGATATTACGCAAACAAGATACTTAAAAACTATGCAGAAGTGAACCTGTGCATTCCCAAACCCTGCACACTAGGGCAGGTTCTTATTCTCAATTCTTATTTATATTTCACTCCACATTAACATGAATTAAAATACAGTATAGTCCCTGGTTAAGTTGTATTTTAGCTCTGTTAAAGAGCCTCTAAGAATCTACTTCTTTATCTACTGATGCCAAGAACTATAGAGAGCTCCAGCTCTGACTGCTTTGATGATAGATGTTGGTTTTTTTGTTTGTTTGTTTGTTTTATTTACTTCCATACTAAAAGCTTTACAGGCTTTAGACATTCTCTGCCCTTCTCCAGCACTTTCAGGGACCTTGATCAGCTAGCAGCATTTCCTCTTTAAGAGACTGTGCCAAGGGTCACTCAGACTTCATAGGAATTGGAAAGCTCTGAAAGCAACAAAGCCCAGATTTAGGGAAGTCTTTGTCCTTATTTTTAAAAGGCTGCTTACTCCACACAGCTAGTTTAAAGGCTCTGGCCTCCTAAGGTTTGCAACAAACAAACAGTTTTAGGCCGTACTCAAAGGTTTCTGAGTGCAGAAAACCAGTTTATAATGAAAATAGGTTCCCTGAAGAGTTAATCTGAAGCATGATCTATTTATTGCACTCAGAACAGCAGTGCTTAAGAAAAGCTAACGGCCCACACAAGGGCTGCAGGTCGTTCAGCATCATTTATATATCTGAGTGAAAAAATAAAGAGGATGCCTTCGTTCAGGCTGGCCAAATTCTCACTATACCAGATGTATCCACAACTGGCAAGCTATTGATCAAGACTGTCCTTGTCAGCAGAGGGAGAATAGGGTTTACTTCTAAGAGGATTATATGTACGTACTCCTCCTTCTCCCTTACAGCAGTCCTCTTTCCCCCACATCCCAACCTAAACCTAATGCAGTGCACTTGATCAGATGAGGACTGGGCATGTGCTCCCTAGTACAGAGGCATTAATGAGTCTCTGTCACTCTGGTGCAAGATTACTGTATTCAGACACAGGGAATGAAAGTCGCTGGATGATTGCTACTGAGGTTCTGCCCAAAGTATTGCTAGAGCAATAGACTTGATAGCTGGAAGGGCAAGGCAGTATCTGTGACCTGTATTTTCACTCTTGGCTACATATACCAAAATCAGTAAGTAGCATGCTTCCTGCTTCACCATGCAAAGAGGGAGTATTTCTCTGAATTGTTCCTATTTGAAAGAGGGCCAAAACATAAACATTTCTCAGACATGGCCCACACTTTTAGCTCTGGTGGTTAGCAATAGGGAGGTAGCAAAAGAATCCTGTCAGCCTAAATCAGCCAGAAAACAGCAAATTATGTTGACCAGGAAGCCACTACTGTGCTGTTTATTCCAGTCCAAACTTGGTGTGAGTTGTAAAAGGGAATGAACAGACTGCACCTTCACCAAGAAGGCTTGTCAGAATAGTGGGCTGCTAGTATGTGCAGAACACTTGGTCCACCAGAACTGTACACACTGCATTAATCTTCATCCAGCTGGGATGCAGCTGTAGCATAACTCAGAGGTAACGTGCTTATAATAGCATTAAACAAGATGATTTAAAAAAAAGCAAACAAGATTTGCATGCATTGCAGAGCTCTCACAGCATTGGGAAGTACAGCTGTGTACTTCACCTGCCTGTGCATTAGCAATTTTACCAGCTATCCGTATGCCCACAAAAAAATGTTCACAAATCAACTTCAGCTGAATAGGAAAAGGCATAACAAATTTTAAGTTCTTTAAAAGATAACTTATTTTTTTTCCCCCCAAGCATAACATTAATCATAGAATCACAGAATAGCCTGGGTTGAAAAGGACCACAATGATCATCTAGTTTCAACTCCCCCGCTATGTGCAGGGTCGCCAACCACCAGACCAGGCTGCCCAGAGCCACATCCAGCCTGGCCTTGAATGCCTCCAGGGATGGGGCATCCACAACCTCCTTGGGCAACCTGTTGCAGTGCTTCACCATCCTCTGTGTGAAAAACTTCCTCCTAATATCTAACCTAAACCTCTCCTGTCTCAGTTTACAACCATTCCCCCTCATCCTATCTCTATCCACCCTTGTAAACAGCCGTTCCCCTTTGAGATGATACTATTTAGTTGTCTAGATAATTAATAATCTGCACATATACTTACATCACAAAATATTCAGCTAAAAAGCATCAGAATCACTACTGGCCATATTTTACCCACAACCAACAAACACAGGAGGTTCTGTTGTTCCTGTTTGCTTTGTTTGTTCTCCTTCCCCCAGGTAGGTCCTTCTGTAAGAGAAAAATCCCCATTCTAGCAAATTCTCGTAGGAGAGCTCAGCAACAGCATGACTGATCAGAAACTAATTTAAAATCCACTGATTTATAAACCCATCTTACACCAGAGAGTGGACAGTACCTTGCCAAGCAGAAAGGAAGCAGAAGCCTCAGGACTTGATAGTGTACCACAGAAACAAGCTGCATTCCATCCCTGGCAAGTGCCCCTCTTAATTAGGTATCCCTCTACAACATGAAGGCACAAAGACTTAGAGCACATACAATCTTCAGATTAACAGAGTTTAACAGTGAGTCCAGCCAAACTGTAACTCCTGTAAGGGATTCTTCACCATCCGTGCAGACCAAGAGCTCCCAGCAACTGTAACAACTGTGCACAAAACAGGTGCTGTCTCATATCTCCTCCAAGTAAAAGGATGATGCAGGGAAGCTTTGAATGGTTCCTTACGTGACTGTTCTATTCTAAGCACAAATTAGCAGGATCTAACCCTTCCAGCATCATGGTGTAAGGATAATACCCAGCATGTCCAAACACTTTGGATTGAGAACCTGAATGTACTTTACAGGGAAAAAAAAACAACAACAAAACATACCAAAACAAAAACAAATGCAGATACCCCATCCAGCAGCATGAGAATAACCTCACTCTTCCACCAAAGAGCGAATGAAAGCAGGAATGAAATGATAGTCATCACCAAAGAGAAACTGAGGCAAATTTCCAGTCCTGTGCTGCAAACACAGAATATCTCAAGACTACTGCAGTAAGAAAAGCTTTGTATTCAGTGATGACACAGTGATAAACAAGGTGCTCTGGAGTTCAAGGAAAGAGCATCTCCAAAACAAGTTTTGCCACACAACATGTGGAGTAGTAAAACCTCTCACAGCTATAAATATACAGGTGGTATTCTATATTAGCACCAAATGAAAGTTCATTGAATTCTTAGATGCGCTTTGAACTTCCATAGCAAAAAAATCACATCCTGTGCCAGTCAGACTCAATTGGCATTCAGGGTTATACTCCCTCCTGTTTCTCAAATTGAAACCACAAACCACAGAGCCCTCAAAATAAGCTTCTGAGAAAGTGCCTGCATGGAGCAGAAGTACATAGTGAAAGAAGCACAGTGCTCAGAAAACATAAGAATATTACTTACCTCAGCGTAGTCCCATGTCCTCAGCTGAGAGGGCCTTGAATGTTCATTTGCATGGATATATCTGACTGTGCTGCTTCACATTCTCCTTGAAAGCTCTAACAACTCATTTCATTTCACACACATGATGACACTTCAAACTAAAACTATAAATTTTATGAGCACTGAGATCACAGCAACCAAAGCCACGTAAAGATGCACAGCTAAGATGGACACAATTTACTGTGCGACACAACAGAGTTTCTTAATGCCATTCTTTTACTCCTCCGTGATGAACAGAAAGGGTTAACACACAGAACTCCACACTGCATTACTTAAACTCCCCACAACACAAACTGGTATGCTAAAGGGCATTCTACGTGACAGCAACACCTATTTTGGTTAGTTTTGAAAGAGTCAGGTTCCTTACTGGTATTCAAATGTTGTTCCCAGCTCAAACCATTAGGGAATCAACAATCAAGCAGTTCTGCTTTCTCTCTGCTACAAGAGAAAGCAGTAAAATACTAAGACATTCTGGCATTACCTTGGTTCAGATGCCATTGTCTCACTACTAAATTATCAGTCTGTTTGCTATTTGAATCACCACCTTCACAGTTTGTACTGGCCAGAGCCTGAAACAGTCAGCCAGTGATAAAAACAGGTACTGCTTTAAGATAATTCAAGTGATTATTTCCACAAGATTGAATTTATGTACATTAATAGCTCATTAATATCCTGCGCAGGCCAATCTCTGTTGTCTAATCAGTTCTTGCAAGAAGATAAAACCTTCACAACATAGACCAATGCCTGAGTATCCCTAGTAGGGTTAAATAAAAGCAATAACCCTCTACAACTGTGGGAGTTGAGTATGTCAGTGAAAAATCAAACATTGTACTCATGTTTGCAGCACTTACCCCCAGTTATGCAGCCTTTGAGCAGTCAGAACACACTTCTTGGCAGAATTCCCCAGAACAAATATCTTCAAAACAAAACAAACAAACAATGCAATTAATACCAGGTCCAGCTACAGTCGGCTGCCATTAATTGCTAGGCAAGTAACATCACCATATTAAATTATTATGCCAACAGTGTAGTCTGGAGAAAAAAAAAAATGTAACCTTTCAGTCTCAATCTTCCTTGCAAATTGTTTCCATATATTTGTTCTGCAGAGAGCTATCTGATACAGCGATACAACTACAGGCACAGGATCAAAGACACAGAAGAAATGCTTATCCTCAGCCTAGCCAGCACTGACGGTTAAGTTTAGGAGACCAGAAGACCAGTGGGTAAAACACAGTTAAGCCAAAAAAAGAAAAACAAAAAAAGAGAAAAGTTTACTACAGCGATTTTCACTTTGTGGCTTCAAGTCCTTGGGGGCTCTTAATTACCACTAAGAGCTCAAAAGGAAACCTTTGAAAGAAATAATTCTGCTCTCAAGGCATTTAATTCCACAACACCTTGGGCAGCAAGATCTACAGGAATATTTACAGCACTTCAGTAAGCGCACTATGCTCAAGGCAACTTCACATCCAAGCCAGGTCCAGCAGACTGAAATTTAATGCTCTTCAGAGCTGCAAAATGACCAAGAAAGTTACCAAAAAGCTCCCTATTAACCTACAACTTCACATGAATTCTGTGGCCCTTCCTTTGCTCCTGACTTTAAAGAGTCCCCTTCTCAATCTTCTAGGTAAAGAGAACAGTGTTCCTGTGTCCCTAACCCATTTATTTGACCATTTTTCCTTCTGTGCCTTACTGGATCTGAAAAATATTCTCTCTCCCTCCTCCCAAGTCGTGGCAATTTATACATGCTCACACAAATACGCAAGAAAATAAGGGCAGACTCCTTTTGATTTCTTTCAACTGAAAAGACAGATGTAGGTGTAAGAGAAATACAGTGAGAGAAGTGCTTTATTTTTCCATGCATTTGTCAGTTCTAGTCAGTATTACACCTTTAGATGTGCCTATTATTCTACCAGTTATTACAAATGGCATGAGATAAATGAATACGGTGCATCAGCTCTACAGACTAAAGAGTTCAGGATCTGCAGCACCAGTGCAATTCAAACATGCTGAGAAGAGCTACTTAGATAGAAATCATAACCGTCTTTCCTCTTTTGCTGATAAAATACAGCCCTCCTCCCATCCCTTTGTAGCTCAATGTACTCTCCCTCAAAGCTAGGTCCTAAAAGGTAGCTTCCCTTTTTGCCTTCTAGAGCATTAAAGAAAAATAAGAAGGTTTATTTTTAAAAAACACAACTGGAGCCAGTAAGAACATATAAATGCTTAAAAATGGCATATTTTCAAGCTTCACTGCTCTGTCCCAAGAGGTTACCTGCTTTGCTGGGAAAAGCTGCTTACAGCCTTTGAAGGGTCAGGACAGAAGATTATTTAATTAGGTGGCAGCCCTCAGCCTGGGTTAGCGGAGAGGCAAATGTTCCACACAAAATACATCCTGTGACATCTACAAGTAGAGAATGTTTGTATGAAGACCAGCACAAAGGGAGACAAAGATATGCTCAAAGATACATAATATCTACATGTACACAGATATAAGACACAAATTTATAAATAAGAGAAAGGTGAGGCACCACAATTAGCACTCTAAAAGGAGCATGCTATGAAAGAACTGCAGCAGGAGCCCAGCCACATAAACAGGAGCACAGAAATCATTTTCCAGGCCAAGCACTATGCAAACCACATCATTACTGTTTATGACACCAAAGAACATAAACAGGTACATAGTTAACTTACCTGTTCATTTATCTGTAACCGTAACAGCCTTCCATTACATTAAAATACACACTTATCCTAGTTTTAATGGTTGTAATCATGCTGCAAAAGGAGCTTTATTAAGGCCCAGGAAGTGACAAAATGCAGAACTGTCTGAAACTTTAAAAATAGATCCAAACATTGGTACTTTTAGGAAAACTATTCAGAAATGTGATAACATAACATAAATTGTTAAATGCAAATCATGGCTTTCTGCACTTGGTTACACACTAACAAACGCCACCTCGCATTTTTAACATCTTTCAGAAGCTGGGTATAAAAGTATCTTTGATGTGTTGACACAACAGAAAAAAATTATAATTAATTACTGTGACTTTGCACTGCATCGAGAGGTTCAAAACTGCGAGCAATGACAGAGCTGCCTTACGAGATAAAAGATATATTTTCATAAGCTCTTGGCTGTCTCTACTCAAAACCTAAAAAGGTAACAGTTAAGGTACTGTATTCCTCATTTCTGTTTATCTTAGTCCCTTTGTTCCATAAAAATCCTAGCCATATTCAACTCGAGTTAGCTGATTTTTATTCCAGATTTGCATCTGTTAGATAAGGCTGCAGCGACACAGAGGTAAGCAGGAAGGCTGTTTGACATCAGAGTTTCTTGTTCTTTCAGAGTTTTTAAACTTTTATTTTTGTCTGCAGTCCAGTCAGTTCTAATACTAGTTTTCAGTAAAATCTAAGAATGTTGTATTCCCAGAATAAGCAGTGAGAAGAGGTGGGGTCTTCCTTGCCTGTGCTGGACCACTTCACGCTGTATCATCACTTGCTGTGGCAAGGCTCAGGTTCCTATCGCCAAGGCCTTTTCTCCTATTTCGCTATTAAAGTAAAGCTCATGGTTCTGCATTACTGTTTGTTTTGCTTTCTTTTGGTGCAACTACTTTTCATTTGCCACCATGTAGTTTCACTCACTGCCACATTCTTTGTTTCCTCATAACTGCTAGATTTTTTCCTCTGTACCCTGCTCTTTATTCCTCCCAGTCAAGCTTATTCCTTTCTGCAGATCTGAAGGCATGCTGAGTACCAGCTCCCCAGCAGAACCTGAGGTACATTTTTACAGGTACTTTATAAGGGCTGCACATTTATCGCCACGCTTTAAGTCTCTTAGATGAGAAATTCTAATCTGTTCTAGAACTCCGTATTTACACATTATCTAGCTTCTAGAACAGACTTTTGTACTGAAGATTCCCTGTTCCTCTCATCATTTATACATTGCCAGCTCAAGATCATGTTGTTTTGGTTTTTTTTTTTCCAGGAACTCTGAAGGTGACCTTTGCTGGCCTCAGACCAGCTCAGACTCCCACAAACAACAGTGATGAAGCAGTTCCTTTTCTGAGAAACTAAAGAAAAAGGAAAACTACTGTTTTAGACTGGGGAGCTCATGCTCAGCTACGTTCTAAACACATTAACGTGGTTTTAAAGTACTAACCCAGTGTTCCCTTCTCACACAATTAAGCTTGCCATTCCCCTTGAGCTCAGCAGGATGGATTTGCCTTCCCCTGGCAAAGTATCTCACTATTGTGAGCCAAATATCAAGCACCTGAAAGACAACATCAACGTGGCACGGGAGTCTACCCTTCGGCAGCATTAACACAGCAATATTCTATACTTAATTATTATTTTCACATCACCACTTCACTCATCACGCCACTGCAAGCACTGCATTATGGTGCTCCAAAAAAAACACCAACACCACATTCAGCAGAGCAACCAGGAAAAATGCAAAAGCAACAAAGAGAACACAAAATTCATGTATTTTACTTTACCCTTCACTGAGACTTCTAAATGCATCACTTGGCCTACTTGAAACTTCACAATATACAGATCACTCCCCAAGGGTCAGCCTTATGCAAGCAGTCACGGTGTCCTAAATCTTACCTCAAAGACACTATTTAGACTGTATCTTTTAGCTTGTACTTATCAGTCCTTTCATTTGTAGATTATTTATTGTAGATTATCCAGGATGCAAAGCCAAACTACAGGCACTGAAGCAACACAGAGGCAGGTACACTTTTAATAACCACCTCAGCACAGGATGCATCCATTAGTTCTGCATAACCACTCACGAAGGCTACAGCTCCCTACAAACCTGCACAACACTGAGCACCTTCCAAAAGGCCCTGTGGAGCACATCTTCTCCCTGCTTTTATTTATTTTGTGGAAAAGTAACTAGAAGGAAGCAAGAGCTCTAGTAACAGGGCTTACGCAACAGCATCTGCGAGAGAACAAGATGGCACAAGGAGAGCCTGCAAAGACCCCTAAAGCAGCAGCAGCAACAGCAGCACACCCACCCCACCAACCCACGCCTTCAGCACCGCCGCCATTTTGTCCCGTTCCCTCCTCCCCCTCCCGCCGCTGACGCCGCGGCCGCGCTCCGCCCCCTTCGCGAGGGCGGCGCGGGGCGCGGCGGGTGCCCGGATGTGGGAGGCCCCGCCCCCGCCGCCGAGCGTTAGCGCCGCTCGCGCCCCCGCCCTCGCTCGCTGCGCGCCGTTGCGGGTCAGCGCCAGCAGCCACTGCCGCAGTGAGGGAGAGGAGCGGGCAGCGGGCCCGGCGGCGGCGCCCAACGTACGCGCGCAACAGCCAGAGCGGGGCTCGGCGGATCTAGCTGCAAGGGACGACGCCTGACGCCCACCCGCCACCATGGTGAGGAGCCTCCCTGCTCTTGCCCCGACGAATATTCCAGGCCGGGCCGCGCGGGTGGGCGGTGAGGGGGAAGTCGGGGTGGGGGCTTTCGGACCCGTCTTCTCCTCCTCCGAGCCCTCCACGTCCTTCGCGGGCCGGCGCCGCGTTTCCCTTCCCCCCTCCTCGCTTTTTTCCCCTTCTTTCCACTCTCCCCGGGGGCGGGCGCGTCCCCCGCTTCCCGTCCGCCGCCCCCGTGCTCCCCGCAGCGCGGCGGGGGCTCGCGCCGCCCCTCGCGGCCCTCAGCGCCGCCTCCCGCGCGGTCCTCCCTCCCCTCCGGTCCTCTCCCCTCCCCAGATGCCGCCGCTGCCCCCCGCCCCGCTCTTCGCTCTGCCCATCTCCGGAGATTCCTCTCTCCCCCCGGCCCGGGGAGCCGTGAGGCACGTAACCCGCGGCGGTGGGCAGTGTGCGGGGAGCTCCGTGTCGGAACCGCTCCGCTCCCTTTAATCATGGCGATTTAAATTTCCCTTTTACTGCCGTAAAATTAACCCGGAGATACGGCGCGGAGCCATGTAGTATTGCGCGCCGACACTAGGGGTGTCTCCTGCCTGCCGCCGCTGCCAAGAAATCAACGCCCTGTTTTAACAAACACGTATTTTAGCCCAAATTCTCCTCTCCCAGGCTGCGGGGAGGCTGTGGCAGCGTTCTGGCGTTGCAGTTGGAGGACTACGGGTGGCTTCAGCTTTTCCATTCTTCTCTCCCCGAGAGCGAGGCCAGCTGTCTGTCACCACCCCGCAGGGCCCAGAGGCTCATAAGGAGCTCTCTCTTGTTTTTAAGCAGGGGTTTGTGGTCTCTGCCTTAAAAACTGAGCTCCGTGCTGAAAATGACGTGGCACGCTCTTTGCGCTTCAGTGGCTGTTAGATGTGAGTTTGAAGAAGCGTTCAGAAATGTGCAGAGGCTGGGTTTGTTGTCAGCTGTGGCCTAAAACAATGTGAGTAACGAATGGCTACATGCCCTCCTCAGAAGGCAGAGACAAGCAGGCTTGTATGTTGAGAATGAGGATTAGTGAGATTGGAAGCTTAAAAGAACCAGACAGTTGAAATTAGAAATGATACCACGGTTGTGGTACTGCTGATAGTGCTGTGAAGATGCAGGTGAACAGTTGCCACCTTCCAGACACCAGCTGTGCCCACACTGCCATTAGCTGGGGCTTCTGTGAAAATCTCGCTCTCCAAGACTTGCCTGCATAAAAGGGAAGATGTTATTTGGCGGTGATGCCCATGAGTGTATAAGCAGCCTGTAAGGAATCGGACTTTCATGTATGATAACTTCCATTTTTTTCCTTCATTCTGCTTTAAATGAAGCTGCCGTAACACCTCCTGCTGATATAATCATGTTGGTTACTACTTTGGCTTCTTGAACAGTATTTCTTTTTAATCAACTGCCACGTGTAAACCCTGATGAGTGAAAAAGATATTCCAGATGTTACCCCGGTCAGCAAAGGTGCATCTTTGCAAGAACAAGCCGTAGCGACGTGGAGAGCACTGACTGTGACTGCATCAGTATCACTTCTGGTAACACCTGATCGTAGGTGCCTCGTGAAAATCACGTGAAAACTAAGCAGCTGTCAGTTCAGTGTGTTTTTTAATACTTTTTACCACAAGCATCGTTTAAGTTGCTGTTCTTAGTGTTGTTACCCTGTGGATATTCTCATTGAAAGCATTTGCTTTAAATAGCAAAACAGGGCAGATCTTGTTTTATTTAATTTCAGTAGAGCAATCTTATTTTTGTAGTTTGAAGTTCTTTGCTTTTTCTTCTTCTGTGTTGTTCCAGGGCCAGGGGGCTGACAGTTGTAGTGAAGAACAAAAGGTGAATGTATTCATAGGAGGTAGCTTGAGATATAACATCAACATCTAGTAAGTAAAAGAATGTAGCTCTGGATATTTTGGTATAGCTGGTTTAAAATCCTACCGAGCAGAGAGCAGAGTATGATACTTCCATTACATAATATAGGGGTGTTGCTGTACTCTGTCAGAGCTGACTTAGGAAATACTATTCCTAGAAAAACGTATTACAAAAAGGTAAATACCACAGATAGATGCTAATAAACAATCTTGGGCTTGGTTAAATCTGTTTTGTTGGGGTCACCTGTATTCAAGCAGAGGGGGCCTCACAGTGGCTCTCTCTGATATCCAGCTCTTGTTGTAGGACAGAAGAGAAGGAAATATGCAGGAGTCACCCAAACCGTGTTATATAATGCATCTTTCTAGCAAGCTGAGAGAGTCTTTGGGAAATTAAAGGAGCCAGTCTGAATTTGGACGCTGCTGTTGGTAGTCTCTGCTTAGATGTGACTTGCTTTACTTGAGTAGTGCTGGTGCTTCTGGAACTTGAGCATCCTTTCCAGATGAAGCCATTCATTCCCAGGCTGATATAAAACACTGTTTCTAAATGACTGAAGCCAAGAACCACCAAAACATTTCTTTCTGAAATAAAAACAAAACAAACACCACAAGGCTGTCTTGAGTGCTTCTTTACTATTTTTCAGGGAGGATGCTAAATAAATCATTAGTTGAAGGGAAAAAATAAAACAGTTACTGTGCTACCAAATCACAGTTTGACTGCTGTCATTCTAAACTCTTAGGAAGTCATTTCAGCTTTGCCTGGTGCCTAAGTCCAGGTGATACAGACTGAGAGGTGTTCAGTATTCCCTCCCATTGCATCTGACAGCAGACTAGAGGTCTGCTGCCATGCGGGAACTAACTAGTCCAGGATTCAAAATATGAAATGTGTGTGTAGGACTTTAGAAAATAGAGGGTTTGGGTTGAGGGGTTGGGCTTACTTAAGGCATTCTACTTAGTATATGGTTTTGTTTTAGAAGTACGTTTTCAGGTCTATGGTTTTGAAGCCAGTTTGAATATTAAGTTTACTTAGGTCTGTGATCTACAGAAGATGGAGACTGTTGATGAATGAGGAAAGAAACTTTTAAAAACAATTATAATGTTCCGTTGGCTGAGTAAAGGTGGAATTTTGTGTTTATACAGTGGAAGATGTGTTTGGGAGGGAGTGAGAACTGAGTCATTTAAGGGAAAATGATGTGTGATGGGAGTGCCTCGGGATCTTTATTTATCTTCTAAGGCATCTGGCATAGTACTGAAAGAGAAGCTTTGAGAGAGTGCAATTAACAGCATCTAAATTAGGACTTTTATAGGTGTGCTCAAGAAGATGAGGCTGTCTTCTGACCATCCATGCTGCCGGAAAGGGCAACCTCAGTAACTGCGGTATTTCTGGGGAAATCAGGCAGGTGCATTTTGGCGCCAAACTGCTTCTTGGTCTGCTTCTGCTTCATCGTGTTTTACAGACAGACCACATTGCTGAGGTGTCGCCAGCTTGCCCTAAGAAAATCTTAATCCAGTTT
Organism: Pavo muticus; assembly: GCA_016647715.1. NCBI lineage: Eukaryota > Metazoa > Chordata > Aves > Galliformes > Phasianidae > Pavo > Pavo muticus. The sequence goes on along the minus strand of JACDJE010000029.1, from coordinate 2,605,089 downwards.
GATTGATGTAATGGATACTTCTAGGGAACAGTGAAGATCTTGCAGCTTTCCTCTGCCTATCTGGTAGTGTCACAGAATAGCTTTTTATCATTGTAGATTTAGCATTTAGATCATTATAGCTTAGATCATTGTAGCTTAATAGTGTTACTGTATGCAATCGGTTACACTTGCACAAGATTTCTTGACGTGGCCTTGATTTCCCAGCTAGCAGAAGAATCCCTTCCCCTCTCCTTTCTGCTGCCTGCGATTAGCTGACTTTGGTTAAAGAAAACTGCATCCTCCCTTGAAGTGTTTGAAGTCTGAATGGTAGTTGAGCATGAATCTGTTAAGACCATGATTTAGTTGCAGGAAATGATGATCCAGAGTTGTGTTCATGGAAGAACTTTCCTTTTTTTTGGTAATTTGAGCTAATGTAGGATTTCTTGAAAGCCATTTGCTCTTGATTTCCTTACCCCACCTTCTTCCTCCCAGGCCTGTTGTCCCTGTAGTATCTTTTGTGAACTCAGAAGTTGCACTGTTCTATTACTTGTAGTTTAGCAGCCAATTTGCTTAGTGACACTTTGTCCTGTTTTTGCACCCTTTCCTTCTTCTGGCTTATGTTTCTTCTTCTCCTAAGCTCGTTTATTCCTACAGAAAGGCCACAAAAGCAGAGGGAGCTATTTGTTCCCATGCTTCCTACACGTTAGTTCTTTCCCAGAATCACCATCAGGAATAGGGAAGGTGCTCCTGTGCAATGGCCCTGTCTCAGTTAAACTCCTCTGCTTCTGGAGCAGCGAATGCTGAAAGGATGGGGGAGTAAAGATTGAAGTGATGGGGAAGGAATGATGTAAGGCCTTGGTCTGCATCGGGACAGAGGAGTGGAAAGTGCTTGTGCTGTGCAGCTGCATGTTGCAAGAAAATAAGTATCTCGTTTTTACTTTCACGTTCCTGGTAAAACAAGAAGAAAGTTCTGACTCCTCACCTCTGGAAATGGTAAAAATCTTATTGGCTGACTTGGTATCTAAATTGCTTATACGTGTTCTTTCTTTCCCCAAAATCATGAGCGCTTATCTTGCTGTGCTGTCATGAAGCTGCTAAATACTGCCCTTGTTCTACCAATAAAAGCAATGAGATTAGGGATAAGAACTTACCCAAGGCTTTTTGTTATGTAGAAGTGAACTTGGTGTGATCTGAGAAGTACACGATGTGTTTGTAAATCTGAAAATAAATATGAAGTCTCAATCAAATGAACTGCTCGGAATTCTGAGGTCTCGGGGTTAATGGTTCAGTTTGCATGCAGCCACCTGGCAGTACGCTGCCCATTCAGGCACTCGATGGTATGCTGTACCTAAAAGCTTAGCACTGCACTACCTTCTTTCAGCATCTTTGTAGCACGTTGTCAACCACTGAGAGAGGCTTCCTTCAGAAATCAGACCTGCAGATCGCCTGCTATATCCAATGAAAGCTATCCAGCAGAAGAGGCTTGGAACTCTCCGACTTGTCCTTAACTTGGCATTTGCAAGCTCTGTTGACACTCTGTTCCACAAGTAATGAAGAATCCCTAATGATATAAATAATACTTAGCTATGTTCAAGAAGTCTTAGAAATCATTTAGATGCTTTGGATTAAAGGACAGCATTGCTCAGGAAGTGTCAATAAAAGTCTTGTCTTCCAAGCTGTAAACAGGTTATGTGAGCTAATAACACTCAGGTGAATGTTTGTGGAGTCTGCTGATGGACACTTCTATGCAAACTGTTAAGGCAAAGAACCGGAACTCCCTCAGTAAGCTGATACTGTGCCTTTAAAAAGCTTCTGTAGTCAGCCTGAAGATCACAAGCACAATTATATCATTACCTAAGTAAGTTAAAGTTGGAATTAAAAAATGTATTAAGACGTTTGTTAGCTAAAGGACTTCAGCCAGAGTTTGGGAGGAAGGGGTGTGATGGGATACGGTAGGATAAGAGATGGAAAGCCCAGAAATGAAGGCCAGGAATATGTTTTTATGAGGAACCCAGAGTAGAATTCAGATGTGATTTGCACTAAAATGCGATCTTAGTACATTCCCCAGCTTTTAAAGAATCATAGAGTTGCTATGGTTGGCAAAGACCTCTGAGATCATATAGTCCAAGTGTCAACCCACCCGCACCATGCCCAATAAACCACGTCCCTCCGTGCCGTATCTGCCCTTCTCTCAAACGCCTGCAGGACGGTGACTCCACCACCCCCCAGGCAGCCTGTGCCACTGCCTCGCTGCTCTTTTGAGAGGACTTTTTTCCCAATATCCAACCTGAACCTCCTCTGGCACAACTGGAGGCCATCACCTCTTGTCCTACCCTTATTGCAAGAAGCTTTTACTTATATCCAATCTAAATCTCCCCTCTTCTAGTTTGAAACCATTTCCCCAAGTTTAATTTACTATTGAGCCACTGCTTGACAGGCTTGGTGCCTGAGCAGTGCTGTTGATACTGAGTCAGTGCTGATAACACTGAAAGAGCACTTGACAGTTTTCACAGATCAGAGCTCGACTACCTGTAGGTCTGCTAACCTGAAAAAAAGCTGTATGAATTCAATAGACTTGATTTCTATATTTGATTTCAGTTGATTATCTTAACACACCAACCACTATTAGATCAGGATGTCTAAACAGAATCACATCACATGTTGTTAAACCATTTTTCAGGAGCTGTAATGAAAGTTCAGGTAGTTTTCCCTGAAGTGCTTTGCTCAAAACATGGTTCGGTTCCTTCAGTAACCATACAGATGGAAGCATTTGCACAGGGCACCACTGCTGTTGTTGTGATGTCAGCGTATTGAAAAATCTCGTTAGTGACAAAAAGCATTAATATAACACGAAGAGTTAATAACTTTGAATCTTATGTAGTCCTGAACGTTGGAGTGTAGTTCTAATGTTGCTAAAACTGAGTCTGTCCAGAGTTCAGCTGTGAAAAGTTCTTTTTTGGGAGGCCTGAGATAGCTAGAAGGAGGTCACATTCCCTTTGCTGGTGGGAAAACAAAGAGTCATGTGAGAGGAAGGGCCTCAAATTGACAGGAAGTAGAAGATGATGGTTTTTAATACATAGTGTTGTATGTAATAACAAAGTGCTGGAATGTTCCGTAATAGGATGCAGAGTAGATAAGGATTCCCAGGGAATTGGGAGAAGTTGATTTGAGTGACAGGTGAAGTGCTATTTAGCAGTAGTTTGACTGTGGGTTATTTCTCAGGGGCATCATTTAGCATCTGTGCTGGTGTTTTGTTGTAGTCATACAATGGCCTGGGTTGAAAAGGACCACAATGATCATCTAGTTTCAACCCCCCTGCTGTGTGCAATGGCGCCAACCACCACCCAGGCTGCCCATAAAGTCAATTAACCCAAGTCAATTAACCCATGTTTCCCAGCATCTCTCAGAACGGCACTAAAAATACTCATTTTAAAATGACGTTCTTTGATTTACAGACTGGTGTACGAATGAATGTGCATCGTTTGCCTCCAGGTTGGCAAGCAGTGAACTTTAGAAAGCGTAGCCTATGAGGAGGTGAGGTGGGAAGCTGCAGAAAGACAGCAGTAGCCTGTGGTCTGTGGGTAGGTTGTGTATGCATGCACAGTTGTGTCAAAGCCTTTGGTGGATGGGTGCAGTGACTGGGGCTGCGCCTTGAAGTGGGATGGCTGGATTCTGGGTTGTGAGCCTCCAGAGCAACTGGGGCTCTGGAAGTCCCTGGGGCTGCGCAGGGGTGCGGCTGCTGGGCTTGTTTTGGGAGGCTGTGGACCCTATCAATAGCAGTAATTCTTTTAATGCTGCTTTTATGTACTTTTAATGTGAATTTACAGCTTTTCTTGGGACAGCTGATTTTAACCTTACTGCTAATTAGAACAATGAATGAGCTTTGATTTCTGAAAGGATGAAGGAGTTTTTTCTTTAGCACATGCTATGAATCTCACAAAAAAAGCAAGCCAGAGTAAGTTAGATTCTGGGTAGTCGTTCAAATACTTGATATATCTGTTATTGTTTATAAACTACCAAAACTGGGTTTGAATTTAATTCTATCTTGTGAGTATCCTCCCTCTATTAGCTTGTAGTCAAAGTGCTACACGTCTGTGTTTGCTACTGAGTGCTAAATATTTGCACCTAAAATAGTGCTTTTAATTGCATCTGAATGTGCCACGTAGCCAACTCCTGGATGGGCATCACCTCACCATTGAGATATGGAAGAAGGCAGCATTCCCTCCGTTGTACAAGTCGTATGAAGAAAGCTGTTCAAGGCTTTGAAATGTTTCTTAGCAATAAGAAGGCGAATCGAAAACAGGATGGCATTTTTGTGCTCCACTGTTTGTCAGTTTGCACTCCTCTGATGTGGAAGGCTGTGGTGGTCATAACTGGAAGACTTTGGAAGCTTGCATGGCATCTTTTTCACTTGTAGCAGCGTTAGAAATTCGGACCATCCCCTTAGAATGGTGATGCCCCAGATACCTATTTAATGCATTACACAATTCTTGGTATTTTAATTATAATGCGTTTTGATCTGTGTGTTTTGGATCGCTGTGTTGGAAGGGCCTGTTTTCAAACCATGACTCATCTTTCTTCTTGACTGAATTAATTCTTCATGCATCCCTGAGTGTCATAAACCAAACCAGGGCTTGTTAAAATGTCTCAATATCTGTCAGCTGTGAGTTCTGATGAAATTATTTTCTTTTTTGGGGAAAAGCAGAGCTAAGTATTAAGATTAGTACCAACTATTAGACACAGTTAAGAACACCAGAGTACAATATCTATTTTTCAGATTCTGTATCTATGCAACCACTTCCCTCCAGCACAGCCTGCCTCTTCCTTTGCTTCATGTGTCCTCTCCAGTTCAGCCTCTCTGGCTCCTTGAGTTTCTGTTCTTGTCATTTCATGACATCAAGTCCCATTTTGAACGGCTGTCTCAGTTTCTAGATGCGTGCCCTTGACGTGGTTCTTTGTAACATTTTCCAGCCCTTTTGGTGATAGATATGAGGGATGCTCATTTGTTATCTGCTTTTCTTTATGATCTTTTCTGAAGCGCTGTTTCCATTTTGGCTCTAGTTGCTGGCCAGCCCTAAGACTCTTATCTCCCTTCTCTTAAATTCAGACTTCCCTTTTTTGCGCTAAGTGGTATCAAACTCTTCATAAGCTGCTTAAATGAGGAGGAGGGGCTGGTGACAACATCTATTTATGCCACTTGTTTCAGTGCTCTTACACTACTCCTTACTTCAGTAAGTGCCGTGCATTGACCTGCACGGCTTTCTTGAACCTTAGACTGTGTGAATGGATGAGACTCTCCGACTGACACTTCAACTTCTCCACTAAAGGACATTTGACTCTTTTAAACTGTCACTGCTGACTGCATCAGCTTTCTTTTTCTCCTAGGCCATCTCAGATCCATTTAAAAATATCCTTGCAACTGTTCCCATAGCCTTAACCTTTGGGATTAGCACATTGCTGAATAACCTGTTAAAATCTAGCAATTTAGGAGAATCAGTTGATGGAGGGAGATGCACTGCTCACAGTGCTCCTAACCTATTGCCACCAGAAGGGAATTATAGTCAACTGCAATACATAAGAATAGTATCTATACTATTTGATACTGTTACATGATGTAGTACGTAATGTTATCTTGGTTTCTTGTAACATAGAATGTATCTTTGCTACTTCTTTTTGCTTTCCAAATACCTCTAGCAGCAGGACAGTGAATGCTATGTCTAACCTATCTTCCCCCCCAGAAAGCAGCCTTGATATAACTGGTTTGTTGATGCTGATCACTTGCACAGCCCAGTTAACTGTTTATGGTAAGGGACATTTACCAGATAATTCTGGAGCAAATAGATTAACTTATATTTTCCTTTGCTGTTAGATAACGTGCTCCATTTGATTTCCAGCTAGGTTCTCTTCTGTTATATTTGCCTCAGTCTAATACATACCTCGGATACATCTGTATAGTCCCAAGCAGACCTTGTTGCCTTTTCATGCTGAAGTTAGGAAGAGATTTGTTTTTCCTACTGGGTGTTACTGTAGCTCATTTGGTGCTTTTGGAAAACCCTCTGCAAAGAGAAGTAGCATTTCTCCTTTCTGATGCTTGGAGCTTTGTGTATTAGCTGTGTAAAACTGATCTAATGAGTTTTCTTGCTGCCTGTTCTGTCTGTCAGTGCTGTATCTGATCTTGGTGCAAGCAAACTAAGGAAGTTCAGAGGCTTCAGCAGACAGCCGCTGTTAGCTTTGCTCGCTTGCTTTTGTACTGTTGCAGCTCATGCTTTGGAGAGGCAGGGTTGTTCATTCTGTAGGTAATGCAAGTGCTTACCTTTAACTTTTTTCATAAGTGTTTCAGAAATCAGCTTAAATTTCCAAGCAGAGTAAAGGTAATCATAACTTCCATAGCACGCTAAAGCACAGTTGCACGCATTGCGGAGAGAAGGCAGACTGTCTTTACACCCCTCTGGGCTCAGTGATAATAGCATTTGGCTGGAAGTACTATAGAGAATATATATCTACTATTTTTTGTTCTATTTTTGTTAACTTTGGGGTGATGTATTGCATTAAATTGAGTTCTTGCTCAGCTGTTCTGGAGAGCTCTTTGCTGAAGCACCTGGAAGTGCCGACGATTAAATCGGTGTACTTGAAAGCAGCCTTGTGAGAGCATCTATACAGAGCAAATTAGAGTTCAATATGGCTTTAGGTCAAATGAATATCTTTTAATAAAAGAACTCTTCCTATTTTTATGTAGGTCAGCCAAGGGTGAGTTCTCAGCTTGGTCGGACTGCTGTTCCATGGCTTTGTATTGGCGTGGGAGCTCTGAACACTTCAGACAAAAGCTTTTACCTCCACTTTGTTGCAGAGGAAGGGAGAAGCTCAGGGAGCCTTAAGAGCCTGCTCAGTATTTTACCGGTAAAACTGGTGGTTTGACTCACTGTAGTTCCGTGTTTCATCATTTGGCAGGCTGTGAGATGTTAGATAGTGGCTTAAGCACAATTTGGGTTTTTATTACTGGGGAAAACTGTCCTAAGTCCTCCTAGATTTATGGTGATGGTTGCATGCATTGCCTTAATGCTGAATGAGGTTTGGTTTCCTTTGCTCTTCGGATTTGGAAAAATAAAGTGATCTGTGGCTGCTTTTCTTTCACACAGTCACACACTGCTTGCAGTTGCTTGGGTTTTCTATGCTGCTATTTGTCAATGAAGAGAGTTCCTCATTATTGATCAGCCTTAAGCAAAAGAAGATTTTAAATGGCTGTTAGTTGCCAGTGTGTATCCCCTCATGTCTTGAAGATCAGTGCGATATGTTTGGGGTTTTTTTGTTTCCTTTTTTAGTTCTCCCCTCAAGTGCAAGTTGGTTTTGCCTTGCAAGGAATTTTTGACCTACTGGATGCCCTGCTGTCATTCCGTTAAGATGCTGATCCTTACCTCTGATAATAATGTAATACCATGGTTGCTGGTTACAATCTTCAGTCATGCTTTCTACTTTTTCTGCATAGGAAAAAGATGATTGACTTCCTTGAGATGCTCTATAAAACTCTTCAACTCCACTTTTGTTATTCATCAAGGTCGGTGTAGTTTTTAAGCTTACATCACCTGTGTGTCTTTGAGCTGGTTTTGTACTTGGATTACTGGTCTGGCAGCACAGTCTTGTTCTTGTTGCCACCAGCATGTGGCACAAGGTGTCTTGGTCCGTGTTAGGGCAGCACTTTGGGGTGGCTTGGTTAGGCAGCTCATCTTGTGAGTCCCCAGAGAAGTCTGCTTTGGTCTCTTCTCTAGCTAGGGGCACTGAATGAGCTTCACAGAAGAGCTTTGTGTGCTTGTTTCCTCTACAGTGGTATTCCTGAACAGGCAGCACCGTTAACGCTGTTCTGTCACTACAGGTTTGCTGATTCTGACCATCTCTCTTAGAGCTACAGAGAATGTCTGAGTAAGGCTTATGCAATTGTGTGGGGGCTGGGATGCTATCTTGATGCTGTCTTTTTTTGGTCCCTGCCTTAAGACTCTACGGTGAATGCATCAAAGAGTGATTGATGCCAGGTTTCTGAATGTGCAGTAACCTAGAATATTGCTTGAGAGTACAGACCCCCAGCAGTTCTTCAGACAGTGCAAATTTGATTGATGTGGTTTGAAAACAGAGATTGTTCCTTGTGAAAAACCACTTTACTTGAGATCACATCTTACTTGTCGCTGGGAATGACCTCTGTTTGCCAAGAGTTTTCAGGCCTTCTAATGGCTCAAATAGTTGCGGAGAGCCAGTGGCAACATGGCACTTACCTGACAAGTTCTTCCGTATTTTGGGCTTGAACTTGTGTGCCTGGAAGTTCTCTGCTGCTGCCAGTTACATCAGTAAACCTAGTAGGAGGTTTTATGGGTGAAACCAGTGCGTTAACAGAAATGGAGCAATTAAATTACTGCCTTGTAAATTTTTTGTGACCTATCTTGAAGGTACGGAGAACCATCCTGGCTTCCTAACATGTGCTCACTCGCATGAGAACTTCAGTGCAGTGCTGACAGAACCTCTACCTACAAAAGGTTGAGTTACTTCAGCCTCTTTCTAAGAAACTGCCCCGTCCTTGGCTTTTGGGGAGTTCATTATTCACTGTTCAGAACTCATGCAAGCTTTAGAAGTGCCAGCTCCGCAGTGATTGTGTAAGTAGATGGGGTTGTGTCCTCCCAGCAGCCATAGCTGGGGTCTGCCAAAGGCAAAGTTGTCCCGTGGCTTGCAGGGAGCCGTGCCGTAGCTCCTAAAGGTATCACAAATACTCCTAACACTGTTGTCTCTGAAGTTTTCTTTGCAGGTTGCAGTATTTATGCAGGTTTTGGCAGTGACATGTCGTGCTATTTTGGATGGAAGTTTGTGGTTTTTCATACATACGAGGTTTTGCTCCTCTCCTTCAGATAACAAGGATTCTTTCTTTTCTTAACATGGTACAATCTTACCTCTCTCTTACCTTGTTTTAAAGACTGTGCTGCGTTTGTCTCCAGTGCTGCTAAATATCTCTCTGCTTGACATCTTACGAATACTGTCAGGGAATTCAGCAAATGAAACAGGAAACTTGAATATTCCACACACATTACAGACACAACAATCAAGTTACAGAATGTTCAGAGCAACCCAATTATCCTTTCTGTTTTTATATCCATGTCCAACCTGCCTAAGGTGCCTTGTGAGGTGGGCAGGTATCCCGTGCGTGGTGCTGGTGATGCTAACTGTACCCTTGGACTTGATGGCTCCTTTTCGCATACAGACGTGGGAAAAGGACTTTGCAGTAAAGCTGCTTTCTGTCTCTATTCTTCCTACTCTCCAAACTCTTGTTTCTCTTGTGTCCTTAGGTATCAGTCTATCTTAGGTGACAGCTTTTTTCTTGCAGACACCTTTAGTTTTATCTGCAGATGAGCAAATGCATTGTGGTGTGTGTACGGTATAGACTTGTGATTAAATCACATGCTTCGTTTTGCCTTCAAGACCATGAAACCTTTTATTTCTTCTGAAAGCTCTGCAGTTGTAACTGATTTCAGGTTGGAAGGCTATGGCATCAGTGTATACAAATATGAATCACAGTTGCTGCCATAACTGGCCAGATTTTACAGCACTGATCTTTGATCCTCAGCACTTCAAAAATTACAATGTAAAACAAGTGGTTTTGTTCTGTTTGAATACATGCACTTTTATTTCTGTCTTTTCTTTGATAGCAATTAAGTGAAAGGGCACAGTGAAGATACTGAGTTTTTATAACTGTGCCCCTGTTTCCTTTAGCTTTCCTGTCTGATAGAGATTTTGGCAACAGTAGCTTTCTCTAATTTCACTTCTTGCTTCATTGGCTTAGGGCTTCCCTATGATATCCTAGAATAGATATTTGACTGTGATGGCCTTAAGCCATTAATATCTCATTTTGGAGGAGACCCCTGAACAGCGTAGGGTTTAAATAAAGCATAGCCCAAGCGACTGGCCCGATGCCAGCCAGAGGACAAGTGGCTTCCCTTAAAATGCCTGACAGAGCTTGAGCACAGCCCTGACTGCATTAGGTGGTGACTAAGGAGGGCTGGGCAGGCTCTGCCAGAGCCGTGTGCAGCCTTCCTCACCTCCTGCACCTCGGGCTGAGGGGCCGTGTGCCGGAGCCCCATGTGCTAACCAGGGCAGAAGCTTCTCAGGACTCATCACCTTTTCTGCTACCAACATACAATAAACGTATCCAAAATACCTTTCTCATAATATGTCTTTTTAAACGCGTCAAAGTGAACTCAGGCATTTTTTGTATACTTGCAAAGAACAGCAATGCCAGGATACTGTAACTGCTTTAGCCTGGCTTGATCCCTGCAGTAATCCCCAATCCGGCAATCCCCTTTGCCTCGCTTCATTATCTCTGATGTCTGCAATTTAAATGTCTTGCTCAAGAACTAGATATTTATCTTTTTTGAGTTCCTTCAGTACTGAAGGTCACCGAGTGCTCTCTTCAGAGGCAGGAGTAATGAATGGAGGCTATTTAACGAATATTTACAGTTTGAAATCTTCCAAAGGTAAGTTGAAACAAGCTGCATCTTTTCCTGCCAGTGTGCTTTTTTGACTACAGAATGTTTGTAGACTTCCTTGACACTTGCTCTTGGTTAGCACTAGCGTGAGCTGTAATACCTGTCCCTTGCAAGTCCTCTTCCCCTTTGAGTTAAGAGGGTAAAAACTGAGCACAGAAAGTTCATTGGCTTCTCACAATTCTGATAAACCTTCCAAGCAGCTAAACTGAAAGTGTTGATTCACATAATGAAGTGGCTACAAGGAATGGTGAGTATGCTTGTTGGTGGATGTATGGGTGGCCACAGCTTAGGCTGTAGTCCTCATGTAGGACTACTGGTTTACTAGTGTAACTGGCAACAGCAGAGAACTTCCAGGCACACAACTTGTCAGGTAAGTGCCATGTTGTCGCTGGCTCTCCGCAACTATTTAAGCCATTAGAAGGCCTGAAAACTCGTGGCAAACAGTCTGTAGCAAAATGTGGTGGTGGAATGGAAGAGTCTACTTTTTTCTTCTTTTTGTAAGTTTAATTTCAAATGGAACTGGTATAGCATTTCAGATGGCAAAACCTCTCAGTTATATCCATCTCTTGTAGACTGGGGAAGGGAAAAGGTCGTTAGATTCTAAAGCACTGGATTGGTTAGTTATTATCTGAGCCTTTAAAACAGCTATCAGCGTTTTCCACAATCGTAGAATCAGCATCTGGGCAGATTTAAAGTGGAAAAATCAGCACCTTTTTGAATTAAGATGGAAGAACAACATGATAGAAATGCAGACACCAAGAACTGCTTTATTGTGGCATGCATGTGGTTTGGTGTCCTCAGCATGAGAAGCTTCAAGAACTCGTGCTGTCAAAGAAGCTAAAATTGCTAGAGATAACTCTTGTAGTAGAAGAAATTGCCTTTCTGTAACTTTTTCTTCTTCATGGACTTCTTATGACCCACTCATAATTTGGAAAACAAATATAGCATAAAAGCAAGTCGCTGTTTCAGTCTAATCTTCGTGTTTTAATGCTTAGTATTCATGCTGAAATCAGGTAGGTTTTAAATCCATCCCTTGTCTCTGTAACATCTGGTAGGATGTGCTAACTGCATACCAAGGCTGATGGCCAAAACTGAACATCGGAGTTGATTTCTGTAGATGTTGCTTCTGTTCAAAGGTCCGGGAGAAAAACATCTTCAGTCGTTGGAATTTGCACCTCATTTCTGCTTGAGTGAAGAATAAGGAAACAAATGGTTCTCACGCCCATAAAAGTCCCCTTTGTTTTGCTAACGTCATCTTAGAAGATTTACTTATGAAATACTTCCTTCTGGTTCCTTCATGACTGATGCAGTTCTGTAAATTCAAGATGTAATGGCAACTCCGGGTATTGGAATATATAATAATATATATATATAATAATAAGTTTTCAATTTTAGTGGAAACTTTATCCAGAGAAAAACAAGAGAGCATCATTCTTAAGTAGCAGCCAAATGCCCCAGTCCTTTACTGGAGCTACTAACTGGTACATTACTGCTGCTTTTATGGCTTTCTTCCTTGCCCCTCCTCTTGCCCCTCAAGTTCTTCTGTAATTCCTTGGATACCTTTTGTGAATTTGTTGCTTGTGCTTCCTTGCTGTTTCATTCCTGCTATTGCTTACGTGGGTAACGCTGAAGTGTAACATGGGGATCAGATTTGACATCCAAATTGCAGAAGATAAATGAGGTGGTTCCCAGATTTCAGATGCTGTATTGGAATTTTGGACAGACGAGATGATGGTCATGAATACATAGAGATATATATACATATAAATGAGTGGGACACAAGAGATGATGGTCATGAATACATAGAGATATATATACATATAAATGAGTGGGACACAAGAGATGATGGTCATGAATATATAGAGATATAGATACATATAAATGAGTGGGACACGAGATGATGGTCATGATTATATAGAGATATAGATACATATAAATGAGTGGGACACGAGAGATGATGGTCATGAATATATAGAGATATAGATACATATAAATGAGTGGGACACAAGAGATGATGGTCATGAGTATATAGAGATATAGATACATATAAATGAGTGGGACGCGAGATGATGGTCATGAATATATAGAGATATAGATACATATAAATGAGTGGGACGCGAGATGATGGTCATGAATATATAGAGATATAGGTACATAAAAGTGAGTGGGACACAAGCAGAGCTGAAGCTTTAAAAATACTAATTCATATGATGGCTCAGTGGGCTCAACAATAATCTTCTGAGCTGGATTCAGCTTGGAAGTAATGCACCTTAAACTTAGGTTGTAGCCTCTTAGTTCTTCCTGTGGTCAGACTCTTTGAAGTGTGGTTGAGACTTCGGGGGTGAACAGCACAACAGCTGAGTTGCTCCAACTTTTGTGTGCCTCCTTAAGCCATCTGAGTTCTTGGCTTCGCTTAATCCTTGTGAATCACATCATCTAACTGACGTGAGGGTGGTTGTAAGAACATCAGGGTGGATTTATTCTTTCAGTGTTCAAGGAGAAGTTTTGTGCTGGACAGCCTCTAACTGTGAGGAGTGAGAGTTGCACTGGGTGCTGGGTACACATCTGTGGGAAGCAAGTGCTTTGTATTTACACAAAGCAAGTGCTGTGTAGCAGTGCAAGAAGTTAACTTCTGTATTTTGGCAGTTAGTCTGCCCCATTATCAGCTCTTAATTTTAGTTCAGTCATCGTTTGCTGGTAGCTAAGCTGTGATATCCTTAAATAGAATTTTTTACTCTTAGTGGCTGCAGTGAGAAGCTTAAAAGCGGCCCGATTGCCCTTTGAGTTAAACACAAACGCTGCATTGCCAGTCATCTTATCTATAGTGACATCTTGACGAGCTTGCTAGTGATCATCAGCGAGGTGCTTTGTCTCCATTCACTGATCTTTGTGGTATTATAGGCTACCACTCTACTTCTCCGGATGGAGGAATTCGTTTTAAAACCAACAACAAGGAAGCAAACAAAAAAGCAAACAAAGACAACCCCACAGACCTCATGAATTTGATGTAACCAAACAGCATATTCGTGCTGTTTCTTGAACAGGATGCTGGAGATGTTCTTGCTGCTTTTTTCCTGTTGTGTCATTCCTGCACAACTTGTTTTAAGCCATATTTGTTGTGGTATCTGCAGACACTTCGGGCAGGTCTTTCATCTGTGCTCTGGTAAACTCCTTGTAGGTTTTAATGGCTCCAGTAAGGCACGTTTTAAAAGTACAAATTACAGTTGGTGAGATATTGAATTTTTTTCTGACCGTGCATTCAGATAGTTGAGTATTAATGTGGCTCAGAGTCTCCTGGGCTTGGTCTGAAACTCATCTTAACAAATGTGCAAGCAACCCTGGATATATCTGTGTGGCGTGTTCTATTGATGCAGAAGTTTTTGCAGCCTTCATAATAAACACTCCTTAATTTAGCTTGCCAACTTCCCTGTTAATGAAGAATATGGAACGAAGCTATGTGACAGCCAAAGCTCTGGTATCTCATTAATGGTCACTTACCTAAACAAGCAAAAAACCCAACGCCAAAACTCTTCACCAAGCTGACAGTTCTTCACTGCTAAACCTTTGGAAGCAGCAGTACATGGAAAACAAGATCTAAGGAGGAGGAAGAAGAATTCTCTGCAACAGGTAGTTTTACTAATTGTTAACTTTGGTGAAGAATGAGAAAGAAACATTTTGCATGTTTGTGGAGGCTTTTTAAATGCTCACTGCAAGTCTCTGCTGCCTTACCTCGTAACACTTTGTTCTTCTCTAGTTTGAGTACCAAACGATAGAAAACAGCTGTCTGTAATTTGAGACTTGCAGTTGATTATCGTGATTAATCTCTAATTCTGACCCCCAGCTGACACAGCTGGGTTAACTGTTCCACTTGCACGTGGGTTTGTTCCTGTAGCAATTTACAGGGTGCAGGAGCAAATGCGGTGAGGGCCCTGTGTGTCACGTTGGCAGTGCCTCACGATGTGCCCATGCAGCAAACACAAATGCAGAAACACTGGTGATGTTGCCTTTCTGGGGGAGGCTTTGGTACGTAGGATTAACAGCCAACCTCAGTACCAAGGCAGTGTGCGCTTCTTAAGGCCATTTACAACAAGGATGAGGGATTTTGTTTGTACTTGCTGCAAAGGTTGTAGCAAATGCCAGACAAATATTCCTGTATGTACTTAACTCATTTTAAGAGCCTGCTCTTGGCGCTGAATTAATGCACTGTCTGGCTATGGAAATAAATACAAAGCTTTGAAACGATCACACTTTCATCTGCTCTAGGTGCAGTCACTCATGTGTAACCTTTTGAGGACTCATTTGTGATGAGGCCTAAGCTGACACTGTGGCTTGCTGGCATTTAAACACATTTAGGTCTGCTTTTCTAAGAGCAGAAAACTACCTGAAGGCTGATGCTTAGATTTAAGCCTCTAACAACTTATGAAAAGATATGCTGATAATTAACATACATTAGCAAAATATACCTTCTAGATCTCTTTTACTATATGTAGAAGAGCTTTGCAGTTTGATGCCTTACTGTATACAAGCTTTTTTGTATAAACAGCTGCAGCTCTGAAGCTCAGATTGTTTAATTTATGTGCAATTTTCATTTTCTTTTTTCCTGTCCAGAGCTCTCTCAGTAAGAGGACAGTCGTTAAGATAGTTGCCTTAAGCAGCCAGCCTTAGATGAGCACGTACAGCACTGATCTCAAGCAGAGAGGCTGAACAGTGTTTGAAGTAACTGTTGAAGAAAGAAACCAAAGCACACTTTTTTATGGGTAGTCGACAGAGGAAGAAAAGACTAAAGGCCGTTAATAGGTTATCTTTAACCAGTGCAAAGGCACAGCTGCTGGAAGGAGGAAGATCAGTGAAGAATACAATTGCAAACAGCACTTTGTTAAAGGAGCAAGCTACTTGCCATGCAAACTTCTGAAATTGCTTTTGTGGCACGTTTTGATGCATCTCAAGTGAACTGATACTTCTTCAGCGTTCAGAATTTGGTTAGCCTTGTGTTACTAGACTCTGCACTGCTCCTTGATTGGTAATGATGTCAGTCTAAAAGTCGTGTTCTTACTGCTGATTAACCAGGAAGTAACCTGTAGGGATCTAAGAGCACTGAAGAAAATCTCAGGGCCGTTAAAGAAGGATCAGGCTGTTCAAAATACCACTCATGTTCCAGCTGCTTGTTTTTAATCGTGTAACTCAAGAGAAAAGAGTTCAACTCCAACAGCATGGTAGTAATACCCAGATGTAGCTGAGGAAAGCATGCTTTATACTAGGTGTAAGTGCCAAATAAATTCGTTGTAGAGCACTAATGTTATACAAGCTGCATTTCTTCAAGAAGCCATATGTCACCCGTTTCTAAATGTGCTAATATGGTGTACGTGGCAGGGTACTCACTTTAGTGAGTTATGCTAAATGTGGATCTGGCAGGAAATGCTCTTATTATAATGACTTGTTTTAAAGTTGGCAATCTTAGTTTTGTCAGAATGCTGTTTCTCTACACATATGTAAGTTACCTCTGCATCAGAGATGAAATATCATAGACCACAGAATGGCCTGGGTTGAAAAGGACCACAGTGATCATCTCGTTTCAACCCCCTGCTATGTGCAGGGTCACCAACCACCAGACCAGGCTGCCCAGAGCCACATCCAGCCTGGCCTTGAATGCCTCCAGGGATGGGGCATCCACAGCCTCCTTGGGCAACCTGTTCCAGTGCTTCACCACCTTCTGAGTGAAAAACTTCCTCCTAATATCTAACCTAAACCTCCCCTGTCTCAGTTTAAATCCATTCCCCCTCGTCCTATCTCTATCCACCCTTGTAAAAGCATTTCCCCCTCCTGTTTATGTGCTCCCTTCAAATAGCTGCTTTTTGGAGATTTTGTAGTAACTTTTCTCTTTATAACTGAGTACCATTATTTTAAACCTTTATAAAATAAACTCACTGTGCTATTCCTTTGAATGAGGCTTGTGATTAGAATTCTTTGGTGTTAACTGTCATGTTAATACATGCAGTCAGATTGATACTTTCCACCACTGTTTCCAATACTACCTGCACTAAAACTGTACCGCTGACAGTACGCACCCATTCTTTTCTTAAAAGGCTTTTTGATACTTCCTGAAAAATGCCAGCTCCCAAGACGAGATCATTAAACTTCCACCTATGAGAAACAAGGCTTTGAGATGTAGGAACACGTTTGTGTTTACCCGGGTCATAGGTGTGCAAACAGGAATCTAAACCTTGGCATGAGTAGGGCGTGAGCAGCTGGCACCTTTCTTCTGGCCCGAAAGAAAAATGAAAGATGAGCAGAATGCTTTAGAAACTCACTGCTGGGGAAATGAACACTCAGCCCGTCCAGAACAGGTAACTGCTTGTCTAAATACCCCTTTTAAGTATAACCTAACAAATACTGAATAGACAGTAACTCTCGCACTGTCACTTAATAGATTTTTCTTACTTTTTTTGCAGGGATTGCTGTTCCAGTCCTGGATAGGTAAGTATTCTTAGCACTTCTTGATAGCATTAACATTGCACAGAGAAACAAAGCTGAAGTTTATTCACTTTTTCTTCTGCTCCCCAAATATTTTTGTGGACAGCTTCATGCAGATAGCTTGGTAATGGCTTAGCATTGTGCATACTTAGCTGCTTAGTAAGAATGTTCATAAACGTTGCACTTAGTTCATTAACTGAAGAAAATCATTCTTGTTTCCTTCTCAATTTTTAGAAGCATTTTACCCTGCTTTAGCTAGATGGATTTCTGTGTTAGAAATCCACTTTGTCCCAGCATCTCACCAGGTATATAAGTGCTGAGAATGGTCTTTCAATACAGTTTTGATTGTATATTTGCATGTGTATAAGTGCACTGGTTTTAATTCAACTTTCTCCTTTAATTTGCAGCTTTCCAGTCTGGTGTTTTTCTTGCCTCTTCGTGGCCTCGTGTCTTAAGAGCAGCCTAGCTGGATCCCCTGGTTCCTGCTTCCTCCTGTTTCAGCATTCTGCTCTCCCCATGTTTTACACCCCATGACTTATACCATATACACACACTGGGCTTCTGCTGCTTTTTTTAAGTCTTCACTGGTTTTTCTGAGACTTTGGTTGGGTTCCATCCAAGATTTTCCACTTGACACTGTTCTCCTCGATTCCCAGCTGCAGTGAAGAAGGTTTCTCCTGTTGAATATGTCAGTCAAGGTTTTTAGGCTTCAGGGAGACTGTCCCTGTCTGGTTCTTTTCTGCTACTTTGAATCCCCGTAAGAAGAGTTTGGGGGTGAAGTTACAGTTCTTTTTGTTGCTCTTCTCATAAAGCAAGTGTGGTGACTTTTTTAAAGAGAACTGGTGGGTTCTGGGGGGTGGGGAGGTAAGAATAGTGAACATATGTATCTTCTGGATGTAAAGAAAAAGGCAAACAACACACACACACACACACACACACACACACACACCCCAACACTTTTCAGACGTGCTTAAATTCATGAGATGTTTGTTCTGCCCCTTTCTGTCCTTATTAGGAAATGCAGTCGCATGCTTCCAGGCTAAATGTCCTTCTTTTTCCTTCTGTCAAGTGATCTGTTTGTGTGCAATTTGCATGATTCTGAGGGCTCTTTCTGTGCCAGTGCTCAGCTGTGGAATCCCTTATGCTCCACACCATAAGAGGACCTCTTATGAACAGAACATGTTACAGACTCAACTGTGGTTTTTCTTCTATAAAACACTCACAAATCTCTTTAGAGAAGGTTTGGTTGTGAACGTCGTGTTATCTGGTCACTTCCTTGCTAACTGAATCTAAATGAATCCGAAGTGTGTGTGCATTGCTCTCTGGCTCAAAGGAGGGCATTTGAGGAATAGTACCAGCTTTCGTTCCTAGTCTTTGGAGTTCATGTCACAGCAGTTGCAGATCTCTCTAGAGTTCTGCGTGTGTCCGTATGATTTGTGTAAGCTCAAAGGGACTGCACCCCCAGGGCTGTTGTTTCCCTTGCTGCCATTACTGTAATGCAACATGGATTTAAGAGCTTAACTTCTCGTTCAGCTACAATGCAGGAGCATTTTAAGGCAGCACTTTGAACTGTGGTGGTTGAATTTGTGGACGTGTAAATCGCTCTTTCCCGTCATTCTTCCTGTGTGAAACCTTTGGGGAGGGGGAGAACGTGCTGGGATTTTCTTTGCTACTTAAGTCAAGTTTCGTATGGCAAATCATAAGGATATGCTCTTGCTTTTAAAATAAAATGGTAAAGCAGCTCGTGTGCACGTGGGAAGTCTTGAAATGAACTTAAATCCTATCTTACCTTGGAAAGAAGCATTTGTGTGATTTATAAATAATCGGTGACTTCTGTTTTTGTTGTTGCAATCCTGGACTGACGTTACTAATCCATACTGTGTGGCCACCTGATATTTCCATGGCAATCCTCATCAGAGGAAACCTCAGTGGTTTGATATTACTTCGTGTGTTTGGTAACAGAACTTTCCAAGTAAAATACTGTGGAAGGTTGCTGGGTTTTAAAAAAATACACATTGAAGTGATAAATCGTATTGTTTGAGATCTTTACAATGCTGAAATTTAAATAGTTGCTCTGAGTTAACCTGGGAATAATTGTCTTTGTTCTGTTTTGTGTTACAGGGAAATGAGGCAAGCTACCCTTTGGAAATGTGCTCGCACTGTAAGTATTTTAATGCCTGTTACATTGATAGAGGTTAATCTTCTTTGGAGATAGCATACAGCTTTCCACAAATGAATTTACTGAATTTGCTGCTTGAAAAGTTACTCCATGTCCATGAAAAATGTGGGCTTTTCCTGTTGGACTAATTTTTATTCTGCAGTTTTCCCATTAAAGCTATCAGAAGTCTGCTTCGTATTTCAGTGTCTCTGCGGTGAAGTGTTATAACTCAGTACAAGCAGTCAGGCTTTTCTCTCAGTCCTAATGCCAGTTCCTCAGGGACGTGGAACAGCTTGTGGTGCAGGATGTGCTATCTCAGGAGCTAAGTATATTGCCCAAGCTGTCTTGGCACCCTGGGAGAAAAGAGAAGTCGAGGCTGAAAGAGACTTTTTTTCCCCCATCTCCTTCCTGTGTATGCTTGCAGCAGGCATGTAGGTGAGAAGCCACTACGTTGGTGTTACTTGCTTTTGGCCGTGTGAGCATAAAATTGTTCTGTCTCACGTGTTTAGGCTATGCTATGAAAATACTGACCTATTTCTTGCTTAAAACCAACTCAAGAAAGCAGTGTCCTATGAAGTGTCCCTGTGGTATTATGCTAAATGTGCTTATTTGTAACTGTTTTTTTTCCTTGGGCATTTTCTTCAGCACTAACTCATGTGTAGAGCTGTGCATGTGTGCATGGACTGCTAACTGAAGTTACCATTCTTCAGTTCCTAAGTTCTTGCTTTTGAACAGGATAATAAATCCTTCAAAACAGGGGCTACCTTCTTGACTGCTTTCACAGTGCTGCTCATACCTGATCTGCAGTGCTCATCAGCAGTCCAACAGTAACAGAAGTAAATGCAGAGGGATCTTTTTC
This sequence comes from Pavo muticus, assembly GCA_016647715.1. Taxonomy (NCBI): domain Eukaryota; kingdom Metazoa; phylum Chordata; class Aves; order Galliformes; family Phasianidae; genus Pavo; species Pavo muticus. Next base: position 2,585,105 of record JACDJE010000029.1, on the reverse strand, counting down.
TGTATGTTTTTCAGAGAACTCAGGCTTTTGCTAGTCCTCTATGCCACGTTAAGTAGCCATCAGCTAGCGAAGACCTACATGTGAGAAGCATCACCCTTCAGTAAAGCATTACATTGCTGCCTCGTGCTCTCAATGTGTTGTTAAATTTGGGTATGTGGGTAGATTTTCATAGTCAGTGAAGACATCAGCAGCCTTTTTCTAAATCATACACGTGTGTTCTTATGCTGCTGCTCCCCTGGTCAGAGTTGGTTTCTGAGGATAGCTTTATTCACTGGCTGTATCTCTGCCTGAGTTGTAAGCAGCAGGTTGGTATTTTAAACTTCTGATTCTAGGACAAGCTGTTCTTATTTGCAGCAGCTATGAACCTGAAGGTTCATTACTGAGCTTGTTTGCCCCTTTTTATTGCAGAGAAGAAAAACAGGGAAGACCTAGTTAGCATAGGTGCTCCTTTTCTTGATTGTGACTGGTCACTGGGACAGTTGCACTGCGTGCCTGAACAACGAGGAGGCTGTCAGGGTGTGGGGTGGCACAGGGATGCTCCTGCAGCACGTCTGTGAGTGATTCCATTCTTCAGATGCTGACAAGATGAAAGCTTTTCAGGGAAGACCAGAAGGTGTTGTTAAAGATCATTTGATAGGGATTTTGAATGTTTAGACCTGATTGTTAGGCAACTGGTAGTTAGCAGTAACAAATCTATGCTGTCTGCACTGGTGGTGTTTGTTCATAGCCCTCCCCAGCACTGCACTGACTGCTATCTCAGTGTCTCATTTTATAAGGATATTTTTGTTAACTAAAACCTGACATTACAGAAAGCAAATTCGGGACATTGCTTATGGGAAGCACTCCATTAACTAGTCACCAGTATTTCTGTAACTCTGCCCTTCATTTTAGAGCATTTTTTTTTCAGTGTGTGAATAAGCACTGTCAAATTCCTAAAATACATATATATATTTTTCCTCAGCTGTGTTGTTTGAGCACATGGCAAAAAGAATGGATGTTAGCCAAACTGGGGAAAACTTCAGAAAAATGTACCATAGCAAAAAGCTGTAAAGAAGACCATGTTTTATACCTACGTTTTGGTTCTAGGTTAAGGAGGCTGGTATCTTTTCTAAGTTAGGAAATTGTAATTGACACATCTGAAGTCATGAAAAGGATTAGACCAGCTGTGTGTAAGCATATACAAGACAAGTGGCTGAATGTGTCCTCAAGGGCGTCATCTTTTTGAAATGTGATCCCCAAGACTGACATGGCAGTCTTGGTTGCTGCTCTGAAACATTATATTCACAGCAGAGCGGGCTGCGGAGAGACCTTCAGCTAATGCTCTTGCCTCTGTTTTATTTTGAGACCTCTGCAGTCCATTCTTATGGAAAAGGGGTGTTCTGTCTGGAAATGTAACATTTCAGAGCATGTTTTCTTTACCAGAAGTTATTTTTTTTCTAATGCCTTAATATCCTTGCTTATACAGTTGTTTTTTAAGCATTGGCTAGTTTCAGCAACCACATTGCCTGGTCTGGTTTTGGTTAGCTACAGCTTTGAGCCAGTACTTTAATAAGGTCTGCAAAGCCAGTCTTTGAAATACATCTTTGAGCTTTTAGATAAACACACTTCAGAAGCGCTCAGTGCTGAGAAGTGCAGTTTTGCTGAGGTCAGTACCCTGTGCAGGTGCCTCTGTCAGTATTGTGTACTCAGCAACGGTGGAGGGATGGCACATCTGAATACGAAAGCAATTAGAGATCTGTATTCTTGAGGTATTCTTTTACTTGCAGCATTCACCTTGCTAGCAAACCAACCGTGCACGTGCACTGCTACTTTCACTGACAAACAACTTTTGTATTTAAAGCAGAGTACGTTGCACCTGAGGTTTGCTTTTAGTGAAGCTTTAGGAGTTGCCAGCTGAATGCTCTTTATAACGCTGCCTGAGCAGCAGCAGCATTGTGAGTAACAGCTTGAAACAAACTTTCAAAAACAGACACCTGCACACACTTGAATCATCCTTCCCAAGGTTCTGTGCTGGGGAGAAGTGTTACATTCAGTGGTATGTATGAACTATCAGTGAGTGACCAGAGGAATCCCAGGCATTTATACAGACTGGAAGGAGCAGTCCTTGAGAGCAGCCCTGCAGAGAAGGACCTGGGGGTCCTGATGGATGAAAAACTGAACGTGAGCCAGCCATGTGGTCTTGCAGCTCAGAAAGCAAATGGTATCCTGGGCTCCATCAGCAGAGGGGAGGTGATTGTCCCTCTCTACTCTGCCCTTGTGAGGCCCCATATGGAGGACTGTGTCCAGGTCTGGAGCCCCCGGTACAAGAAAGACAGGAAGCTGTTGGAGAGGGTCCAGAGGAGGGCCACAAAGATGACCAGAGGGCTGCAGCACCTCCCCTACGAGGACAGGCTGAGGGAGCTGGGCTTGTTCAGCCTGGAGAAAAGAAGGCTGCAGGGTGACCTCATTGCAGCCTTTCAGTACCTAAAGGGAGCCTATAAACAGGAGGGGAGTTGACTCTTTGAGAGGGTAGATAACAGCAGGACAAGGGGAAATGGTTTGAAGTTGAAGGAGAGAAGATTTAGGTTGGATGTCAGGGGAAAGTTCTTTACTATGAGAGTGGTGAGGTGCTGGAACAGCTGCCCAGAGAGGCTGTGGATGCCCCATCCCTGGAGGTGTTCAAGGCCAGGTTGGATGGGGCCCTGGGCAGCCTGGGCTGGTATTAAATGGGGAGGTTGGCGGGGGGAGTTGGAGATTCATGATCCTTGAGGTCCCTTCCAACGTAGGCCATTCTGTAATTATGTTAAGAGATAAGCTGATGGGATGCTTGGCTGCTTGAAGGTAAAGGAAACGCAGAGCCTTACATCAGCTGGGGAGCAGAGCACAAAAAAGGCAAACTGTAGGATGAGGTGAGAGAAACGCTCGCTGCAGCCAGAGCTCAAGGGAGCTCAGACCACTGCGATGAGTCACAGGCAAGCTCTGCCTCAAGTGATGTAAACAAAGCTTGATCCTCCTTACTTTACTCAGTGATGGTATCACCCTGTTTACACTATTGTGGACTTGGACCTCCTTGGATTGCCCAGTGTTTTCTTCTGTATCCTGAGCTTGAGTGTTGTAAAATGCTGCCTACTGCTGCCACCATCAGTCCTTCTGGTTCAAATACCTTCGCTGTATCTGCATTATCCTGTGCCTTGTGGCTGCAGGATGTTTGTGTGAGCATTAGGTTGCCTGTAAGGAGATGTTAGAGAAGAAAGGAAATATTTGCTTATTTATTGATTGATTTTTCAGTCTCTGATTAAGTCAGTTCTTGGTGCTTGCTGTGTGAAGGAAGTCAGCCTTCTGCTAACTACTGAAGGAAAAGCAGCCTGGTAGGAAGGGAACACACAGGTGATGATTGTTGTGTGTGTTTATAGAGGAAATCTGAACAAAAAATTATTGGATTGTATTGGAATTTGCTCCTGTACATAAATGTTGGATTTCTTTCTCTTAAAAGCCAAGGAAACAAAATCATTTCACAAAACCAAAAATGTCACTGAAGTGTGACTGCATGCTTTTTAATTCCAGCTGCTTCAAAAGGTACCCAATAGCTTTCCTTCTTCAAAAAGAAAATCCTCCTGATTATGACCCTCAGAATTAAAGAAGTGGTGCTTCTTCTCTTAAGCACTGCAGTTTTGTAACTGTGTGTTCAACCCGTCGTGCGTTTGCAGTTAACTTCTACCTGTGGTTCTCATGCCCAGCAGATGATGACAGACCATGTTTTTTCAGTGCAGAGCCACCTGTTAGCATTGCGTGCTGTGAGTTCATATTTGTAGGTCCTGTTATGTAGCTACAGACCAGCTTCAGGTAGAACACCCTCCTACCTTGCTTTCTTAGCACAGCTTAGGGAGACCTTCTCTGGCTTTTGGAGCAGCCCAGTGTGAAGGCAGAACTGCTTCAGTCTGTGTTGAGTGCAGTAACAGAGCGTAAAGCTGTAGCAGTGTGGGGCTGACTTGTATGTGTGGTCGTGAGCTCATCTTAGAGCACGCTCAGGACTCGTTGCAGGTTTCATTTTCAGTCTTTGCTTATATGCTTGTGAGGACTGTGGACTGTTTTGATTTTCTCCATTGGGATTTTGTGAGATTACAGAACTACAAAGCATTTGAGGTTGCTTAGGAAGCAGGTCTTCCAATTTTAGTCAGTGCTATCCTTTCCTTAAAGATTGGAAATGAGATTTCACTGGTCTGCTAAGAGAGGGTCGGTGCACTGTATGCATCATAGGTAATACCTTCTGTTTGCTCTTCAATGTTTCTATGTCAGTCCAATGTGAACGCAATGCTAGCTCCTAAAAAAGTTTGGGTTCTCTTTAATTTCTTCATACCTGGCACTCATAAGAGCTGCCTGCCTTAGGATGAGCTAAGCACCTGCAATCCTTCAGAGTGCTCTGTCAGCACGTGGCATTCGGTGAGTCACAGGGCTGGCCGACTGCTATGGCTGCTGCAGGGAGGAAGAAAGGTAAGTTCTGATTAAAATGAGAGCCTGTATTTGTCTTCAGAGGTTGACATTATCTTCCTAACCTTCCACACAAACGTAAAGTAGTTGTAATGCTGTAGGAGGGATACTGGTCAGAGAGCAGTTTAACTGCCAGAGGGGTTACTGGGAAGCCTTACTGAGAATAGGTGTTTTTTTTTCCTTTCAGTTGATGCTGATGAGATTAAACGGCTAGGAAAGAGGTTTAAGAAGCTTGATTTGGACAACTCTGGTTCTTTGAGTGTGGAAGAGTTCATGTCTTTACCTGAATTGCAACAGAACCCGTTGGTACAGCGAGTAATAGATATATTTGACACAGACGGCAATGGGGAAGTGGACTTCAAAGGTAAGCTGCAATGCTTTGTGAAGAGTGGTGGCATTTGATCAGAGTTCCCGGAGCCTTGGTGTACATTCAGTTGAAAAAGAATGGGTGACAACAACTTGTTAATTAGAATAATAAAGTACCCATTCAGTGTCTCTCAGACTTGCAGTTGTGATGCTAGCTGAAGTATATTCTGGGGTTGGGCAACAATGAACAAGTGGGTTAGATGTAAGTGGTGTGTCCCTGTGTCTGTGCACAAGTTGTTCTTGTTGTCAGCCTGCTCTGAGATCTTCTGAAGTATACTGAGAACAGTTCTCTGAATTGTGAGAGGGCCACGTTTTTCTGCTGACATCTCCTTTATGGGAGTCTTCTTTCTAATGGCTTTAGATAGACACTTCAAGTGAAAAATTTCACTTTAAGTCAAAGAATGCATCTTAAATATTTCTTGAAATAGATGAGCAGGTCAGAAGTCTTCATTTGAACTTTGTTAACAGTCTCTGACTCTCAGCAGTGGCAACATCTAGCATCCATTTGAGCTAATACAGATCTCTCTTACAGCTCATCGCTAGAGAAGATTATTCTTATGTTCTTTTTGCTTTGATTTGGAGAATGGTAATAAATCTCCTTTTTATTAACTGAGCTGACTTCTAAAATGTTAATGAATATGGAAAAAGCTGCTGAAGCCAAAGAGTTGGACTTTACAAACCCACTCATTCTTCTGTAGGGAGAAATAGTGTAACTGAAACATGGAGTTCTTGGGGCTTTCTCCTTTATATCCAAGTGCTGTGTGTGACTCAGAATCCCCTTGTGAAAAAGAAGCAGTGAGGAAGGATGCTGTGCTTTGTGTGATGGTGAGCTGTGATGAACAGAATTATCAAGAGCTGCTTCTCTTGGGTGGGAGCAGGAAGCTGTCAGTATCAGTTCTGCATAGTGAAGTTTTCTGTGGTCTATTTAAAAATACACTGCTTTTCATAAATGCTTTTCTGTACTGTATTTTAGAATTTATAGAAGGAGTCTCCCAGTTCAGTGTCAAAGGAGATAAGGAGCAGAAGTTGAGGTGTAAGTATTTTGACTTCTTTTTTCCTAAACAAAACTGGCTCCTCCAAAATATACTCGTTTGGTAACACTGAGAAAACAGTAAGGCTGGATTCTTCTTCAGAGTGGTAAACCATTATGGTGGCTGGGGATTTCTTGATCACTTCATTAGTGTGAAGCATTTGGCAGCACTCTTTTCTGCAGGGAGGGCTCAGGAGGTTGAGCATCTTCAGTTGCTTCCCGTATAAAAGAAGTCACAAAAACATTTAAGGACTCACAGACCTGTTAGCAGTGTGCTGTGCTTTACGGGAGCTTAAAAATACGATGGATTTCTGGTAGTTTGGTAGAACAGCACGGAGTTCATCTCGTTTGAGAACTGCCTCTAGGAACTCCTGACCCAGCCTTTGGTGTGAGGAGGGGATGGGTTCAGTCATGGATGCAGCCAGCAGTAACTGACACACAATACAAGTGTAGGAAAGAAATTTGCTATATTGAAATGCTGCAAAGAAATGCAGTCTGACATGAAATAGTCTGCAGCAAAATAACCAGGTAAGATTTGGATTCATCTGTTGTAATTTTTGCCTCCCATGCAAATGGACCCGGGTACCTGGGTACTTTATTTGGGGCAGTGAAGACTTTCCAGTTTAGTGTTGATAGAGTCCTTTTACTAAAACAGTCTTAACTGACACTTCTGAACTGTTCTCTTCCAAACCCTCCAGCAGTCCTGTTCACCATACTGGTTTTGGTGTTCTGTGTTGTTCAGAATGAAACTGAAAAGCTCACAGTCACTTAAAAGGCAGTATTGTTTTCTCACTTAGTGATGACACAGCCTTTTGCTCTGCTGCTGCAAAGCACATGAATGTGTATTGCTCTCCTCTGGCCACATTTGTTGCTGAAAGCTTTTTTCGTGTCTGTTTTACCTCTGCAGTTGCTTTTCGCATCTACGATATGGACAAAGATGGGTATATCTCAAATGGAGAGCTCTTCCAGGTGCTGAAGATGATGGTGGGGAACAATCTCAAAGACACTCAGTTACAGCAAATTGTAGATAAAACCATAATTAATGCAGATAAGGATGGTGATGGAAGAATATCCTTTGAAGAATTCTGTGCTGTAAGTAACCTCTCAGGAAATGTCAGTTCAGTACGATGGACTGAACACAAGACCAGACCTTAACACTTTTGAATCCAGAGACACGTGCTAGCTTGGTATGAGGATGTATGTTGGATTCCAGTCTTGGTGCTGGTTAAGCAAAAAGCAGCTTTAAAGATAACTTGCAATTTACTGGCTTTTCACAGGAGGTTGGATTTGTCTGTTTTCAATGATAAAAACGAAACAGAGCCTTCAGTTGTTCTCACAGTCTCTAGCTGCTTCACAGAATAGACAGTGAAGTCTCAGTCTGCTGAGTGAAGAAATGCTTCAAATTACCTGGAAGCTGTAAGAACAGAATCTTATAGCAGGTCTCTCTTTAGAACACTTCTTTCAGAGGTGGTGGCTGCAGTGTTCCTCAGGGGTTAACTTCAGGTTAATCTCCCCGTCTCTAAAGTAGGTGTCTGCTCCAAATCACTCCTTAGAAAGGTTTATCTTTGTGCAGGGAGAGAGCCTGGGGAGATTATCACCCTCTGCAGAAGACAGGGATTGTACAAAGGCCGGGATAGTGGGATTTATGTCGCTTATGGGGAGAGTAACCCCAGGGCGCTGCTCTTGAAGAAGGACAAGCAGTTGAAAGGCCCATCCTAAGACGGGTGAATGCTGCTTTGCCAGGGCTCCTAACTTCCCCTTACCAAGATGCACTGCTTTAAATGGTGCTTTAGAAGACAGCATTTCAGCCAACGTGTGGAAACACAGTACGAAGTCAGAACAGAAGATGAGGGGGAGGGAAGCCAAACTGGTGTAACCTACACTGGTGTGACTGGTGCCCAGGTAATCACTTTGGGTAACACCTAATTCCTCTGCATAGCACGCTGCACTTGGAAACGTAAGTGAGATTGGAGAGGTTATGGAAGTACAGTGACTGTGACAGGCACAGATGTGGCTTCTGAACGCAGCATGCACTTTCTGTCTTGCCGACTTTCCCTTCTGACTTGCTTACAAGTGCTTGTTTTTCTCCCAGGTTGTAGGAGGCCTAGATATCCACAAAAAGATGGTGGTAGATGTGTGACTCTGTAGGGCACCACCCAACACTTTTGCTTTCTTCTCCATCTCTGAAGATCTGCTCAAGACGTCCAGCAATGCTCTCTGTGTATTTAAATGGAAGTATTTTTCTCTGTGAAGCCACATTTTCCAACATGAGCCTCATGAAGCCAACTAAGTGTTATTGAACTTTGATTCTCTCAATAACTCAGTGTAGCACTTTAAAGTCTGAAGGACAGCAAAGATGGAAAGAGCATATCAGTGTGGTGGAGAAAGGGAAGGGGTTGGCTTTTTAATTTATTTTTCTTCATCTTTTATAACAAGGAAATATCTATCTATATATATATATGTGTGTGTGTATTTATATATAGATATATATGTAGCTTTCTATATGTAGTAGCTAGGTGGGCTTTAATTTAATATACTTGATTCAGAAACGAAACTAGAGTACAAAGTGCCAAGCAGAATATTAACAGTTCAATATATGGATATACATCCTTACTTTTATTTCACACAGTTTTATATATATAGTAGAAGAATGTAAAATTTTAACTGGGTGTTAGGTCAACTCTTCTCCTTTTCCTGTGACTGTTCAGATGTTTCTATATATTGACTGGCTGACAAAGCATCGCTTCTTATTAATTTACCTTAATGACATGTTTTGTAACACAGGAGACTAAGTTTATTTATACCTGTTAATATATTACCAGGGACTGTGTCTCTTTGCTAAATAACTTAGTACAGTTCTACTTAATATAGTTTAATGCTACTGCCAAGAACCAGCCCTCGTGTGCAAACAGTAACTGCAGAATGCTTCGATGGCCACTAGACTTTGTCACCTAGCGACTGGGTGGTCACGGCTGTCCCCCAGTTAGTGCTCATCTGCTGTTCTGGAGTCATTTTAGATACGGCTGCTGAAGGTGTTGGACACGTTCACGACTTTCTCTTGTGCTTACCTTAATGAAATCAGGATCTGTGTAACTGCAGGATCCCCACCTACTTATTTTATACAGATTACGAAGCGTTCTTGCCATTTAAATTCTGTTGTTTCAACTGTGAGAGTTTCCCCTCTGCATTTAAAGAATATTACAGGTAGCATAAATAACTGGTAATATTTTATATATATATATATGTATGTATATAGGATTCATACGGGGGAAAATCTTGTTAACCTATGCCACAGAGGAGGAAAACTTCACGCTATCTAAATTGATACCTCTTGCAGTTCTCCAGTCCTTTGCCTGGAGAATTTTTTCTTTTCTAGATTTGTCCATATCATGATTTGTAACGGATGGTAACTTGATCTATTTGTGTGATATAAAAGTAGCGAGCCACGTTTTACAACTTTATATCATCCCTTCCCTTTTCTGCAATGGTACTATTGGCTGGAAGAAAAACATTTGCTAGATTTTTTAGGACAGTACATCTTTCCTGTATAGTAGCTTTTCTATTAAAAAAGAATTGTTTTATAATCAGCGTTGGAAAGTGCAGGTTGTCTGAATCTACTTCTATCGAGCACCTGTCTGCCATAGCTGTTCCTTCAACTGAGTGCTGCACATCCATGGGCTCTGTCTGTGAGAGAAATCCAGGTGCTTGGTGTCCTTGCATGACATGAAGTTTTGCATGTAGATCGATTTGAAATGTTCCTCTTGTTTACATAATTTGCATAATTTAAACGATAATGTTGCCAAACTTTGGTAAATGTTAATGTTCGAAACAAAAATCTCCACTACATGTAACTTTCTTCCTCTGGATCAGTACGTGGCTTATAACCCCAGCCAGTGGTTGTATCTGTTCCAGTGTCAACTGCCATGTGCTCTGCTTCAAGGGGGGAACTGGTCTTTTGTGAATTTTTTGTACATAAGTATTTGTTACAAACATTTTAGCAGATGCTTTTGATTTCTCTTACTTGCTTGTGCATATCTTGGCTGTTGTTCTAGAGATTAGTGCTACCCTTATTTCCTGCAGGGGGGCTGAAGGGGAGGGATGAGGTTTTTTTTTAGTTTGTGTGGGGAAAAATGATTTCCGTTGAATGTTTAGTTTTTCCTCTGCATGCTACATCATATGTTGTGGGAACTATAAGAACCTTCATACTATATGAATACAGAATAAAATATTTGAACCTTGCTTTGGGTGCTTCAGTACTTACCTGGACGCTCCCCAGCAGACCTGAGGCAGCTCCGTGCCCTGCTCTGAAAGCAAGTTGCTGCTCGTAGCGTTTGTCCCTTAGCTGAACGCTTCTAAGCTCTGTTTTAGGGTGTCGAGACCACTCTTGTGTTTTTCTTAAAGGCACATCTGAATCTCTGCTTAGATCAAACACCTTGTAGAAGTGGGGCTAAACTCAGATTCATGCTGTGCTCTTTGAAAACAAACAAAAACCCCTAACCTTACTGCAGGTGAAAACAGCCAGCTTCTTTTCTCAAGGCAAATCCGAGACCTCTGCTGGTGAAGGCCGTCCTCCTTGTTGGTGAATGCCCTTCACAGAAGCAGCCCAGGAGCTGTTTGCTGTTGCTTTTCATGTAGCCTGTTGATTCCTGCACCCTAAAGGCAGCCCACGAAGGTGTGTGGGCCTCCTGGTCTGGGCTGCCTTCTGCAGCGCCGTGCTCAGGTCAGTATCAGCACACACCTGCTTTAGGAGAAAGAATAATCACTTTCCTACATCCATGCCTCCCTTTCCCCTCCTACCTCTGGAGCTCACTGAGATAACTGACATACACAGTGCTACTGGGTAAGTGGGCTGCTTTCCCTTGAGCCACCTTGGACCCTTTCCTCTGTACAGCTCAGACTTCACAGGTAACTAAAGGGAACTCGGACAGCTCTGCACATCTTCAGTCATAGAATCACAGAATGGCCTGGGTTGAAAAGGACCACAATGATCATCTGGTTTCAACCCCCTGCTATGTGCAGGGTCGCCAACCACCAGACCAGGCTGCTCAGAGCCACATCCAGCCTGGCCTCGAGTGCCTCCAGGGATGGGGCATCCACAGCCTTAGTAATTGAAGGCTTGAATGAATTTGGCTGCAAAAAATGTAACCAGGCTCTGTAAGTATTACCCAGATGTAAAGTGCTGCACAGTTAAACACTGAGAGAAACACTTCCTCAATTTGCTGATGTTTTTTGGATCGCATTTCACTTTCTGTTTTGATTCACAGACCTGAGTTGTTTTGCATGAGAGCTGGTAATGAGTCGAGGTGGTGCAGGGCAGGAATGAGGTGCCCACGCTTTGTGGTCTCTCCCCCTACTGCTGCGTGCAGCATCTTAAGAGGGAGGGTGTGCAGCACTCACAGCTGTCTGTGCTCCAGTGCATGGGCACTGCCAGAGCTGGCACGTCCTTACCTGGAGGTTCTTAGCGTCACTATAGGATGCCCCTGCAGATCATTCATGAGAACAGAACAGGAATCCAGGTAAGCACGGATTCTAAAGCTAAGCGCAGATATGCTGTTTATCTCTTGGCCTTCACACTGTCTCTTCCTGTGATGCACTGCTGCAGTAGCAGAGACTCTTCCAGCAGCCTGCTCTCACACTTGGCACTGCAATTGGCACTTCCTTTTTACAGAAGGATGCTGACTGCTCTGTGGTTATGAACACTTAACGCTGCCCATTGCTCTCAGCTCACTTTTACAGGCTGTCTCAAGTCCTGTGAACGGTCCTGTAGTACTTGAATAATCAGAAAGTCACTCTCAGTCACGTTTTGGCTTGAGAATAAAGCAAAATCAGGCACCCGTACTTCAGTATACCATTTCATCATTTTTAGCATAGCTTTTAATGGCTGTACACAGATTGTGTTCAAATCAGACAGTATGCCTGGAGGATATCAGACTGCACAAACAGTCCCACTTTTCTTCTGTGCTTCCCAGTCCAGCAGAAGGCTGAGTGCTTCTGTAGCCTCTGTGACTGCACAGCTTGTGCCACAGTGCCCACGCTCCCCAGCCACAGTCCTTGGTAAAGCAGCACCACTGCACCTCAGAATCTTTCAGCTGCTCTGCTGGCCACAGCCCTAATTTTGCCATAAACTTTGGATGGTGGACTTCCTGCATGAGAAAGTATATGTTAGTACCTGCACTACAGAAATGCTGTTCTGCTCTCATGTTTAAATCTGTGTCAGTGTAGGGAATTTGACCACGGGTGAGACAGAAGCTCCAAGCTGTCTGCTTCATCTTATTGTGAGCACTGAGTCGGTCCCACTCACAGCACATGTAACAGCAGCAAGTGTCTGACTGCTGCTCAATGCTCCTGACAGCACCTTCAAACCAGCCCTGCTCCCTGATGCCAACTGAGCCTCTGGGGGAACGCAGCAGCTGCACCCGAGGCTGAGAGTCTGCCTGCTGTCCCAGAGGGAGGGGTGTGGACCCACAAACCAAGGGCTGAGCTGAGGGAGGGGAAGAAAACTGAGAAGCAGAGCTCTCACCAGCCCCAACGCCTCCTCTCAGGCACAACCACCACCTCCTGCTCCAAATGCAGGTGCAGGCACACCAGGGAGCAAGGTGAGAGTGCAGAAAGCACCTTTCAAAACAATCTATTTTCCTATGATAGAGAAGGTTAGGCAACAGGGCTTACCTAAAATTAGATTGCAAATTGCTGTTCGTGCCATTTTAATGTTCTGAAAAGATCCTAAAATATGAATTTTCCTGTAAAAAGCAGTCAAAGCAATGATAGTTAATGTAAGAAATGCAGTGATGAATGTAATTAATAAACAGCACATCTCTCACACTGGAGTTCAGAAGCACACCAAGCAGAAGTTGTATTCCCTAGTTTGTTTCTCAGTCATAGGAAAAAAACAACCCTATGCAGTAGAACCTCTCCTCTCCTAAATCCTTCTAAGGATACACTTTTACAGTTTGCAGTGTAGCAGCTCTGGGACAATGACAGCTGCAGGGCTGGAAGGTTCAACTTTGTTATTCACAGGAAGGAATTCCTCAGTTCTGGATGTGCCCAGGATGCTGTCATTCTCACAACAGAAGGTCAAACACTCAAATACCGCTCATTAAAAACAGCACTTCCAGCATTAGCAAGACAATTGATTTACAGATGTTTACAGAAACTTAAGCTCTCAGTTCCTGGAAGCTGACTGGGTTAGCTCAGGGATTGCAGTGTGACTGGAAGGATTTCAGTACTTACGAGTCAGCAAGAACGATCCGTGTTCTTGTTACGTTCTCTATAGTGAATTTGGTTTTTCCACCTTTCCCTGCTATTCTCCCTATTGCTCTCGACAGATGATCTCCTTTCAAAGGTTTGACTAAAATGAGAACAAAGTACTCAATCAAGCAGCAGTGGTGTGTATCCTCTGTAACGTTTCCTCTATTCAAACAAAGGGAAAAGCATGCAATCAACACGTGTTGAAACACATCGATTTTAGATGCTGCTCTCCTTGGGACCATCTCCAGGGACTTTAGGAGGAAGTTTTTGACACGGAGGGTGGTGACGCACTGGAACAGGTTGCCCAAGGAGGCTGTGGATGCCCCATCCCTGGAGGCATTCAAGGTCAGGCTGGATGTGGCTCTGGGCAGCCTGGTCTGGTGGTTGGCTACCCTGCACATAGCAGGGGGTTGAAACCAGATGATCATTGTGGTCCTTTTCAACCCAGGCCATTCTATGATTCTATGATATGACTCCCAGCAGTACATAAATGTTTGTGATGTCTGCTTCCTACTGCTCTCTATCATAGCACTGGGAAGAAGAGAACCCAGTTCCAGTTTAAGTCTAAGGGATGTATTCCCCAAAACATTCCATCTGACCTTCAAGTTTGACAACAAGTTTTTTGGTGATAAGTCCAATCATCAACTGCACAATCTGAAAAACTGACACACTTTCAAGGATGAAAAGCTGGAGAGTTGTGCTGGGAGATCTTCCTGGACCTAGATAGTAACGCTATGTATTGGCATCAAGGTTTTCCTGATCCCCAAGGTTAAGTGACACACATGGAGAAGAAGAAAAGAGCAAAGATGTGCTCAGGCAGTGCACATGGCTGCTTGAATAGCACGGCAGAAACTACTCACCATCTGTAACCTCAAATGATTCTAGGAAAAGGTCGTCTAACCTGATGAGAGCAAGAGCATCCTAAAACATGCAGAGATTTGTTATCAGCATGAGCATTACAGTACCAAGACACAGCTTCAAGTTTTTCTTTACAACAAACAGATCACATCAGTAATATATCTCTATTTGATGCATCAAACATCAGCCTTAATTTCAAACTTTATGGAAAACCACTGTGAAGATTTTTATTTCTTAATGTAATTTCCAGAGCGCTTGAAGATTTCAAGCAAGTTTGAGCAACGTCACAACCCGGCTGCTTGGAGACTCACCTCCACCTGAAAGCCAAGTATGAATGCTTTCACAAAGTCAGCTGCTTTTGTCAGAGCACTGAGGTCCTTTGTCTCTGAACAGGTCTGCAGAACAAGAAGTTATGTTTCTAAATTAAGATCAGGCAAACAGAATCAGGGCTTGGAAAATCTGTCAGATAAAGGCCAAAGCCACATTCATGTAACACCACTTCTGCGTTGTGTTCTACTGAAAGACCCGAGTAGTGTATGTTGTGCTTAAAACAACGGGCTGCACAGAGAGCTGCGGGTGCCCCATCCTTGGAGGTGCCCAAGGCCAGGTTGGATGAGCCCTGGTCAGCCTGAGCTGGTGGGGGGCAGCCAGACCATGGCAGGGGGGTAGAACTGGGTGGGCTCTGAGGTCCCTTCCAACCCACCCATCCTGTGATTCATTCCATGATGATCTTCAACCAGAACTATTACAGCCTATACTTGGGGGAGGGGAGAAACCGAAGAGATGGATGATTCCCGGAGACACCTCGAGGAGGATGAATGGTTCTAAGGACAGCATCCCGGAGGTGTTTTAGCAGGCGATTACAAAACACGGGTTCAATAAAACATAAGGGATAAGATAAAGAGGAACATAACGATACACGGAGCAGTGCTCACCTTGATCTCAACGTTCCTCGTCTTTAAGTTAAACCTGATCTGGAGCTGCAGGTGTTCCACGATGGGCGTGAATATCTTCATCCAGTTCTCCTTCAGCGGGGTGTACCTGTTGGCCGGCACCGGCACCTTCCTCACCTCCCCCTTCCCCACCTGCGGACAGCGGGGCAGTGAGCAGCGGACACGGGCAGATCCTCCCTCCCCCAGCTCAGCCGCTCCCCTCGGCCCCGCGCTCACCCCCAGGGCCGCGGCGGGCAGCGGCGGGAAGGCGGGCCTCTTACTGGGCTGCGGCCCCGCCGCCTCAGCCGACTCCGCCGCCTCCATCGGCTCCGCGCCCGCCGCTCTCCGCTTCCTCCGCCCGCGCTTGGAAGCCACGCTCGTGAAGCCGCTCTCGTCCGCCGCTTCGGTCTCCATGGCGACGGCCGCCGCACCCGAAGCTCGCACCTCTCCACCCGCCGCGCGGCCCCGCGTGGCCCTCCACCGGAAGAGCCCACCAGTACTTCCGGCCCGCCTTCCCTCCCGCTTCCTGCGGCGGCCGCGGCGCTTCCGGCGCGCGGCATGTCGGCGGCGGGGCTGGAGCGGCCGCAGGTGGTGGCGCACGTGCAGCAGTCGCTGAGCTACACCGTCTTCGACTGCAAGTGGGTGCCGCGCAGCGCCCGCCTGCTGTGCCTCGGCAGCGCCCCGCGCGGCACCGGCGTGCTGCAGCTGTACGAGCTGCGCGGCGGGCGGCTGCTGCTGCTCAGCGAGGTGAGCGGGGCGAGCCGGTGATGCGGGGCGGCCCCGCGAGGCCGAGGGGTCCCCGCTTCCCCCGGCGCAGTGCCGACCCCGTCTTTTTCCTACAGATCGAGAAGGCCAAGCCTATAAAATGCGCGACCTTCGGGGCCGCCTCCCTGCAGCAGAGGCACCTGGCAACGGGGGACTTCGCGGGCAGCCTCAGCATCTGGTGAGCGCCTCGGGCCCGGCGTGCTCCTGAGATCCCGGCTGGTGGGAAGGCTGCAGGTGGGAGCTGTGGTTGTTGGCAGCACAACGCGGCTCGGTCACCGTGGTGAATCCCGCAGCAGTTGATACAAACAGAGGAGCCCAGAACCGAGCCGAAGCTTTCAGAGCAGCCTGCTGCAATGGGCAAGGAAGGAGCCGTAGCCCCGTGGCTCTTAGCATTCGTGCCTGTATTTTGTTCCCCGTGTTAATTTGAGCTCGTGCACATTGCGCTCGTGTTCCCCCTGGGCTGTTAGACCAATCCTGACTGCCGAAGACAACGCTGTGTTATCTGTTCTTTCTCACCTAGGAATTTAGAAGCTCCTGAAATACCCGTGTATTCCGTGAAAGGTCATAAGGAAATCATTAACAGCATAGATGGTGTAGGAGGCCTGGGAATTGGGGAAGGTGCACCAGAAATTGTGACGGGCAGTCGAGATGGTGAGTGGGTGAGCTCTGCACAGCTTACTGTCATCCTAGAATGCAATCTGTGGGCACTGAGGTGAAGGGAGGCCCTGCCCGGCTGCTCTATTGAACTGTGCTTGGGAGAGGCTTCCTCTCTTTTGTTTGGGAGCTGCAGAGCAGCAAAAGATACTGTTGCCATTGAGCAAGGGACGGCAGGAATTCAAAGCAGAATGAATACAAAATAGCAGCTAGAGATCTTACACCTTCCACTTGTTTTTCCTTTGTTTGTTATTCTGTTTCATATTTTCTTATACATTGGAGTAGTCTGGAGTGGTCCGGCTGCAGAGCAGAGGCCTTTCCCTGGGGAAATAAGAGTGGTGCATCAGTGTATCCATAACGCTGACTGCTCTGCGCTCCTCTTCAGGAACCGTGAAGGTGTGGGACCCACGGCAGAAGGAGACTCCTGTCGCTAACATGGAACCTGCTCAGGGAGAGAGCAAAAGGGACTGCTGGACTGTGGCTTTTGGTAACCTGTCATAACAGCCCCTCTAATGTGACTGCGTTTTGACAATTATCAAACTACTGAAGGCAGGGTTTGCTGTTCAGTGTCATCAAGTTTGTGTGTTTTCAATGTGTTTTAAAGGCTGTTCGTCACATTTTGTGGTAGTTGGTTCAGGCATCATTTTCTTACCATCTTCGGTCGATCACTTCACAGAGAAGCTTTATTCCTAGGCATTTTTACAGCCCTGGCATGGGAATTGAAAATTTCTATGTCTGGGAATGTAAAAGCAAAGAAACTGCTTTGTCCTGGAGGGGTCCAACTGTGGCTGTGCACAGAGAACCAATAGCTGGTGTTGTGTAGTTCCAGCTGTCAAGCATTAAGACATTAGTTTAGGAGACTATCCTCAGAGCTAAATAAAGGCAGCAGAGACGCTTGACTGGTGCTCAGCACTTTTCCTATAAGAAGAGCAAGCTGCTTGCATTGTACGCAAGCAGGTGTTTCTGGATTAGCTCCATTTCTGCTCCCAGAGTCAGGCAGTGAGTTTTTCAAACTGTTAATGCATGCATGGATTATAATAACAAAATAGGGAGATGGCATTTCTTGGCGAGGAGGTCCAACTTCAGTGCTTGTTGCTGTTGAGATCTTTGTCTTCTGTTTTGACTCATGGAGAGAAAAGTGGCCTTGTACTTCCTTAGATCTGCCTTTGAGTTACGGATGCTTGAGCCCGGGCCACGTCCATCCCAAACTCTGCGCTCTCCATCCAGGTGAACTTCTGGCAGACACTGCTGTGCCTCCTTGATCCTGGCTGCTGGGAGGCAGTGCTGGGAAGCAGGCCTGGCCTGCGCCTGGCGATGCCTGTGGTAACACCCAGTGCCTCCTCAACACTGGTGAGCATGGTTTGCAGCAGCTGAAGCAGTCTGTGTAATTCAGGCAGTGCTTGGCAGGGGGAATAAAAACTTGTTGACAGTTGCCATCTCTTTCTTTAAACAGTGTCTAGTTTTGAAGCTGTTTTTTCTATACCTTTCAGGCTTGAAAAACAGCCTGCTCATTGAATCTTACTATAGTGATGCTTTGCTGGCATAAATCTAAGTTGAAACCGCTGACTTAAGAGGTCTCAAATTTACAGCCTAAGAGGGGTTTCTATATTGTGATTAATTCTGTCTCTGTGACCAGGCAATGCTTACAATCAAGAGGAACGTGTTGTTTGTGCTGGATACGACAATGGGGACATTAAATTGTTTGACTTAAAAACCATGTCACTGCGGTGGGAGACCAACATTAAGAATGGGGTAAGGTGCCATGGAAACAAGGCTTCGTTCTCACTTCTGTGATTGTATGTTTTCAGGCAGTCGTGTTATTGCCAAGTTGGTGATGTTGATGCTGTAAGAATAACCAATGATTAGATGTGTATTTGCAAAGCACACACACAAATATATGTTTTTAGCAGTGGCTGAATGTATTGATTTCTCTATTTCCAGGTTTGCAGCGTGGAGTTTGACAGAAAAGATGTGAATATGAACAAGCTGGTGGCCACGTCGCTGGAGGGAAAATTCCATGTTTTCGACATGAGGACTCAGCACCCAACTAAAGGTTTTGCTTCTGTTTCAGAGAAGGTATGGGGAGATGGATAATTTCTTTAGCAGCATATATTACAGAAGTTTGTCTCTGAAGTAGCTGGAAGCACTGCGGGTTTAAAATTATTGTCTTTGGTAGGCAAGAGGATCCCAGGTTACTGGGGTGAGCTGTGTGATAGCGTGGCCCTGGAGCAAGCAGTGGAAGGGCTCCCATGCATCCTGCTGCCAGCGCTTCCCAAGGCCTCCCCTCTTTCACAGTCTGTTATTTGGGCTCCTCTGATCTTTGGCTCTTGTTGCAGCTCTGTGCACTCAGCTGTGCCCCTGGGGATCATGTATATTGCAGGCCATATCAAATTGTGATGAGCATGCAGATTCAAATCTTAAGTATATCCAGAAATAAAGGGAGCCCTCTGAACAAGGTTTTTTTTTGTCCTGCCTTTACAGGCCTTACGTGGGCCTTGGAAATAGTTATTTTTCTTCAGAACCAAACATTTTTGATTTGCAGTATTGTGAGGAAGTGAGGACATATGGAGAGAGACTTACTGGCTGAGTTTCCATTTAATAGCTTTAAATTTCTGTTTTCCACATCACCAGGCAAAGCAGGTAAGACATTGTTTTGATCAGATAGCACCACAGTATTTACTGAATGAGAGTTGGTAGTAATAACACTGTGAACATGGGAGTTCTTATCTTTCATTAATTGCAGGTAAAGGTTTCCTTTCAGACATTTGCAGACAGATGTGCTTCAGGTCAGGTCATGTGTGTTACAGATTTCTGCTGCCTGGCTGAGATTTAAATTGGGATTTTAGATGCTCACGTTGTGTTTGCACAATGTTTGTAGTACATTCACTTCCAGCAATGTTATTTAGAGATCTCAGATGGTGAAATTAGCCCCATGGTGACGATGTCACCTAAGAGTCTGGAAATTGAGTACTTCTACAAAACTCCAGATGTGCTTATACAGCCACTTGACCTCTATTTAACCTTGCTTAGATGGCCAGTGGTGAAGAAGCTGAAGTAGTGTGGCGGCCTTGGTGGGGCTGCTGTTGCCTTACCTCTGCACAGGAGTGGGGCTTCTTCTGCCTGGGAACTGGCTGTTGCTGTGGCAGCAAGGTTAAGGCAGGAGGGAGGGAAGGTACCTCAGAATGGGTGTTCCAGTATTGAGTACACCAGTCATAGAATGGATTGGGTTGGAAGGGACCTTAAAGTTCCAGTGCCCCTGCAGTGGAGAGTGGTCTCTTCATACAGGTAACTGCAGTGTAAACTTTGCTTCCTTTCTGGTGAAGCTCAGCTGTAAATGACTTCTGTACAATGCTGGTTGTTTCCTAGGCACACAAATCCACCATCTGGCAGGTTCGGCACCTCCCGCAGAACAGAGACGTATTTATGACGAGTGGAGGAGCTGGGAGCCTTCATCTCTGGAAGTAGTAAGTGATCACCTTCTGGCCTGTAAAAGAGGAATGAGAAACCAAAACGACTGTTTATTGTTTTAAGAAAGAACCATTGTAAAAGTGGTGTGTGGGGATCCACTTCCAAGCTCAGAATATCTAGTTAGAATGACTGCTACAAGTACAGTGGAAAAGTGATTTTGGTGTCAGTATCAATCTGGAATCCTGAATTAATTCCTAAAAGAATGGGACTGCAACAGCACAGGTGAAATTAGCCCTTGTCACTTAATGTAATCATGATCTAATTGTATTCTCAGTTAATACTGAGTAGAAGAAAATAGATTTCTTACAATTCTCATATGGGAGCAATTACATCTTAGAAAAATATTGAAAGCCTGGGCTTTCAGTGGCTCTTAATATCTTCTCACATTACATAGCAAAATAATTTAGTCATCCTAAATGCAGTGAAGTAGATGCATCAAGTTTCAGGGGGACAGCTGAGGTGGAATTGTCTTGCCTGTGGCAAAAGCATCACTGTTGAAAAGCAAAAGGCTAGAGGAGAGAAATATCAGGACTCCAAACTTCCTGCCTCATTGTTTTGCTGTTTAATACTTACCAAGTATGCAGAGTGGCTATACCTGAATATGACGGCTCATTATTTTGAAGACATTTGCCTTATCTTGAGAACAGGGGAGACCTTTCTGTGTGCTCTTTTGAGAGCAGAACGATATCGCTGTTTGTCCCAGCAAATTCTAAGTGCACGTGTTTCTTTTCTTTCTGCCAGTGAGTACCCAGCTCAGCGCTCTAAGAAGGACTCCGAAGGAGCTGAGATGGGGGTGGCAGGTTCTGTCAGCCTCTTGCAGAATGTGACTCTGTCAACACAACCCATTTCTAGCCTAGACTGGAGCCCTGACAAAAAGGGACTGTGTGTTTGTGGGGCCTTTGACCAAACTGTGAGGGTGCTGATAGTTACCAAGCTTAACAAAGTTTGACAGGAAAACTGGGGTTTCTGATGAGAAAGCAATATAGTTTGCAGTCTGTAAATAGGGGAGGGAGGGCCCTACTGTTTTTAATTTAATTTCTCCCTTGTTAGAACTGGATTAAAGAAATAGAAACCAGATCTTTCTATTGAAAGTTTAGATACACGCACTTAAGAGTTGTTTGATTGTGCTGCGTTGACTTGAAAAAGTTTCCTGGGCATAAAACTTTTACCTTCTGGAAATGTGAATTTACATTAAAATAAAATGTGCCTTTCCATTAACACAACCCGTAACTTAAATCACATGGATTGCTCGCGTTCAGTTTAACCACAGTGCAAATCCATTCGTGCTTGTGGGATTGTTTGGCTCTTTTGTATGTAGCGATGTCCATATGCATTCATGCAGTGGAAACTACTATACACTTTCCCTATAGAAGCTCTGTGCTTACTGGATATGTTAGTTAGAATGTTTGTTGAAGTGACTTAGAATCCTTTAATACACTATAGAAACTACAATGAGTACTAAATATCCAGGTTCAACGGTGTAAACTTTTTGTTGAAGCTGGTATTAAATTCTTGCACAAAATGCACTGTTTTATTGTTTTAGTTCAGATTTGTAATAAGTTTTTAATGTTCTGTTGATTTTTTGTATCTGTTTTTAACTTTGTATTCCATGAATAAAATGATCTGGGGCGTTGTCTCAATATGAATGAAGTATATTATTCAAATATTTAATACGTAGAGAAGGAATGTGCTCCCAACAGTGTGTAGTCTTTGGAAGCGCACCATTTTGCAGCAGAAGTTACTAAAGCTAACTCCCTTTTAAAAACTGAAAGAATGCTTTGGCAGCTTCATAAAGATTCAGTATTTCTTCAAAACCAGCTGTGGCAGAGTAGCTTTGTTGCTGTCAATGTGCCTAAGCTTCTCTGTGATTCCTCTTGCCTACCTGGTGCTTCTTCTCTGAGCAGAGCGTGTTTCTGCCAGCTGTTTTTCACGTGCATATCCACTTACTGCCCTCTCAGTGTGTACTGAGGGGAGTGGTTCATAATTTCAGCAAGCTGTAATTGTTTCACCGATCACATTCTTTGGTTATTAGCCTACAGCTGACTTGTTTGTATAGATACAAGTCTCAGTTAAAAGGATTTGACTATTTCTGAAGCCAGATTGTGGTGGGAAAACGTCAGCTTTGCCCATGCTAACAACAAGAAAAGCCCCTTTGTGTCCATTTG
Source organism: Pavo muticus (assembly GCA_016647715.1). Taxonomy (NCBI): domain Eukaryota; kingdom Metazoa; phylum Chordata; class Aves; order Galliformes; family Phasianidae; genus Pavo; species Pavo muticus. The sequence continues at coordinate 2,563,152 of JACDJE010000029.1, read as the reverse complement.
CAAAGAATTTCTGTTTTCTCAGGCTTTGGAGTGAGGAATTGCTATCTGATAAATTCAGGCGAGTCACCTGCCCTGCTTCTCAAGCCCAGTGTTCCATGGGCTGCTCCTGAAAACAAGAGGCTGCTTTGCTGTGGCACCGGGGCCTTATGTCTGTGCTGGTCCTGCCACCAGCTGGTGTCTGAGCAAGATGCAGGAAGAAAAGGAAACTGCATAATACTGGTTGTTAAGGTTGGGCAAGTGGCAAGTAAGGGAAGTGGTGTGGAAGCCAGAGGCTATAGAAATTAGAAAAGGAAGCTGGACTGAAAGGTGAGGAGCTCTGTCAGAGGGGTCACGCTAAAGCCAGGATCAGGTAGTGAGAGAGATGGCAGGAGTGCAGAGCTTGTGCTGTGAGGAGCCTTCAGGCTGCATGGGAATAGTTCTGAATCTTAGCAAAGCTCTGCTTGCTGGAGGGCTGATGAGTTTTCTGCCGCAGCAAGTCATGCGCTGGGGGGGAGGCAAGTCTTAATGGTCTGAATGTGCTGATGGATCCAAGCTGGATCAGCTAAGTCACAAATTTAGAAGAGAAATGAGGCTCAGATTTGCCTGTGCTGGGTCACTCGGCTGTTCTGGGGCTGTGGGGGAAGTGGGTTGGATTGAGAGGCTTTACATTTTTCTTCTGGTCTAAGAAGATTTGAGCTAAATGCAATGTCCCTGTTAACTCCCAGGTATGTTAATTGATTAAGCCAGCTGAGGAAAAAGATAGGCACCTCTGGGCAGAAAAGGCTCACAGGCTATTAGACTTTGTGGAACTGAGAAATCATTAATGCTTGTGTAGCAGTTAGGGGTTGGCAGGAAAACTGCAATAGACCATAAACCCATCTGTGGAAGTCTATGCTTTTAATAGACTGATGCTCAGCTCTAGGCTGTCTTCAGATTCAGAGCCTCTTGTATCCTGCATTTGTCAAGAGCCAGTGGCGATAAAAGCACAATGACTGAGAGCAGCAAACCAGGAGGTATCTGAAACTGGAACAAAGGTTTCCTTCTAGTAAAAGAGCTCTTAAGTTTGCTGAGTAGCATCTGTCCCTGCATGGAGACGGCGCCTTGCTCAGGGGCTTGGCAGCGGGAAGGTCCTGCAGCATGGCCAGAGCTGTGGGGATGCCCTGGCAAGGAAACATCCCAGTGCTGTGGGCAGGCACTGGAGCTGCTAAGGCTGAGCCCAGAATATGAGATCCCTGAGCAAAGGTTAATGAGGTCTGTCCATCTGCCAAAACTGTGCAGCACTAACTTCTAGCTTTATGCAGATAGGTATGCAGGTTTCATTCTGGCTTGGCAAGCAAAGGGCAGGTGGTGTAGTGTGTTAGTTGTATGTTGGCCTACAGGTGCTCTTTCAAGGTATGTAGGCTAAATGTTTGGCAAAAAGCAAAGCCTTGAGATGTCTCCCATAGACTTGATGGTTTACTTGAAAGTGTATTATCTCATGTGTGTATATAGATATCTATTGAACACAAGTAATGCATCTTCTAATATACATGGCATAACTTTGAGAGTGTATCCTGATATTATCTTAAATGTTGTCCCTTTTAGGGTGTATCCTGGGCTGAAGAGAGTAGAGGGAACTGTTGTTCTGCTATCTTGGCTGCAGCTGTCTTTGTAAAGCCAGGGATGGGCACTTCAAAGAAGCAAGTCAAGCTCTTGAGTCTAAAGTGTGTCGTTCAAAGATGAGCTCCATTAGCTTTGTGCTGTAATTGAAATACAGTCGCTGAAAGGCATCCTAAGCTGCAGGATTTGGGGGAAATATGGTTTCCCTCTTTAATAGTAATTCTGGGTAAAGCACAGAATGAGGGAAGAAAAAGCTCTCAGTATAGATGTCAATGGGCGAAAACAAAGAATGGCAAGTGCAGCACTGGGCTCTTGGTGATACACTTATTATATACTTGGCCTGCAGCAGCAATTTCCATTCCTTATACAACCAACTCCAGGGTGAACTCCTAGTGAGCCTAGATGATAGTGATACAAACTAACAGCAAAAACTAATCAAACAACACTTCTTAATGCTCCATGCACTCAAAAAGATGAAATTTGTATTACCTCTGAGTGCTTAATTTTGATATCAATCTTATTTGTTGTTTTGAGAAGTAGGGAATGGGATTCCCTCATGAGAAATGTGTTGCATGGAAATATGTGACAGCTTTTCATGGTGAAAGTTTGTTTAAAAAAAGCCAAACAACAAACAACAAAGAGAGCTGGAGGAAAGCACAGATGGATTGTAGTGTTGTGTTTGCTCAGAAAGGGTAAGTGGCTATATTTGTGTACCTGAAAATAAAGAAGATAGTTACTAGTTGGAGGGAACTGCTGCTGCCAGTGTCTGTACTACGCTTTGTCTCCTTGGCACACTAGATTTCTGCTTTTCCCAAGCTAAATGAGAAACATAAGCAGACCAAAAGCAGCCCGTGGCAGCCTAGTCTGCTCTATTTATAGTCCCTCCCCGTCTTGCTGAAGACTGGCACCTTGCCTCTGCAGCCTGAAGGCTGAAGAGCTACAGCACGTTCTAAATAAAATCATAACGCAGCAGAAATGAAATGCACAAGTCCCTTCTGATGCAGGACTGAGGCATGCCCTGCAAAACTCCAGCTTTGTCCAGGAATGGAATGTGCTGCTGAGTTTGATGGTTTTATTTACCAGCAGCAACCATACCTAGTAAACATACCTTCACAGCAGCTACTTCTTGTTTCCTGTGCAAATCATCCTCATGTGTATGTGGCAGGATCTATTTATGGGCATGACTGCAATGTCTGTACATGTCACACAGTTTTTCACAGGTGTCACCCAGGTCCCCAGCTGTTACACATCGGTTTCTTCTTTCACATCTGTTACTTTGAGTTTCACCATTTGTACAGGCCCTTGGGCATTTCAGCCCCCCAAGGTTTTCCGTGCAGGGAGCCTATGTATGGTTTATGGTGTATTGTTTCCATCACCAGAAAAAAATATTTAAGGTTTAAGCCATGATTTGGATTGAATTTTAAGCGAAGTATCACAGGTGTTGACTCTCTATGGGAAGCCACAATGCAGTGCCCTGTTGAAGTGGGTGAAGTATCACCTGTTGTCTATTTTTTCCAGAGTTCAGCTATGATATGGAAGGTATTCAAAACCAGCATCAAAGGAAACATAAGACAAAAGGAAGGACTCTAGAAAATTGATGTATCATACCAGTATTTGAGAACTTACCTTGATAAAATTAAAACAGCTAATTTGCTGGTGTGATTCGGGTCTATAGCATCAGCTGTTGCCAGTAGGCAGCCAGTGTGTGGCTGCCCTGTTCAGGAGACCAGCTGGATTTAACAAGATCTGCCAATCTGTCAGAGAACAAGCCCCTTGCTGCCTAGCTTACTAGTACAGCTACAGCCTCTGAAGCAGATGTGTCTGTTCCAGTTTTACCTCCTGAAGTTCTGCCTACATTTCCCTGCCTACAGGATGTTAGTAGATCTTGACCCACCTTTAGTCACCATGTCCATGCGCAGGGACAGCTGGGTTACAGAACCACAGAGGTACCTGTAAGTTCCCTCCTCAGTATGTGACAGTAAGGACAGCCTGTCCAGAATGCACAGACAGGTTCTCTACTCACAACAACTTCCTCTCCCGTCAGCGTGCAGGGCCAGCCTCTCAGGATATTTCCCAATCACAACATTAACCCTGACCTTAAGAGTGGCAGTAAATCTGCATGTTTTTCATCACTATAAAAAGCCCATCAGCAACATAAATAAAACAAGCACAGACAAGCTCTCCTAGGTTGCTTTGGATTTTGAGGTTATGAAACATTCAGGACTCCCTCTGAAGCTAGAGGTTTGCAGGATGGCAGTAAGTCTCACAGAGCTGCACAGCAGCCGAGACCTGATGGGGCCTTTTCCAGTGGTAGTGATTCAGAGATGGTAGCTCAGCCTGTTTCCCAGGTTGGGTTCTATTAGTTGCTTACTGTTAGACTCACTGTTACAGTGCTTCTTTTAAGTAAAATATGGGTTCAGACTCCAAGTCCCAGCTGCTTCCAGTTCTTCCTCTTACAGGCAGGGTTTGCTTGCATTAAAACCCATCACTAGCAATACTTGTGTCTTGGAACATACTCAGGACAATTTTATTTTCATTAACATTTCTACCATTACAGTGTGAATGCTACATTAGTCTCGCTTTGCACAGATGTGAATGGCTACAGGTATGGTGCAAAGCCTTAAGTTCTTATTTGTGATTTTGCTGGGTTCTACAGAAGCTGTACCTTCTTATCTCTTCCATATCTCAGAGGGCATAATGCACCTCTTTTACTGCCACTGTAGCACTTTCTAGCCCTGATTATGCTGGGATGTTGCTCCAGCCTGTCCTGCATCTGTCTATCAGAAATAATCCAACATTAGCTATGTCCTCTGCTTATTAAAGGCTTTTTTCCTCCTCTACATTTTTTGTTATCTTCTGTGGAAGATTTCTGAGACAAAGACAGTCTTTTTATGAGTATTTTGAGCTTGGAGTGCCATAAGCCTCAGGTTTCCAGGCAGCACTGCCACAACAATGAAAAATAACAATAAAATATAAGAATAGTTAATAAAATCTGTTCAGTTCATTTGCGTCTCATGCTAAACCTTTCATTTTCTGAGTCATCAATCTTCCTGCAGAGCTGACAGAATCTCTTCTTCATGTTTCCTTGTGCTGTAGCTCAACGAGGCAGGATGGCAGACCCTTTCTGCTGCCTTGCAGAAGTGAGCAGTAGCACAGACCTGTGGCATCTTCATATCCACCAGCGTTTTCTCCTCCTGACATTCCCATTCTTTTCCTCCCACATCCTGCTGTTGCAGAATGTATGGCAAACCTAAGAGCAGCCACACGAGATGAGACCAAAGGGCCTTCCAGCCCCATTCCCTGCCTCTTCAGAGGATGTGTGCAGGTAAATAAACGCAAAGAAAAAGTCCTTAAAAATTTCAACAGTACTTTGGGTCCTAATTTTGATTTATTCCCAGAGTTGTCCTAGGCTTCGTGCTAAAATGACGCTGGAGAATGAAATATATGGTTCTACTAAGCATATGCACATAAGCTGACAAGTGAGAATGGTGGAATGCTAAAGCATTTAGAAAAATAAAATCTCGATTTCTAGTACAGTTTACTTTTGTAATCTTCGTGACAGATTGCTGTAAAAAAAATTGCAGCTTTACATACTGATTGGAAGCTATGTTAAGGCACATGCAAGACGAGGAGGTGACCTGAGGCAGCCAGCACAGCTTCACCAAGGGCAGATCGTGCCTGACCAGTCTGATGGCCTTCTATGATGGAGTGATGGTATCAGTGGACAAAGGAAGGGCAACTGGTGCCATCTGCCTGGACTTGTACGAGGCCTTTGATGTGGTCCTGCACCACATCCTTACCTCTAAATTGGAGAGAGATGGATTTGAAGGCTGGACTAGTCAGTGGATAAAGAATTGGTTGGATGGTCACAGCCAGAAGGTTGTGGTCAATGGCTCTATTTCCAAGCAGAGGCTGGTCATGAGTGGTGTCCCCCAGGGGTCTGTCTAGGGACCAGTGCTCTTCAACGTCTTTGTCAGTGACCAAGATAGTGAGATTAAATGCACCCTCAGCAAGTTTGCTGATGACACTGAGCTGAGTGGTGCAGTTGATAGGAGGAAGGGATGCCATGCAGAGGGACCTGGGCAGGCTTGAAAAGCAGGCCCACATTAACCTAATGAGATCTGACAAGGCCAAGTACAGTGTGTTGCATCTTGGTCAAGGCAATCCCTGATACATGTACAGACTGGGAGAAGAACTCCTTGAGAGTAGCCCTATGGAGAAGGACTTGGAGGTCCTGGGGGATGAAAAGCTGAAAGTGAGCCAGCAGTGTGTGTTTGCAGCCCAGAAGGGCAGTGGTATCCTGGCTGCATGAAAAGAAGGGTGGCAGCAGGGCAACAGAGGTGATTGTCCCCCTCTGCTCTGCCCTCGTGAGGCCCCATCTGAAGTGCTGCATCCAGGCCTGGGGCTCTCAGCACAAGAAGGATGTGGAGCTGTTGGAGTGGATCCAGAGGAGGGCACAAAGATGATCAGAGGGCTGGAGCACCTCTCCTACAGATGAAGGAGCTGGGATGAAGAAGAGAAGGCTCCAGGTTGACCTCATTGCAGCCTTCCAGTACTTAGAGGGAGCTTATAAACAGGAGAGAGACCAACGTTTTACACAGGCAGATAGTGATAGGGAAAGGGAAATGGTTTTAAACTTTAGTTTAAAAGGAAGAGGAGAGGAGAGACTGAGGTTAGATGTCAGGGGAAAATTCTGTACTCTGAGAGTGGTGAGGCCCTGGCACTGCTGCCCAGAGAAGCTGTGGGTGCCCCATCCCTGAAGGCATTCGAGGCCAGGCTGGATGGGCCCCTGAGCAGCCTGGTCTGTTGGGTGGCAACCAGCCCACAGCAGGGGGTTGGAACCAGATGGTCGTTAAGATCCCTTCCAATCCAAGCCATTCTATGAATTGGAAGAAATGCAGTGTTGGAACAATATCAGAACAAATACTCTGTGCATGGTAGACTGCTTTTGATTTATTTCTACTGTTTTCATATATAAATGCATATAACCTCATCAATATATTTGCATCCAGCAAATAAAGTTTCATATGTAAAGTAACCAGATACAGCATCCAGCACTTCACCACATCCTGTCATTTAATCTAGCTGGCATGGACACAAGCTCTCTTGATCTGTACTAACTGTCTTTATCTCAGTGTAGATCTCAGCCTCCCTATCTGTTACGTTAAAAAAGCTTTAATCAAAGAGTTTAAGCCAGTTTTATTGAATTATATTATTTTTTCTTCCTGAAAACAAAGTTACATCGAGCTCAGTTTCCTTCTTTCCACATACTTTTACATCTGTGTTTTGATTATAGATGTTTTCAAAAGGGAAAAGAGCCTCTGTTCAGTATGTTTAAAGCCATTCTAATTTAATTTGAGTGCAGAAAAAAAACAAAAAACATTTCCAGAGCATTTTATATGAAAGGTGAGTCTAAGTTCACCTGGGCATAGGGTGCAACATGTACCACTGCCAAATCCAGCAGGCTGTATCAGAACATGGAAAATGTTAGAGGTTATACTTCTCTTCCACTGTCCTAGGTGCCACTGCTACAGTTTATGGGTTCCTGAAGATGAGAGACTTCCCTGTGGGCTAGCCTCAAGACTGTATTTCCCTTTTTATCCAATCTAGTGGCTGGGGCACAAATCTTCAGCTGTCTTCCTGTACTCACCATTTGCCTTGTAATAAATCACTGTATATTCTCTCTTTCTGCCCTGCTTCTCCATTCCTTGCATGTATCTGATCTCCGTAGAATACAGGCAGAGTAAATTACCATAAACATGCTGTTGAGCTACCTGTAGTTACCATTTAGCAAGTGCTTGTCTTCTGATGAGCCAAGGGACACATCAGGTACTCACCCCTCTTGCACTCAGTGCAAGTGCAGGTAGGCAGGCAGATGAGCAGATGGATGTCTATGCTTCATCTTACTCCTGCTACACCCTCTTCTGGTAATTTGCTGATCTGCCTACAGAACAGATTGCATAAATTAATTAGATTACATCACAAAGAAACAGACCAAAAATCATGAAATGCCTGGCCCAGAAATTCCTTTGTGTGCCTAAGGCCTTCAGACACAAGCGCACTCCATATACTATTATCTCTTGAGCTGGTCTGCGTGTCCCAGCCTGGGATTTTACAAGGTATCTTCCAATACTCTGCTTTTTAATGACTTTGGCCATAAACTGACTTCAAACACAGTAGGGCAGTGTAGCAGAAATGCTGAGTCACAGCTTGAAGCAGACATTGAGCACCTGGTGGGAAGTCAGGGCCAACCCAGGGGAGCTCAGGTGTATGTACCTGAGTGACCAGAAGGGGGTGAAGCCAGGATCCACCCCCTCCCAGACCTCATTTAAGGGATGGCAGTAGAAGCAAGGATATCTTGCTGGAGATCCCTGCATACCTGAGGCCTTCTGTAGGGAAGAAGCATTTTTCCCTTTATTTCTGTGCTAATGGCTGTTGCATTTGAACAAATCCTCACTTGCTGCAGCCTGGGACCTTGCTGCTCTGCTGTCATTGCTGTGCTTTCCGTAGCATTACAGCTAGGTAATTCAATTGTGAAATGGTTTGCAGGTCAGGTACCCAGGTGCAGGCTAACTCATTTTTTGAAATAGATTAAAATGTGATATTGTACGGTCTCAGACAAGCACACTTAATCAAACCCAACCTATAGGCTGACCAGAGGTACCACAACACTTCTCAACTTAGTTTCAAAATAGATTAGCTGTAATCATACAGAATTAAATCTGATTTAGGTCTGAATTACTTTAGCATTTTCAGCACAGCTAGTGAATCTCTAGAGGTTCAAGACGTGGTTTGCCAGAATAAAAGTGATTTACTATGTTAGAAGGCTTTTTCAGTAGCATTTTTTCCTGGGACTTGGAGTTGCCACAGCTGGTCTGTACTTCAGGCTGTGCTGCTTGGCATGACACAGGCTTAAGTGATTAGACATCTCTTTTTGATATTTTTATCAAAATGCAAATAATCTGGAAAATTTCATTCCATTATAATTTAGTGAGATGCATTTTGCTTTAAAATAACGTCCAAGGGAGGAGCAGCTAGTAAATTGTATCATTCAAGCCTCAGAAATACAACTGAGGACTCCACAGACATTAGAGAGAGTAGAACAGGCAACAAGAAGCTTTCTTTTAAACAACATTTGTGGGTCTGACCCTCCGAGGTGAAAAGTTGAGGCAGTTTAGTATTCTGAAGTGTCAAGACTTTTAACAATAAACTGATAAAGTATTAATGCTCATCTTTAATACTGCAAATATGCCCATCTTAAAGAATTAATAGTCCTGATGAGAATACTGGAAGTGATCTCAGAACAGAAATCCTTCTGCTTTCAAGTAAGCATAATGGTTCCAGTGAGGTCAAGACTACGGGATTTGGCATCCCTGTCTCCTCTGCAGGAGCTGATATGTAGTATATACAGTGAGTGAGATAAATCATAATAAAGGCCTAATTACATTAAAGATGCCTGTCGCTTTCACTATTCTGGCAAAAGTATTTAGGATTGTTTTCTGTTGTTTTGAGAATTATAGAGAAGAATCAATAATCATTCATAGCCCTCTCAAATGAAATGGCTTCCATTAAGTTCTGGATGGCAGTATAGCTTTTCTTGGATAGATTTTTTTATAGATATTCATACATCATAATATGCTTTCACAGTGGCACCAACATAACAACAACTCAATTACATACGGTGCATCTCAGATCAGATTTTGGCTGCAATAAATGCAAATCCTTAAGTCCTCATTCTCTTCTCAGAAAAACAAACAAGCAAGACAGCCATTTTAGCAGAAAACAATACTTGCATACCTAGCAGTCCTTTTAGTGAACTGCATCAAGAAATTCGAGGACGCATGGCACTAAGTTCTCTCTGGTGAACCGAATAGAACCACAAATCTGCAGCAGTTTGGAGCCAGTAACAGATCTATAGCAAAAGTAATCCACTAGAAGGCGACAAAGAGCCACAGTGTATGATCATGGAAGATTTGGTTGAGTCCAGCCTGCACTGCATTAATGCTGTACCTGGTTACAATCTTCTGCAGTGTTGGTTGAATCTGATAGTTGATCAGCATCTGTTGTGTTTTCCTTTCATCTCGAGACTGAAACAAAATGTGGAGTTTAGGAAATATGACTCTGGCAGAAACTTCCTACCTAATGTTTGGTAAACCAATCTATCCATCAGCTTCCATCTCTGTGTACCCAACCTGTGACACGTGCACACAGAGGTCAGAATGAGCTGACCATGTGCCAAATGTTCTGTGGGATTTTATTTAGGAGTTCAAGTCTTGCTTTTTCTGTTACCCTTCAATCTGTTGCATTTTTAAATATTATACACAAAATCTCCTCTGAATCCCCTTTTGCATACAGTTTGCATAACTGTAGTTGTACTAGATAGAATGAATGAGTGGTTGTGAAAAGTCAGTGAAACGGGTTCTGTTATTGCGCTGAAATATTTGTGGACTTGCATTGCTTTTTCAGCCAGCTTTGCTTGAAACTGAAAACCTCCAACATCTAAATCTCCCGGAGGTAAAGGAGATGACAAGACGTAAACCAGCACTATGACTGAAGATCTTCAGATATGCTTCCAGCCAGGGATAGGGAGAATGATTCGTCTGTAGCTCATACTGATTTAATTAGAATAGACTCCTTCAAAAACCAGCCAACTAGGAGCAAGTTCATTTTTGTGATATTTTAACTTACACTGCAGGCCCAGAGAAGTGCGCTGCAGGGCAATGAACCCCAAACATCAAGCACTGTTCCCCCAATTCCTTCCAGTTCTTGAGGGCAGCAGGAGGAGGACCGGCATTTTGCACGGTCTGATGGTGACAAGACAAGGGGGAATGGCTTTAAACTGAAAGAGGGGAGATTTAGGTTAGACGTCAGCAGGAAATTCTTTCCTCAGAGCGCGGTGAAGCACGCCCTCCCCACATACAGAACCGCCCCAGCGGCGAAAGGGCGTGCGGTAACATCCCCGACTTCCCGCCCACGGGCGCCGACGTGACGTCATCACCGCGCGCCGGGGCAGGCCTCGCCTCTGGTCGCTTTTCCGCTCTCAGCACGCTTCCGGCCCGGCGCCGTGCGGCTGCTGGCTCGGGCCCGTCAGCAGGGCCACGCTGCGGTAGTGGGGCTAAGGAGGGGGGAATCGAGGCCTTCCTCCCTTCGGTGTAAACGTCATCACATCTCTGCTTGGGATTTAAGGACTTTCGGAGCCGCCGGAAGTAGCAATTTGGGAACGTTCAGTGCCTCTAACGTTCAGTGCGTTATCCCAGCCTCGTCTGTGACAGCGGAGATGTGGAGGTGATGTTTGCAAAAAGGTCAGTATCGCAACTCTAAAATGTGAAAATTCCATGGCCTGGTGCCTGCAGGATCCGTGAGGCACTTCATCTGTCACAAGGAGAAGGTGTGGGTTGTAAGCTGCCTTGATTTGTGCACGCGCTTATTTCAAATGACACACGTGGTCATGGAACCTGTGTGAGGGCTGAGAGCCAGCGAGGTTTTCAGGGGGCTGTGTTAAATTGTCCACGTTGTTCTGCAGTCCCAAACATGCGAGTACTCCACGACTTCCCAGAACTGAGCTGCGTGCAGCACTGGTTCTTTTAGTGAGCACAGACAGGGTGATTAATGCCTAACTTTAGTTGCTAAGTGAATGTGGGCTGTGGGCTTTTCAGCTGAAGTCGTGCCCTGAGGGTGGCTGTACCTAGGCAGGTTGTGCTGTAGGCATAAACATGGGGTTCCTGTTAAGAGTCCGGGGTCATGGCAACCTATACTGTTGATTCAAGCTGGGGGATATAAGGGCAGAGCACAGCCCTGCTAAACGTGACCTGGGTTACTGGTGGATGGCAGCTGGACTGTGTCCTTGCAGCTCAGAAAACCAACTGTATCCTGGGCTGCATCCAAAGCATTGCGGCCAGTAAGGTGAGGGAGGGGATCTCCCCCTCTGCTTTGCGCTGTGAGACCTCACCTGGAGCACTGTGTCCAGATGGAGAGTGCTCGGTACAGGGGAGACATGGACCTGTTGGAGCACGTCCAGAGGAGGGCCACAGAAATGATCCCAGGGATGGAACACCTCCCTGTGAGGACAGGCTGAGAGCTGGGGCTGTGCAGCCTGGAGAGGAGAAGGCTCTGAGGAGACCTGAGAACAGCCTTTCAATATCTGAAGGGGGACTGTAAGAAGGAAGGGGACAGACTCTTTAGCAGGGTCTGTTCTGACAGGACAAGGAGAAATGGTTTCAAATTAAAAGAGGGTACATTTAGATTGGATGTAAGAAGAAAGATTTTACAATAAGGACGGTGAGGTACTGGCGCAGGTTGCCCAGAGAGGTGGTGGATGCCCTGTCCTTGGGTACATCCAAGGCCAGACTGGACAGGGCTCTGAGCATCTGATTGAGTTGTAGGTGTCCCTGGTCATTGCACAAGAGTTGGACCAGATGACCTTTAAGGGTCCCTTCCAACTCAACGATTGTGTGGTGGTTCTATAAAATGGTGTTGGAACTCAAGGAATATCAAGAAATCAGTGTCTATTGTAAGAAGAGCCTGATTGTCAAAGCGGAGATACAATTTGCATGTACAGGCCATGGCTAAAATAGTTCACTTCAGGCTGTTTTGTTGGCACGGTCAAGTAACGAACAGCCAAAAGTAGATTAAGATCACTGTTCAGATCAGCAGAAAAAGGTACTGCATGAAGTGTAAACGTAGGAAGTGAAATTCCAATGAAAGGAATTGTGTTTTTCATGGAATGTAGAACTAGTGGCTAGAGGAAACGAGTGGCAGCATGTGTTGGAAGAAGCAGGAAACTCCAGGGTTGAGGACACATCAGCTGCAGATGGGGCACTCATTCATTTCTGTTTGCTGGGAATTTGGTAGGACAGAACTATTGACTGCTGTCACAAACTGAAAAAAACAAAACAAAACATGGAAATACGGAGATACATTGTCAAAGTGGATGCAACTCAGTAAACTATACTAGGGGACAGTGTTTTGCTGTACAAGTACTTCTTGACACTCAGAGCAACCAGAAGTATGAGACCAGTCAAGCATTCAAATGTAACATCACTTGAAAGCCTGTCTTGAAATGAGCTGTCCTAACATAGCATGAGAGCTGTTATGAACGTGTCTCACTAAGAGGTGTTCTGGACAGACATAAAGACAGCTGGTTTTATCATTGTACTTGCTGATGGGAGTACTGACAGGTTTGAGCTGAACAAGAGCCAGTGTATATTGGATTTGTTCAGCAGAGGAAATGTCTTTGTCATCAGCTCTGGAATCTAGCACGGCTGATGACACTGCACAGAGAATCAAAATGATTTGGGAATCATAGGGATCAAGTTGAAGGTTTCTGCCTATGTAGATAGGATAGAAGTGAATAAGGGCCAGGATGAGATACTTGATTCTCATCATATGCCTGTGGGCTGCAGTGCAAGCGAGCCTTAAATATATTATTGCCTTTCTTTAAATTTTGATCTTCATTTAAGACAGAGTAAAATAAACTTTGTAGATCCTCTGGGGCTGAAGAGATTAAATCTCAGCGGAATCAGCAAGAACCTGGTGGCTGCTAGCTGTGTTGCAGGGCTTTTCTGTGCTCATCGGGATAGTGCCAGGAGCTTAGCTTTGATGTCAAGGTTAAAAGTGATTGCTTGGCTGTTACCTATGTATAATATAGTGCATTGGATAACTACTGTGTCTTGAGTAGGGATGTTTTTAAGGGGATCAAGAGAAGCCTGCTGCTGCATATTTGGTATTTCATGATAGGCTTAATTGCTTTTGCAAACAAGATTGTGAGTTGGCGTTTGAAGAGTGCTGTAATTGTACTTAGTAGATGTGCTCTCCAGCTGCCTTGAAAAAAGAGCTCTGTGGACACAGTGATAACTAGCAAGCAACTAAGTACTTGTTATGTACTGAGCAGTCTCTGCCAAGGACGAGAGCCTGTGGTACTTACAGCTTTGAAAATATGGTATAAAATGGATGTCTCTGTCTAAAATGAAGTGGATTTCTTTGCCCAAAAGAGGTTTGTAATTAAAAAGCTTTGTTGTGGTCTCTAGTAGCTTTAAATTTAAGATGTTTGTTCCGTGTTGCTCCGTTGCTGTACAGCTACAGCAGTGAATTAATACAGAACAGACATCTGCCATGCTTGTGTGTCACCTACAGTCACTACGGGTTCTGATTCAGAACTTGAAAGGGGGAAGACATTGCCAAAGTTTAGATATGGGCAGAGATGGTTTGTCATACTGATGTTGCTAACGCATTTGATTTGAACCTGAAAGCAGTTTACATAGCCTGACTAACAGTGTTTGGGTTTCTTTTGGTTTTCTATGATCTATAGATATCAATGAAAAGGAGGAAAATCTCATCAGATTTTTGTTAGGTGAATCATCTGAGAAAAGTAGGTCAGAGCTCAATATGAAGACAAGGCCTTCAAGTGCTTGAAATAGAGGTGAGAACTAGCAGGAAGTGCTAAGTGAGATGCAATATTAAACACAGTGCTGGATGCTTAATTGATTATTTTGTCTTCTGTTTACTTGTTACAAACTACTTCAAATAAATCTTTTTTATCCTGAAAATGCTGTTTTAATTCCTGGTGAAAAATCACGTGTGTGACGCTGAACGTATTTTAAGTCTGTCTTTTGAGGGTTCATGTTGCCATGTTGATATATATCTGTAGCTCCCATTACTTTCCCCATGCTTCTTCAGCAAAATCTCTCATTATGCACCCTCAGCCTAATTAGAGTTTATGTTTTTCAATATAAGAGGGACAGTTTTGATGCCCAGGTGGGCAGGAGGGGAAGTGGGGTTGGTTTGTTTCTCTTTTTGAGCCAGCAAGCAACTGATTGCTGAGGCTTATGTTGGTTTTTGAGCCCTAGGGTTAAAAGGGAAACTTGTTCCTGGTAGATTGATGTCACGAGGTCACGCCACATTTGTCCACACTTTTTGTTTCTCTCGATGTCCTCAATCAAAATTGGCCTTTTTTATTTTGTATTTATGGCTTCTGAACTTTCCTTTGCTTTCTCAAAATTAAAGGTCTTATAAAGTACTGCTATTGCACAACCACAGATTATATGTTCAGCATTGTGTTATTACTTGCTAATGAAAATACATATCCTTATTTTCTCAGTTTTTCCCCAGTGCTCACATTTGATCAGCAAATATTTTCATATCTTCACGTATCTGAATACTTGTAGTATTATTTTTAAGTTGGATCTCCGTGGCAAATAAAATACAGTTGAAAGTCAGCAAATCCAACAGAAGACATCTGTGTAGTAAACGTCCACTCCTGGAACTGAATTTCTGCTTGTTCAAAATACATAGGGAGACACTTGCAGAACTTTGAGGAAATGTTGTTTGTGGTTTAATAACTGAAACGTAACTATTGAGGGCAGCATAACCTTTAGGCATATTTATAGAGTCACTTACACGGTCTCAGCTCCTCCCATCCTTGCCTTTGTCATTCAGCAGGTGTGACTGTGCAGTGTGTGTTGGTTTTGGCAGAAACAGTTCTGTGCAGTTTCCGGTGTACATGTTTTCTAATGCAGTGTGAGTTTGTTCTTGTTGATTTAATACTATCAAAACTATTGTAGGCTGTTGACTGCTCCTTATTGTTGGCATGTGCCAACGCTGTAACATATCCTGCTCAGAGATTAGTAATGCTGAAACAACAGTCTAATGAAAAGAGAGAGGGCCCTGCACAGCAGGAGGAGGAACTTGCTCTGGTTCCTGCTGAACTGCAAACACAAGTTTGACACATTTCTCCCTCCTTCCTTGGCACAAGGAGCAGACTTAGGCTGAGTGCCCTATCCCTGCCCTTCACTGCCTGTGTGCAGCCTTGTTCCAGTGATGGCTGACACATTTTTTTCCCTTTCCTTGCTAATTAAGTGTTAAGTAAATACCTCATGTTACGAGGGCAGCTCTTTCTGGTTCATGAGGCAGCAATTGCAGAAAAACTTATTTTGAGCTATGTCTCTTCATTCCTACTATCTTCATGTTCTTTCTCTGCCTCATCTTTTAAGATTACCTTGGGATATTGAGAGGAATGCAATGTATGTTCCAGTGACTGCTTGTCCGTGCGACTGCAGTGAAATAGCTTGAATTCTGTTTGATTGGTGACGTGCTCCTGCTGTAGGAGTTTGTTGCTGTTGTTGGTTTTTTTTCTGTGCTGGTTGCCTTGATGAAGAGAGGGAGAAAAGTTGGGATTTGTCAGTGTGTTCGTGCACATCCCTAACATTAAAACTATAGCAGATAAATTATTGTAGGCAATGGTAAACCCTGTTTTTGATTGTTGGATTGGATAACGCTTCTCTCCCTGTGTGTGTAAGTATAGTAAATGCATGCTGACAGACATCTTCTAACCAGGCTTAACTGTATTAACAGCTGGCAAAATCTAGCTTCTTCTGTGTAGCTTTAAATATTTTCTGTGCTGTATTACAAGATTACCAGATAGCTGGTGGGCTCTTAGCCTAAGAAGGGTGATTGTAATGCAAGTACCAGGACAGAATGAAATGCAAACAATGCTATCATAAGGGATAGAAATAATTATATTGCTATTTGCCTTTCTGCAGGCAGTGTTTTGTAGGTTCAGCTTAGCTTTCTTGCTTAGGTATGCTGCAGCTGACTGAGTTGGTATTTAGATGGTTTGAGTTACATGCTGGGGTAAAGAGGGGACCCTGAACGTGTAGTAATGCATCTCTGACCAAGATGGAAAGTCATCTGAGTAGGATTATAACTCAACCATGTAAATAAAAGCAATGGAGATGGGCTTGTTAACTGGCTTTTCATGTTTTTGGAATTGCACTGGTGTGGCTACAAGTCAGAGTTTCAGGCAGACCTGAGGAAAACAGTGCCATGCTGGTGTTCCTCTCAGTCTTCCTCCTGCTTGACCTCCAGGAGACAATATAAATAAAAAGAAAGCTCTCTCACACAAACCGTATTCTTGCCTGGAAAAGGGAAAGATCAGATCTTTATCTAAAACAAACAGCAGTGATGTGACAGCTGTTTGCTGTTTCCTTGCTGTTTGTGCTGGCTGCATGGCTTGGTGTTCAGAGATCAAACTTTGGAAGTGTGGTTTCTCCAACTAGTGCTCCCACCTTCTGCACTTAGCAGCTGGGAGTGAGTTTCTCACGCTGACTCCAAGCAGAAGGGACTGCGGTGATCTAGATGCTCCCACTGTTCTTGATGCAGCCCTGCAAGTTAGCAGGAAAGCAATGTATTTCTTCTCATAGCATTCAAAAAAAATTGTTGCTCAATCAGTAGAAGCTGTAGAAAAGGACGCAGCTTTAAGTAACATCAGCTTTCCAAGATAATATGTCTTATGATTGGAGAGGAATTAAAGATCTTGATTGGAAGCCAGCGGCCAGATGGCTTGGCAGTAGCCATGCCCTGTTACCACGAATGCTGGGATCAAAACCAGAGCACTCTGGGACTGTTCACATCTTTGCTGATCTCACAGTTGCTTCGCATGGATGTGTCTACAAGATTTGCATTCTGAAATCAAAATCGACTCAGCTTTGTTACTGGTAGAGTTCTATCTCAGATTAAAGTGGCCCACAGAGAATTCAGAGAACTGGATGCAGAGTTCACAGGAAGCATTTCTTGGACCAACTCCTAAATTTAATATTGAGAGATGTAACTGACCCTGACGTAACTGGTGCTGCATAACCACTCTAAAGCTGAAGTAATGTCTATTCCTAGGATGGGCTGAAGCTGTATCCCTGGTTTTTTATGTGTGTGCTTGGTATAGCTCTTTATGTACTGTGATTCACTAGATGTTTAGAGAGCTTCTAAGCAAGCAAATTATTTCCTTCTATCGCAGACCATAAAAGTTAAATACTGGTTTGGGATTGGTACAAGAATAGGTATCACTTGTAATTCTCTTTCATGCTGTTTTGTACAGCAGTTGGGAGTTATCCCTGAAAATATAGAATCTTTAGCTGTGTCAGTACTGATGCTGATTGCTGGAACTCTTCAGGAGGAGGCACGTTTTAACATTTAATGAATAAATGGTAGTGGTTTCTATTTTAAAATAGCCTTTTGGATCTGTACAGTGTTACTGATTTTGCTGCTTCCTTCTAGATGGAAATGGCAGAAGATATTAAAGCAGAAGAATATCCCACTGAAATTCATGATTATCTCACAACATTTGAAAAATCTCTTACTTCGGTAGATGAGATGTTGAAGACAATGATGTCAGTTTCTAGAAGCGAGCTTCTCCAGAAGGTAAATCATCTTCCTCTTGATAGCCTTTCTGTTAATAATACAGGGTCTGTTTGGCTAGCCACTGCACTGAGAAATAGCAGATATTACACTTCCTACCTCTCACACCTAATGTTTGAAGCTTCTGCATTTGTAAGATACCCAGATGATGTTATGATCTAAGCGGTGAGATGTATATTCTTCAAAGGTGGAAAGTGATGATTCTACCAGTGAATCATTTAGGTAACGGGCATTCTATCCTATACTTGACCTTCCCAAAAGCGCATGCTGAGTGCTCTTCCTGAGCAGAGAGCTCATTCAAAGTTGTCCGTGGCCTTTTCGCAACGAACAGAACTTGGTTGATATAGAAGGATATAAAGATGAATTGTCAACATTGAGAATTGATCTCCCGTTGACTTGCAGAATCTGGTCCCTGAAAAACCGAGATGTCTCTTCTAGCTGTGTTGTAAGCACAAGTCTGTAAAGTCTGTGGGTGTTTGTTTTCTTTTCTTTCCTTCCTCAGAACATAAAGACAGCAAAGTACCGTCTGAAGACCTCATACAAGTCTGTCTTGTAACATTTCAAACCTTACATGTATCTTCTTTCTTTAGGGCAAGGAAAAGCTAACACGAGGACTTTTTTTTATCCTCTGAGGGTTTCTAACATAAATGAGTTATGAGGAAAACAGTCTTGACAACACCGATCTTTTGACAGTATCCATGTTAGAACTAGCGAGCTATACAGTGATCTTATCAGAGGTTCTGGGAATCCTATAGGACTAAACCAATAAATTGACTTTGACAGCTGAGGGGAAAAAAACAACGCATTACCTTTTTTCTTCCTTTGGTGGGCAGCTGTAAGTGTTCTAGCACGCATCAAACGCAATCTAACGCTATATATTATGTTATATGTATATTAATATTCATCACTTGTTTGTAGCATACTCATATCTGAGCTTCAATAATCCTGAGGCATTCTTTTTTCTTCTGGTGATAGCAGAAACTATTTTGAAACTGTTTTTTGTGGAAAAAATAGGGCCTTTTTCCTGACTGCGGGAACAAGAGTCAAAGAGCTCTGTGCTAAGAGATTTTGTTATTTTGGCCATATGCTACTGTGGCAGTTAAGATCAAGCTGGGAAAATGACGTGAATGTTTGGAGAGGAGGGTATGGTCCTGTGGTGGCAGGAAAACACAGGCTTTGTCTCAGTGAACCTGTGCTGTAAAAATGTGCTGATTTAGTGTGTATCTGTCAATGCATTAATGTGCAGTTCTAAAATAGGCATATTGCTAAAATATGTGCACAGCTTGAAAATGTGTAAATGATTTTTCTCTTTTCATTCTAGTTAGAGCCTCTTGAGCAAGCAAAACTGGATTTGGTTTCAGCGTACACATTGAATTCAATGTTCTGGGGTAAGTATGTGATAGGAGGACAAGGTTCAAAGGATCACTGAATGCTTTCTGGTTGCAAGCATCAAATATCTGTATTTCATAGCCAGATAGATAGAAACTGATGATTAACTCTAAGGACTCAAATTGTTGCTATTCTTAAGGTAAATGATGTTGATAATTACAAAAGCTGGTTTTGTACATGCCTGAGAATCTTTGTTTTTTTTTCTCTTGGCAACCTTTTCTGTCCTTCTTAAAAGGGCAAAGTTTAACTGCATTATGTATTTTATATATTTATTTACTATATATATATTTTTTTAACAGCAATATTTGATAACAGTATTGCATCAGATACTTAACCATGTGGTTAAACACCATGATTAATAGTTTCATGTGGCAATTACAGTTTTCCTATATGACTGGTTAATTGGGCACTAAGTCATCACAGCCATCCATATCAAAACCACGTTTTCTTCTTGTAGTATACTTGGCTACTCAGGGAATCAATCCAAAGGAACATCCAGTGAAACAGGAACTGGTAAGATTCTTACACTGCATGCTTTCAATACTTTACTTGCCCAGGACCATTAACTCATATAGAAGTAGATGTGTATTTATATCTACTTCTAAAATGGGCATATTGCCATAATAGCACACATATGCTACATAGTGTTATATAATTGCCTGTTAGTATGCCCTGCTGGGTTCTCTAAATTAAGAAATTCGTATTTTTAGTTCCAAACAGCACAGTTTAAAGTATCATTTGTAGAGCCTGCTGAAATAAGAAAAAGCAGCAAGATGAATAGTGTCATCTTACCTTTCTGCTTCTCCATTTCTCTTTTTGAGAATTGAATTCTGAACAGGATAGCTTTTCACTTGTATCTGTTAAACGGAAAAATGTTACATGTCTGATAATAATTTATAACTTCCACTATGGCTTTTTTTTTTCCTTAGGAATACTTGGAATCATGTTAATCTCTAAGGCTGCCTTTTCTTACTTTTGTATGACTGTGAAAGCGTAGTGTGGTTGATTTACTAGCACAGACGGGAAAGAGCCCCCCTTCCTCCAAGTCCTCCATTAATTCATTTTCTCAGCAGTAAAGAATCCAGTTCAGCAACAAAGCTAAAAGCTTTTTTGGCACCAGTTGTATGTGTATTGTCCAGTAATTCTGCATTAGTGACGTATTTACAGCCTGTAATAAATCTCTTAGGTTTGTCTTTATATTCCATTTAGATGCATGACTGCAGTACAGAAGGCATGGTATCTTGAAAATTCTGCTGACTTCAAATATCAAATCATTTAGCTTAAAGAAAAAAATAGGGTTCAAAACTTAGAGCTACCCTTTTTAATTCTGGTATAAGTGAAAACATTAAATCTAGGCAATCATAATATACTTAGCTTAAATGTAATCCTTAGGTAACTGGAGCAATAGAAGATGGGACTGAAAGATGTGGAAAGCTAGCTGGAATAACAAGAATCCTTCTATTTTTAATTTTGTGAGGTTTTCAGTAGTCTAGACTGTATCACATTAAAAAATGGATCGGTTAATATTTCATGAACTTTCAGTCAGTTTCTTGTTCCTCCTATATTACATAGCATCTGAATATAGTGTTAATTTAGTTATACTAAAAATAAATTGTATCTCTTCTACTGTGGATACTTTATGCTGGTATTTTACTTCACAATTGCCAGTCATTTTAAATCTGAAGAATGAGTGACATATTGTAGGCTAGGTTCTTATCAGCTCTCTTTCCAGGTATCAAGGTGAATAAATGTACTTTCCTTCCTTCCAGAAGCATTGTGAAGTTCTTATTCATGTGGAAGGGGAATAAAAAGGCTGTTCCATCATGATTGTTTTCGTTTTTAGGATTGCTCCTTCTGTATACACAGGGAGTACATTGGGATTCAAATGATATTAATAAAACTCACATTCAAGCTATCAGAGTTCATGTCTTTTAGCATTTTGATATTTGTCAACTGCTTCTTCCCATGTTGATATATGTAAGCTTGCCACTTGTTCTCATTAACTACCTCAGCACCAAAGAAATATTGCAGTCCATCATGATTTCAGACCTTGAAAAGCATCGTCATTAAAGCTGCATTTTTGATATGGAAAAATTGCCCAATTTTTTTGACAAATCGGTTGCTTGTAAGGGTCAGTGAAGAACTAAAAGTCAGATCTGTAGTGTAGGTCTTGTAACCAATGTTTCAGATTCAAAAAGCTGTCAGTAGTGATGTGGGTTAGGTAACACCAGGATGTATCTAGTTATCAATATCCATAAATGTCCTGGTAGTCTACTCTTGCAGTTCATGCATCGGGTAGAGCACTATATATGTGCATCACACATGCATTACTGTTGTTTCTTGTACAGTTACACCTAAAGGCCCTACAGTTCAAGGCCATGTTGGGCTAAATATGTAGGTGTGAAATCCGTGAGCCAAACTTGTACGTATTGTACGGCATTACTGCAAGTGTCCTCTCTACTACTTGAGGAGAAGCAGGCACTTAACAGAAGGGGATTCCCATCTTAGAGGGTTTACACTCAAAGTAATTTTCTTTATTGATTATAGAACTGGCTGAGGGTGAGCATGCACATAAATGAGATGGTTAAACTGGTGGGGATCTGTAGGTGAGGCTGAATCAAAGCTATGCTTTGTTCAACATGACATGAGACACTTAGTGACTGTGGTAGGCGAAGGTGACAAGAAAGGAAGTATTCCCTCTCTTTAGAGAATGGCAGTGGAAACAGGCTTTTTTGATTGTTTATGGTCATAAAAGAAAACTGTAGTACAGCTGGAAATTCATCAGGCCACTTTGAATATGATGAGGGAGATTTAGCAGTGAATCTTTTCAGGATCTTGACCACAGAGCTTTTGCATAGTTGCACGTTTAATGCTTGTAACTTCTTTACTTTTGTATAAGATGCTTTATGCTGATTTCTTCTTCCTTCTTTTTTTCTCCGTATTCCCCTCTTTTGTAGACAGGGAGCAGTGCAATTTTATAAACAGACCTTATTTAAATATTCATTTTGCCATCTTTACTTAGGCCAAACTGGGTTCATTTTTTTGGTTTTCTTTAGCAACTTTAAATTCTGTGAGACATGAGAATTGTAAATTTGTAGGACTTCGTGTTCCTTTGGTGATGGATGTCATGCAAATATTAGTACGGTAGGTACCTGTGATGGAAAATCTGCTAAAAGGGAAGCCTCAAATTTGCGAAGAGCCTGGTATATATTTAGAAGATGCCATTTTTCTGTGTGTTATAGAAAGGTACCATGTGGAGTGCTCCCACTTGTTGATTTCACTCCAGTAGTAAACTTGGAAGAATGGTTTGGGAAAAAAAAAAAAAAAAAAAAAAAAACAACAGAAAAAACCCTTGTTTATATATATTTTTTTTTCCTAGGAGAGAATAAGAACATACATGAACAAGGTCAAAGAAATAGCAGACAAGAAAAAGGCATCCAAACTTGATAAAGGAGCAGCTTCCAGATTTGTAAGGAATGCACTCTGGGAACCAAACCCTGAAAATGACCAAACTCCTGCTAAAGCAAAGAAGAGAAAGATGAACTAATTTTTTTCCCCTTTATGTTATTAGAGACACCTAGAGCTATCAAAATTTGTTTTCTGCACTGTATGAGTCTCACAGAAGTGCTGTATAACAACTTCTTGATGAAGTTATACTTAAAAATTTGGCAGGGTTGTATTTTGTCCAGGATGCTCCTCTCTGAGGCAACTATGCACTGAGGTAAAAAAACAAACAGACAAAAAAGCGTTGTATGTATATCTGTAAGTGCCATGTAATGCTCCAGAAGTAACATTTCATTATTAAAATGGCAATGCCTTGCCATATGCTTGTTGGTAATAGATACTGGTATTGTTTTGATTATAATGCCTAAGAATTATTTTTTTTACTTACGAATGTTTTTGTATGTACTTCACCTCTTGAGTATTAAAACAGTCTCAAACAATGCTGTCCAGTTTGTGGTGTTTATGTAAAACCCATGTTTACTTTCTCATTACACCACTGAGTGAGTTCTTGTGTTCACAGAGTATTGTAAGGTTTATTCACTATATTTAACTGTTTTGTTTTCAGCTTCTGGAATAGAATGTATGCCATGTTCCTTTACTTCTGTGGTCTCTGAAGAAACTGAGGTTCAAGGGCTGCAAGCAAAAAGCCTGAATTCCACTTTTAGCCCTCTTGTCTAATCTGTGCAGGGGGGGAACCACAACAAAAACAGCCCAAATGAGTGCTTTGTAGGGCCTGAACAAAGGGGCAGGCGGGGGACAGCAAACATGAAACAGCACATGCAGGAACTTGCTTGGAATTTTGGCTGTGGTGTGCATCTCTTACTGCTGACTCTGAGATAAATGTGCTGTGAGGTGGTAGGAGTGTGGTTGTTGGTTGCTGTTTTTCAGATCTTTGTTCTCGGGTAAGCTTCAAACTACTGCTCTGCCTTGCGAAATTGTTTCCTTCCCTCAAATCTGAAGCTTAGTTATTTAGGGGAGGGAGTACATTAATTCCTTTAGGAGAATCTAGTTCATTTTTCATTACACTACAAAGCAAAACTCAATTATTAGTCCAAAAGCTGCTTAAAAAGTAGTGGCAAGCTGATTATGAAGACAAATAAACAATTTAATTCACCAAAATGCCATTTGTGTAGCAGTCTGCAGTCTTGGGAAATATAGTTAGTGTAAAAGACTGAATGATTAAAACGAATAAATCCAATACTCCTCTTATAGTACTGCAAGCTGAGTGACTTACAATGGATGGGTATTGTCTTCAGCATTGCCCTGCATCATGCATGGATTAATTTCAGTGAGGTGCTAGAATGAAGATTCTCTTGTCATTGGCTGTCTAAAATAACTGTCAAGTTGGAACTCAAATGATTGTTGTATACCTCTGGAAACATTTCGACTGGTATGAATTTACAGATTTTTGTTTGTGATAAACTCTGAACAAACAAGAATTCCTTCATTCCAGTTAAAGCAATCCAGCTAAGGAGAGCTTGTTTGTATAGATGCTGATGCTGGTACCTAATTTTGCTGCCACAGATCTACAGGGCAACTCGTGAGTGTACACGTCAAGAGCACAAAAACTTCTGTGGGATGAGCATGCTTTATTTCTACAGGCTAATGTCACAGTTATGCAAAACAAAAGAACAGTTAGACTCATGAGTCTTCTTGAGATTAAGTTTAAAATTGTGGAAGACTCAAAGTGTGTTGTTCTGTATCTGTAGAATAGAATCACATAGAATCACAAGGTCGGAAAGGGCCTACAAGATCATCTAGTCCAACTGTCCACCCATTACCATTGCTACCACAAGCTACTAAACCATATCTTGTAGTTCCTCATCCAGACACCATTATATTATAACCAGACTTGTGAACTTTGTGTCAGCGTAATGTTTTCACATGCAAAGTTTCAAAACATTAGTCTCAAAAACAATATAATTTAAAGAACAGGTGTCCTATGAGCTAGTTAGTAAGACAGTAGGATGTAAATGGTCTGAAGTAGCAGAAGCTTCAAGTGCTTTAATGCAGAGACTTTTGAGGATATAATGTCTTATACTTTGGCGTACTTTGTCTGGAGGAAACAGGTAGATCAGCTTCTATTTATGTGCAGTACTGTTAATTAAAAGGGAATTGAAGGACATTTCCATTACATGATTTTCCTCTTAAGCTTTAATTACAGCTTTTGTTTTAAAAGGTTCATTTCTGAAAAAGATCATAATTCAGTGTCCAGTAAAGTACACAGCTTTCATTGGTAAATGTTTAAACAAGAATAACGCAAGGATATTAGCGAAGAGTTACTGAAGTAGAAATCCATCTGGTATAATTAATTATATACACGTAGATGACATTTGTGATAGGGAGGTTTATATACGTGTAGCAAATGCAACTTTGTAAATGCTTATGGCTTGTGTGGCTGTTCTGATGACAAAGCCTGGGTTTGTGGCTTTTCTAATGCAAAGACAATAACTCCAATAGATACCCCAAAAACGGAGGTGCATCACCGTGTGCATCTGTTGCTGACACTCAGCCCTATTAACAGCTTGACATCACCCTGTGTTACCTTGGTTCTACTCCTAGAAAATACCCATCTTTCTCTAGATAGTGTGCTGTGACTGCAAATAAATGAGGATGCTTATTACAACTTTGATTTGCCCTCTTCTAAATGCTAGTCGTGAGTTAGCAAGTGTATGGGAACTGTTGAATCACGGCCTGAACCTCTGATTAACCACCTGAGGCAAGCGCTGAGTCAGCCATGGGAGCACAGGTGAAGGCAATTCACCTGTGTGCCCAGAAGGGGTGGAGCCAGGCTCCACCTCTCCTAGACCCCATTTAAGGGCTGACTTCCACTGGGGAAGAATCTCTTCCTGGAGATTGCTCCTTGTGGAGTTCTTTTGTGAGCCTACAACACCTGTGAGCACCTTTCCTTTATATCTAACTATTCTTTCCAGCAAGGTAATCTCACCAGCCTAACTCATCTGTAGAATATCTGTATACTTATTTACCTTGCATCTATATACTATAGAACATCTGTATACTTACTTACCTTGCAGCAAGTCAACATATCACTGATGTTCATTTCTATTCCTTCTGTATTTTTATTATTTGAGAACTGCATCCTCAAGAGTGGATATTTTATTATGTCATCCTAATTTCTCCTGGCCTTGAAAATCAATACTAGCATAAAGTCTTGTCAGAAAGTATTAATGTTCCTGTTTCATTGGAAATCTCCTCACAACAATAGTTATCTGGATTGATAAAAGCTAAAGAAGGATCAAGTTACCTTGGAAATCTACTATAAAAATTTTTACTATAGAATACTATAAAAAGAGAATTGTCTTGGAATTCAGAGGGACACCATAATCCTTTTTAATTTGTATGGCTGGGACCATTACAAATGTAAAGAAAAAACTAGGTTTCCATATGTAAATAGGAGGCATTACTTCTGGATTGACCTATGTAACATGACATATTATGGCCAGGACCTGCTTCTGCATTCTCAGAAGAAGAGACCATGTCTCATCATAAAGGCAGATGGTGACAACAGGAAGGCTTTGTGGAGTTGAGAACAGCAAATTCCAATCTGTACCTGGAAGCACAAGTGGAGGTCCATTGATGTTAGGGATGTTCTATGGCAGAGTTCCTTCTGGCAAGATCTCCCTGAACTTCTGTCTCAATTTACACAGGTTCTCTTCTATTGAAAGCAACTGCAAAACTCTCTCATTCCTAGGAAAAACATCTTCTGATCTTCATCTTTACAACCTGATATGTGCCAAATTAGTTATCAAAATGAAACAGCTTTTGAATGGAATGTCATTTTTCTTTCATGAGACTTGGCTGGCTAGTAATGTATAGCTGCTTTGGCCAGTTAAAGTGTAAGGGAACAACAGCATACCATTTTTAGGCAAATTGGCTATTGAGTGATATGCAAAATCAGAATATAATTGGAGAAATAATCATGAGACTTTGCAGAGGTGTTCTGCTTCTTCTACAAAGTAGTACAAAGTCTAGCATACTTCAAACTTAAGAAATGTTCCAGTTCAAAATAACTGAAATTGGTTGCATCTCAAGTGGGTACAGTTTATGTCTTTTTCTTAAACTGAGATGTAAAGATGCCGAGGTAGGGCATTTGTTAACAATATTTATATATGATTCTTAGTTAAAAATTTACTCGGCAGGGATTAAAAAAAACACAAACAAACCCAACACATTAGGCTACAGTAATTTAAGAGAAATAATGAGCATTTAAGCAGTTTATCATTTTAGAATCAATTGCATTGATTCTGAACTGAATCCTGCATTCCAATATGATGCACCTGTAATATTTTACTGATACTCCTTACAACTTGCCTTTTTGCTGACTTCTGTCCTTCCTTGCAGAATTACAGATCTGTGGAATATGTAGTGGTGGTGATCTAAGAAGCAGACCTTGAACAACTCAGCTTTCATCGGCTGCACCAAAGGGAAAAGAGAGAAAGCTTGTTTTCACTACTAAGCTGAGTGAATATGGTGTGGAAATCTTGTAATGGCAAAGTATCAATTTTGTAAAGTGATATATTTCAGAGGGGATACTAAATTTTACTGTGAATAAAAAGCTTTATAAATGGAACATTTAAGAGGCTATCTTTTACTTTTCAGTGTAAGGTTGCCTTGACATGCATCATTTCAATTTGGCAGTCCCAGCAAATGGATGGAAGCAGTTCAATATGATAATTCAGTATTGCCAAGAGGCTTCTTCTCAATCCAGTGTGGACACATTCCATGGAGGGATTTAAAGTCTATATTAAGTGATAGAAAATGGGTCTAATTCTGTTCCAGTTTTACACCAGTACAATCTTGATTTCAAAGGTACCTGGACTGGCTATCTTAAGGACATCAACAAAATCACTTCCAAGCTAAGGATCACCTGAAATTCACGGTGATACATCTTGCACAGCAATAATTCAGCACAGGTGGAAAAAGAAATGGAGTCTAGCTGTGCTTGCAAATGAACTCTTTTAAAGCAGCAGTTCTAGGGGCAAATTCCTAGCTATGTTTTACCAGGACACTCAGATAAAGTAAATGAGCATTTACTGAATTACACAAGTAAGGTTGTCTGAAAAAGCAGTAGTCTTTGATATTCTCTCATTTGATATGACTGTTCACTGTCATGAACATGTTTCAAATTGTATTTACTCCTGTTTTCTAGAATGTTTGTTTGTTATTTGCCATTTGAGTGTTTTTGGCCTCATGGGAACAAATTTGTCATTGCTTAAATGCACAAAGTTACTGTTGCCTTTATTAAAAGGTGAGAGAGAGAAATGCCTAGTAACGATCATTGTCAAGGTGGACAATATAAACAGTCTTTTTAATTTGTTGCCCTGGGCTAACAAACATACTCCCCAGCTCACACACAAGACAAAACATGTTTTCTTGTGCAATGTTTCCATGGAGAGAGCATTTCCTCAAGGCAGTTAATCTCATGAGATGCTGTCTGTGTATGTACACAGTACACATCCACCAGAATGTTATGTGCCTCCTTGAATGGCAGGCAGTAAGTTTTAACTTCCCCTCTGAGTGTGTATCAGAATCAAAAGTGTGTACTCATGAAATGCTACTGTTGGAGGCTGTAGCATCATAGGCTTAATTCTTTATTCCTTTAAGTCAGCTTAAGTCTTGATTTAGTTAAAGTCACAGTAGCAAGAATCAAGCACAAACGAATAGAATTTGGTTTTATGTAGCTGTGCAAGTCAGTACATATTATGTGACCAAAAACAGCACTAAAACTTAGCTGATGGTAAGTTACTGAATTCCATTGAAATGTGTCTGTTTGTTAAAGGCCACATTCTTGATGCATAGGCAGAATTTGTGTTGTTTTTCTTTTATCTACACAGGGTTTACCACTGATACTTGCACAAAGTACCTCAGCTCCTTATTATAATGTTCTTTTCCAGATTTTTATAACTTTGCCAGATTTTAACTACTTGTATTGGGCTTGCTTGCTCTCTGTCATGGCTGTTATTTTTCTTTTTTTCTTTTGGAAAGGTTATTCTTATAGTTATGCTCAAGTACATGGTTCTTGAAGTATAGGTTGCATTGCCAATGTTAGCTAAAACTTCTGTATTTTTCTAAAGGCTGTAACTTTCCTTCATTGAGGTAAAAAAAAAATTAAAATGTATTATCAGGAAGTTAAAAAGTTACCTCAGTGAAAATCTATCCAGATTAGGGTTCTAGAGAAACGTTGGAAAACAGCGTAGTAGAAACTGGCTCCTAATTTGCTTATGTTCCAGCTTTCCCATGCATGGTCATCAGCATTACAGAGCCCTCAGCACAGTTTTGAAGCCACAAACCATTTTGAGAGGAATACAGGCTGTACAATTGAATTCAGATAATCTCAGATAATGACAGGGCACTGTAACATACTGTATTTGCAGAATTGCAGATTTAGTACAACTCTGCAACTTCAACAGCCTTGCTTTAACATAGCTTTATTCAGATTTCAGACCTTTTAAATGTTCAAGCAGACACGTGATGCTCTCCTATATTCTGATCAATTTACGTTAAGATCATACTGGAGTTTGTATCAATTTGATTAAATAGAATTAATTCATGTGTCACCTTCTTAAGAAGTAACACCAGTGGAAGTGTATCTCTTTTCACTGTTTAGGTATGTTGAACGTAATAGAAACCCGAAACATAAATATTTTGTCACAACTCAAATGGTGGTGGAAAGAAGGGTTACTGTTGTAAGACTGTATTTTGCTTGTTTTGTTTTGGGGGAAGGGGGAAGAATTTTGGTAGATAAGCGAGCTGAGTCTTGGCATAGGTTAATATTTCTAATGTTTCTAGATGTACGTGTTCCTTATAGTGAACTTCTTTTTTTTTTTTCTTCTTGAAACCAGGGGAAAACTGCCCATTTTGAGACTTGGCCCACTCAAGTTTAACAAGAACAAAACGAGCTTGGAAGAATTTTCTCTTTTTGCCTCATGCCGTTCATCTAAGGTTGTATTATCAGAAAAACTAAGGGCCAGATTTTGCCCTCAGCTTTGCTTACACAGATTCTCAAAAGGCAAAGAGGCCAGAATCTGCCATAAACTACAGTGACTTCTGAACTGCAAAGAGTATTCTGACCCTAAAGAACTTCCATTCCCTTATTAAAAAAGTCATTTAAGACAAGGCCCATACTGGATGCACCCCTGGCTTCAGGAGTCTCAGTGGCCACTGCTTCAGCTGGCAAAGATTAGTAATGATTTATTGTATTCAAGAATATAAACTACATAGTACAACCAACATCAGAGAAAGAAAGAAAGCTGATTCTCAGCTTGTGTTAACCGGAGCGTCTTTGCTGGCACTGTGTGTTACCACATCTGTGGACACCACGTTGTTAAGGTATATGAATATTTCTTTGACATAAGTGAAGAAAGCAACTTAATAGATTCTGGATGACATCTGGAAAATGAATCAGGTAACTATAAGCTTAGAAGTTGCCATTTTCTGTATTTACCCAGAGTCTTCTAGTAGGTTGGCTTATTTGTTTACATTAAAGAAAAGCAGACAATTTTTTCAGTTTGATTACAGCACAATAGAGAAAGCGTGCAAATCATTTTGCTTAGTTACCTTTGTGATTAAAGTCCATTTGTCCATTTCATCTCTTTTGAGCCTTTCATCCGCTTTTCCTATGTCTGCCTTCAACATAACTCAAGTGAGTTGCTTTCCTTCTGCCTCTGAACTTAGATTGAATGAAGAAAATACTGCCAGAAATTCTTCAGGTTGTCCCACAGATTTGGGTTCCTTGGGCACATCTGTGTGATATTACCTCCATGACAGTAATTGCAACAAAAACAAGCTCTACAGAACTGAGAAAACATAGTAGGTTAAATTAGTTTAAATTGAAAGGCAGGGTGAACGGTGTGTCTATTCCTCAGAAGGCTGTTTGATTTCTTGCAGCACCTGCACAGGGATGTGCCTCCGCCCTCACCACTGCATCCCATGGATTGACTTCCTGCCATGCCTTTTGTAGCTACAAAGTGTCCCTGTGTCACCCGGAGGAGGAGCAGTTCCCCAAGGATGCAAAGTGAGGTAATACTGAATGCTTGCCGAGGCTCTTGTCATTGTAAGTGCTGTGTGGAGAAGCTGCATATTTATTATTTCCCCACTCCTCTTTAAATATTTACTCAAAGCTCATTGTATTGTCTGGGTGGGTGCACTGTGGCGGGATGGCTGTTGGGCCAAGATGGCGGCAGGTGCCCGTTCCCCTCCTCAGACAGTCCCAGAGGCTGAGGTGAGGGCTGGAAGAGGGAAGCTGGAAAGCAAATTTTGACGCAGCTGTAGGGTCCGCTTCAAAATTGTGGACGTTTTGTTTCTTTACCGCTTGGTGGCAGCAAAGGAGCGTCAAACAGTCTGTGTGTAGCGCCGTGAGCGCTTTTTAGAGCCGTAGAAATCCGATCCAGAGATTCACGGGCAAGAAACAAGCAAGCTGAAACCAACCGACCAAACAAACCCCACAAATCAGAAAATCGGAAAAGAACCCAAGTTCCTGCCTTCTTTATTTGAAAATACAGAAATATTGCTTATCTAGGGCTATGCTGCCCCACCCATCAGGTAGCTGTAGTTAAAAATGCAGCTTTTCTTACTTCATTTCTTCCTAACGAGGCCGTATGGTAGGCCGCACAGCGCTCACTGTGAGCAGTTACATTTCCATAAGCTCTGCTTGGTTCCTGATTTCTTGGAGAGGCTTTAAAAACAGTGTATGTGTGTATCTCTGTGCAGCTGAAAAGTAATACACTGACTTTTAAATTCAGTTGAGTTTATAGACCTGTTTGTTCTCTCACTGAAACCTGTTTTATACTCCTGGAAGGCTGTTAACACCGATAGGTTTGTTTCTAATTTACACTGGTGTAAGCAAGAAGCAGGGTTCTTCATTCTTCCGCTTAAAATCCTGATAGATTGCAAATATTGACTGAAAAGGCAGCATTTCTCAAGTGCAGACTGGAGGATCCCAGCTGCTGAAACGAGCCTTGCACTATGGGCTCCAAAGGGTGATTTTTTAATCTTTGAGAATGAAGTGATGCAGATTTACCAGAAGGGCTAAGCAGGTGTTGACTTGTCTTCTCTGCTTAATACCTTTCAGTCCTAGCTGGCGTGATGTATCGTGCCAAGTGTGTTGTTTGAGGTAAGTGCATCTGTGCAATGCCACATTAGATTGGAGTTGTGTCCTCCCCAACTGGAGGGAGAAGATAGTCAAGGGTTGTAGCCTTGGCCAAGCAGAATTGGATTGTTCCTCTGTTATTGGAATGATGATGGTTTTAATCAAGATGGAACATTAGTCCCAAATACCTACTTTTCTTAATACATATACCTGGGAATCCTTTTGAAACAAGATCTGATTCTCACACTGTTTATTCTTTACTTAATGTCTGGTCACAGATGATTTTTAAGTCACTGCATAGACTAGCAAACAAATGCATCATAGGTCTGAGAAATTTAAATTTTAAGTGTTGACTCTTGCTTATATTTATACCACTGTATATCTTGGATAGCCCTACTGAGTCTTGTGGATTTGCACCATTAAAATAATATGGCATTAGCAAAGACTTATTTTAAGGGATTCCTTACACCTGAGGTTTGATTCTGCTTTGGCTCTAATGAAATTGCCAAAATTAAGTAGTTGTGAAATCCCGATGGGAGCAATAGACCCTGTGTTCTGCTTTACATTCCTTGAGCAAAACTTCTGGTGATTCACCCCTCCGGCCCCAGTTTCCCCACTGAATTTGGGAGGAATGCGAAGTCAAGTCCTTTAGCTTCAGTCACAACCCATTGACACATGTAGTTACTTACACATTGGTCATTGCTTTTTTTCTCTCCAGAATTTCAGCAGCATGAGTCTCTTTGAAGATTTTGCTCCTGAATCAGCTCTTGGTGTAACATTATGCTGGCCGAGTCTCAAAATGAATTCCCTGTTTGCACTTCAGTGTGAATGCAAAATACTCAACTCCCAGAATAAGTCCAGTAGAGAATGGATACGAGCTGCAAAGGCCTTTAGCTCTTTCATTTTTTATTTTTTATTTTTTAAGTGGGAAAAGGGAAAACTGATTGTTATACACATCCACTGAGGAAAAGGTTTTTGGTTTTTTTTTAAACCCTTCCTTCCCATCTCTTTTTCTTCATAAACCATGTGTCTATACCTGTGCTGCCTCCTAGAACACTTCTGATTAATGCAAGGATAGCATCATTGTAATAATAAAAGAAATTCAAGGTCAGATGCATGAAATTAAGTCCTCTGTTAGAAACTTATGTTGTCTAGTACTGCTAAAAAATCTTGTTGCCATCCTTAAACTCATTAGGCTTCTGGCCCCAAGAAAGGTGATACAGAGTTGTATTCCTGTATTTAAGTTCTTGGTGTAATAACCTTTCTTATTTCAAGTCAAAATGTGTCCAGGAGCAACTTAAAGCCATTTGTTCACATGTGAAAGTAGTGATTTAGCTTAAATAGAAAATCCAATCTTGCCTAAACTGAAGTTTTTTCTTTTGCTGTTTATTACAACCTCTGCTAATCTTGGGTTTGCTTTGTGATGGAGGCACCAGGACTAGAACTGGTAGAAACCTGTCTACAGGTGTCAAAAATACCACGTTAACACTCCTTTGCTGTCAGGACTCATGTAGAGTTCCCAGTGGCTTTGGCATAGGTTTTGCTGCCATAGCTTTCAAAATCACTCTCCCTTAGATCTGGAGTTGAGCTCCTTCTTTGAATGCATGAGTTAATTTTCTTTCTGCTTTGTAGTGGGTGCTCTTTTCATCTAGTGAAACAAGTCATTGAACTTTTCAGGCTCAGCAAAATGATGGAGAATTTAGTAAATGCTGGATTAGGCCCCTCATCCTGAGTGATGGGAACAAAGGGGAAGTTAAAGAACAAAACTTTTGAATGAGGCAAATAGCCAAAGGGATATATCAATTTGCCTTCTCCTGAATGTTACAGAGTGAGACACTGCAATGTCATCTACAGGTGCAGAGACCTAACCCTCCTAACTCTCCACACAAACCCTCCTGAAGCCTCAGCAAACCACCCTCCCGGGCTTGGATTCCAGCCAGTGGCATATGTTGCAGAGAAAATCAAATTGGGAATAGAAAACATTTAACCCTTTTCATTGCATTTCCTTGTAAGGGCAGCTAGGTTCTGTTATGCCATGTGAGAATAAGTCCTTCCAACCCTGCCGTGCCCTAGTAAAATCCAGTTGGCAGAGCACTTTGCCACTGTGGAATTGGTTGGGTTTTTTTTTCCACCATCCCTATGAGACCACTGTTACTATTGTTGTCTGCAGTAGACATTTTTTAATGTTTTTTTTTACTAAATTAAATCCATTAAGGCAAGATTGGCAGCAACAGTTGAAGTGATATCATTTTGATTACAAGTTTATTATGCCTTGATGATAGATGAGTCAAGGAAACAGAGATTTTTCATGACAAAGCCAGGTTAACTGGCTGGTTGTAGCTAAATATAATTTTCCAGCTGCCTTCAGCAGTTATGGTGGAAGAGCCTCTTAAGTTCGAAGCTGTAAGTTCTGCTCATATCACTGCCGACTGAAGGAGCATTATGCTGAATTATGCCAGTTGCAGATGTGGACCTTCCTGTGTGAGGCAATGTTGCAGATGGAACCATTTTAAATGGCAGTTGTGTTTTTTTCTGCAGCATTTTAACAAATTTTAGCTTAAAAGATTTTTTAGCTTCAGCTTTTACCTTCTGTGTTGCTCTTGGTTTTGATTTTAAAAATGACAGTAACCCATTTCCTTTTCTGCTGACATTCCAAGTGTGAGCTTTGGAACATATGCCATAAGTGTCACTTTCAGGCTCTCAAAGGATTTTTCTCCTGTGTACTTTTGAGTGTAAAACCTTGTACCCTACTTACAAAGTACTGATTGTCTTATAATAATTACTCCTTTGCATACACTGAGATTTGCTTTCTGCACTGATGCAGGTGGGGATGGATGGTCACTGGAGCTGTGTCTTGAAACAGGCTATTGTGTTGCCCTAAACTTGAAGGAAGGTAAGGCATTTCTTTTCTATGCAAATAACAGAGCAGTTATCATCTATTTTAATTTAGTTGGCTACCAAAAGTGAGCCAGACAGCTTCTTACTGTCTTTCACAGTGGGAACAGGTTTGCTGGTCAAGCCATTCCAATCCATGCATCGTTTTGTCTGTATGTCATAAGAGAAAACACCACACTTATGGTAAGACTGAAAGGTTTATCTTTTTAAGGGTACATTGCTCCTTCTCTTTATTTTCTTCTGTTTCTCTTTGCTCTTTCTAACAAAAGCAAGCCCATGATTCTAATGAGAAGAGGTAGGTCTGGGTGATGTTTTCTGGGAAAGAGGATGAAGAACAGCACTGCTCTTGCTGAGTAGTCCTTAGACACAAGGTGAAGAGGTTTGGCCAGAGCTCACTGACTCCGTGTCAAAGTGGGGAGCCCCACTTCAGAGTCAGGATTCTGTTTCATTGTGACTATATTGAATACGAGGAGTCACTGGGCTTCTCCAGATGTTGCTCCAGATTCAACCAGTTCTTGTTTTTCTGTAAAGACTGACCATGTTTTTTAGGCTCACTTTTAGAGCCTTTTGCTTAAAGATCACAAATGGTGACACTGTAATGCTAACAAGGAGATTAAAAAGAAGAAAGTAAAGAATTAAGCAAGAAATGCAAAGAAATAGAATGCAAAACCACTATTTCTCAGTATTTACCCTGAAGTCTTCCCCTCAGAGATCATCCTATAATGTCAGCTCTGTTTACTCCTTGAGTAAATGTCTGGTGTCACTTTAATAAATCAGATGAACTCTGCTCAGAGAGAGATGAAGCCTGTCATTTGATCATTAAGATTATTTACTGTAGGGTATGTAGCTGAAATACAGTAGTAATATAGACACATACAAACTTAACCTCCTAATCAGGAAAAATAAATGGATAAAACCTTCCATAATAAGTTTCAAGGTAAAAGAATGTTGACATAAATCAGTCAATATCTAGTTTAGATCACTGTGGTGGTGTTTGATTCAGAAGCTTCTGAATCAATCCAAAACAGCATACCCAATTTTAAGCAGATCGACACAATAGATAGAGCTAATTATTACAGGTTGGCTGTGCGTGACAGGCTTCTTCCAGATACGTCTGCCTGTACTGAAGGCTACAAGATGGAACATGCAGCTCACTGAGCAGCATAGGCAGCATGAGCCTTAAGTGTAGGCATGTTTACAGTAGCAAAGCTCTGCTTTTACCCATGGAGTTTGCTTCCTTAGGGAATAGCAACATGATGTTACTACCTGAATTTTTTTATTTCTAGTCATGGGTGCTTTGCATTTTGGTGAGTTCCCTTGCATTTTTCTGATGAAAATGCTCATAACAGATACGTCCCCAGCTGTCTCCAGAGGTTGTAGTTATGGAACAGAACTGCAGCAACACGGAGACGGATAATAACTGTTTGGTGCATTTTGGAATGTGTGCTTTTTGCTTTCTAGCCAGATGTAGTTTTTCAGTACACTTACAAATGTTGCCTGTATGATTCCTTGAGAAGACAGCAAGCACTGGCGGAGATCTGGCAGCTTTAGGACTTTGCAGTACTTGTTGCTTAATCCTAATAGAATTCTTCCATGGCTGGAGCAAGGCTCAGAGCAAAAGAAAGCTCTGACATCCAGAAACATAATAAGGTGGTGCAGAGGGCCAGCCCTCATTCTGAGGGAGGACGTGCAGTGTTTTC
This sequence comes from Pavo muticus, assembly GCA_016647715.1. NCBI lineage: Eukaryota > Metazoa > Chordata > Aves > Galliformes > Phasianidae > Pavo > Pavo muticus. The sequence goes on along the minus strand of JACDJE010000029.1, from coordinate 2,526,789 downwards.
CATCTGGGACAGAAAACTGTGATCTGGTGTGCACTGTGATATTGTTCAGAGGTTACAGCTGAACTCTGGTGTGAGGAATCATGATGTTCTGATGGCTTCCTTAGGATCAGCTCAAGTGGAGACTGGTGGACCAGTGCTGTCACATTAAGAGCAAAGCTTTTGGCTCATGCCTTGTGTGCAGCTTTGCCTCTGGCCAGGCGGGAGGGGGACCTGCCTATTAATGGGAAATGTTTCTCTCCCCTCGCCGGGAATAGCTTAGGACTTTTATCCTATGATTCTCAGGTCTGCTGAAACAGGCTGGAAAAGCAACCAGAGAGCTGGAGCAAATGCTGTCTTGCTCCCTAGATTTTTGCGAGGCCATTGGCACAAATCTAATGCCCTCAGGGGCTGAATTACACCATGGATCTGTTGCTCTCAGAACCTCGCACACTTGTGGGATCCAATTGCAGGCCTCAGTCTAAGCTGTATTAAGTTTCACGTGGAAGCCTTGTTGTCTAAAGTCCTAAGCCCTGGTGTGGCAAAGCTGTTAAAAATGTGCTTAGCTTTATACATGTGAATTATCCCCATCTCTCCTTCCATGGAGCTGTTACCAAGGGGAGCAGAAATCAGAGTGAGCAGAGTGCTGGCATGTGTTGTCCAAAGAGTTGGTTGGTAAGCCCTGCTTTATCCAGACAAATTGGTGTCCTAATACATCCATAATGTGTGTGGTATAAGTAGGGTTTGGTTGTTGGAACTAAGCTAAGGGTGGGTGGGAGAAACGAGTCCTTCTATTTGGAAAGAAGCAGCTGAGGTGTTATATCCTTTGTTCTTCTTCTGACATTTTCATGTTTGTAAAACGTCACAGTTATATTTGTTGATCCCATGAATCCATCCAGGGAATGAAATAAAAATACCTGGAATGGCAGTTTGACGTGAAGGTTGATTGTGTGAAACGGACCACTCTGCTAGTCACTGAGCAGTGAAAAATTAAACAGATAAGAGAAAGAAAGAGAAAGGGCAGTGGGGAAGTGACACAGCAAGCAGTGGGAAATGCCATTCTAAATTTGTGTGGCCTAGGATCTCTAATGATCGGCTTTTATCCCATTACATCTAATTGACACAGAACTTTATCATTAACAAATTGAAAAGTATTTACTCCCTGAAATATTTGGGACATTATCGTGACTTTCTTTTCATGATGGGCTGTTGAAAGGACTATAATGGCCCAGCTCACGTGTAGCCTGGGAAAACGATCCGGCAGTCTTCAAAGTTAATGAAATGTCATTTGTCATAGGCTTTGCAGGTGTGACTCTGTTTCTACATTATAATGCATGATGGAAGTAAGTGGCTGGATTGCAGGCCTGTTGCCAAGTGTAATGCACATTCTGTGAGTGTCACTGGTGCAGCATTCCATAAATCTTACTAATAGCGAGAAGTCTTGAAATGCATGATCTTTCTCTTCTAAGGTCAAGCAAGACTACTCCACAACTTAATTTTAGCCTTGCTATTTCTATAGTCAAAATGGCAACATTCAAGGAGGCTTTGCTCTTCAACATCCCCTTTTGAAGAGCTTGATTATTTTAATTCTTTATTTGTTTTCTAATTTTGTTTATTGGTTTTCCAATTAAGATGTGAACTAGCTCTGGAAAAGGGCTTCTTGAATAAGAAGCACCATGTTGGAGTAGAGGAGGTGGCATTTACCCAAGCTGCGTGACTGGGGAAGTGAAAAACAGCCAAGCAGCCACTTGGCCAACAGAAGCAGTGCTATGACTTTTGTTGGGTTATTGCAAGGGCTGAGATACAAAAGCTGCTGAAGTAACTTCCGTACAGCAATGTGCTGTTTGCCAGAGCTGTAAGTGCAACAAGTAGCGTTGTGTTCCTGTTAGGGACAGATGTTTAGTTGGTCTGAATCACTGACTTCAAATGTCAGAGTAAACGCAAAAGAGGAAAAAAACCTGAAGTCTTCAGTTTGCCTGACTTGTGAAAGATATAGGCTGTTCTTTCTTGCAAATGGTGTTTTCATTTGGTTACTACTCGGGTTTGTTATCTCTAGTTGGTCTCTCTGATGGAGAAAGAAAGCAAAACAATGGAAAAGAGTAGGTATGATTCTCTGCTGTTGCTGATATGCAGGACTGACACCCCAGTGTGCCATTTTCTGCAAGTGTTTAGTTGATTATACCCAAACCTTACTCTTCCAAGCTTGAAGTGCTTAACGTGCTTGTTTTAACAGCCAATCTGATGTACCTGACAAAAGCCAGTTCAGACAGAAACCTGGGAATACTGTCTACTCTTGTTTATTTCTGCTCCTACAGATTTGTGTCCCTCTCTTTGATGTTAACTCTCACAAAAACGGCAGGAGCTGTTCAGCAATCTCTTTGATAGCCTCTATTTAAGTAACGAGATGAGTTAGGGTCCTTTTTACTTTATTTTTTTCTTTTCCCCTACTCGTGTTATTTATTGCAGTATTACACTTGGGGTGAAGCCAGTCCATGTTTCTGGAGGTGCTTGTATGAGTGTAAATGCATGGGAGTTTAGTTTTGCTGAAGGTAGCCTCTGTGCTTTCTCCCAGAGGGAGTACACATTTCAGTGCAAGTATTCTTTCTAACACAGAACTGCTTCCACATCACTTCTGGTGCTAAGTTCTGAAGGACAAGGATTGATTTTAGAGGATGCTTAGCAGAGTTAGGTCTTGTTTTTAAATCAGGTTGTGTTACGTGTTGGTTTTTTGGTCATGCTGAAAACAATTTTGTTGTAATATCTCCTTGCGTATGTTCACTATAAATATTTTTTAAAGATTCTTTTCTAATTCAAGATAGTCATGGATTCTGTTGTCCTGATTTTTATTTTCCCTTAGAGGGGCTGAAGAATCTTCTGAGACTTAGAAGGTGCTTAGGAAGAATCGTGATGATATAGCTTATTTGTGTAGTCTTATTCCTATTTTTGTATTCTGTAAGTCTAATTCATATTTTTAAAGGTTTAATGTGGCAGTCAGCTCTTAACTAAATTCAGTAATTCAGTGTGTGCTTTTATAAGGAGGTAAGTAAACAAAAATACTTTCTTTTAGTATTTATTATTATTATTATTATTATTATTATTTGCTTTCCAGTACTATTTGTCTCATCTTTAAGAATCTGAGGCTGGAAAGAAAATTAAAAAGTTACAAAATATGTCCCCTGTGGCCCCTCACCTTCCTCCCTCATTGGTGCTCAGATCGAATTTCAAAAGAATTCTAGAAGGATATTGAATTTCAGGTTTTGTTTTCCCATAGCAGTGATTCTGGCCAAAAAACTTTTTAATCAAAAGGACCAACTGTAACCTTGTTAATAACTAAGAAAACAATGGCCAAAGGGAAAAGATCTGCCAAAAGCTACAAGTCATTTCTTTTGGCAGAATAATTGGTAGATCGTTATTTTGGTTGAAAACAATGTGATTTGTATTTCTAATTTTGTGAAATTACTTAATTAATAACACATGGTCAGCAATGTTGATTGCAAAGTGACTCTTGACAGAGGACGTTTTTAAAGCAGCGTTCCAGGGGCAAAGGTAGGATTATGCAATACTTCAGCACATAAGGCCACGGCTGCTGCTCAGCAGATGATTCTGCTCGTCTTACAAAGACATAAATCACTGTGGTGTCCATGGCATCAAAACACAAATTGCTGTTGAAAGGACAGTGGGATATGTCCAGGAGCATGGGATCATCAGTGGTGCAAATGGAGTTAATGCCACTTGCAGCGGCGACTGCATGGTTGTACATAGGAACGTTTGGATATCGAGAGAGTACCTGGAGGAAAACTGTACTGAAAAGAAAGGAAGCTAGGAAATTATGTTGGTTCCACACCAGCTTTGTTGTTCGCGTAAATGTTTAAGCTGTTTCAAGCTTTACTATTTGCGCGTGTACTTCTGGTTGTGAGGCAAGGCTGTGGGAGAGTTAGAGGAGAAGAAAACTGGAGATACAGCCCTTGCTTATTAGGAGCACATGATTCAGTAGACATAAGTTCTCACATTCTTTGTTACAGTCCCAAAAGGACAGTCTGTACAACGTTACCTCTTGTTTCTGAATGGATGCCTATCTCAAGTTGTTTGCTGTCAGCCATGGGACTGAACTTCCTGCACAACTTTCCTCTTGCTTACTGTTTCCTTTGTGTCATCTGCCTCAGTTCCCTCCCACCAGAAAACCAGCTCCATTGAGTATGGGGTGAAGGAGTAGCAGAGAAGGAAGGATGTAGAGTAATGAAGTCTCTCTTCAGTTGAGACTATATGACCACTGGGAAACCTGCTGCTATTATCCAGGGCATCGTGGCTCTTGGGATTCCTATGAGTGCTTGTCTGCTGTGTTATACGCAGCACTTGATTAACTATTGTTTCACACTAACGAAGGAAGTTGTTCTCTCCATGATTCAGATCCTCTTCACAATCTCTCTTCTGTAAACCCCTTCTTTTTTCATTATACGAATGTAATTATTCCCTTTTTGAAGCACATATAACCTAACACCTATGTACACGGAGTGCCAGGACTTGAAACCATAATAAGCTGAATGCTCTCCTTTGAAACTGTTATTCCAGTCATTACAACACAGCTTATTCCTCTAGAGGACATTAACATTTGAAAATGTGTCAACTAGTGTATGAAATCTATCATGATCAGGAGCAACCTGCCAACTAATTAGAATGCAACATTCTCATTTTCTGTACTCCAGTATTAATCTAATGCTTGACAGCCATTTATGTTTTAGGTACTTTTAGTTTCTAGCAAACCTCTTTGGAAGGCCAATGCAGTTTGTTCCGACATGGGAGAGAAAGACCCAGCAAGCAAGGAGAAAGTGAAGCACTCAATGATTGGCTAAAATGCTGGTTAGGAAGGCTCAATCAGCAGCACAAGCAATGGCAAAACCATTAACATTGCAGCAAGAGGGAGAGGAAGATATCTTTAAAAAGTGCTTTATAAGGTTATGTAGTTTAAAAATGTTCTCTTTTAACTAAAAATACATCAGATGATGAACTTTTCTGCAAGAGTGGTGGTGTATTATAGCTGGGAACAGTTTAGGAGCATCAGCTTGAATATTTCTTAGTAGTTTGAGAATTGCTGGTAACTTTTCCCATGAATTGGGGTTCACGCTGTCGCTGTGAGTTGGAGTGTAGTATGGGATTTTGTTCATGGTTATGCATGTTATTTTTTGCAGCAATACATTTGTTTTGGCAGTAAGAATTCTGGTAGCCACTGGAACAAAAGTTTTTTTTCAGAACATGAATAAATGTCATATATGAAAAAGATTAAAGATTGAGATGACTCTTACAGTTGAAGTCAGGTTCCATGAGGATATTTCGGAGTGATGTCAGCACCTGAACATTCACTTAACAAATGATGTTGCAAAATGGTGTCTTTTAGGGTGTTTCAGATGATCCTTTCTCTCTTGTTCCTTTTTAAGAGCCACGTAATGTTATAAGTTTGATAGAAAGCATTCTTCTGTTTGAAACTGGAATTTGTATTTCAGCTGAATACCCTTTCCCTCAGCTTTCAATGACCGAGCTTATTTTTCTGTTTGATTTGCTATACTTCCCAATTTACCAAAGGCCTTAATATGAAAGAAACATTTGCAGAGAGCTACATTAAATCCTGAGTGGTTAATTATTTGCAGTAATTGTGATCTAAGCTGCGTGCTTTGCTTTTTCATCACAGCAATTTCTATTAAAAGAAATTAATACATATGCAGAGCGCTGGGATGAAAATGAGTGATTGGACTTGCCATCACTAGTTCTGCTCTGAGGAGTTAAAATATATCTGAGGATTACAACTTCAAACTGATGCTTAAAGAGCTGAACGATCCCAGATTAGAGCTTCTCTGTTGAATTCTGCTCAAACCTGTGCTTTTCTCTAAATTACTTTTTTTTTCCTTCGATTCTTCAGGAAGAGAGAGATTGAGAGAATAATTAATGCAAATGGGCAGAGCTGCGCAGATGAGTTAATGGAAAGGTAGTGGCAGGAAGGAGGAGGAGAGGGGAGATAATTCCTTTCTTCTCTTTGTGAGATGGAAAAAAACTTTAAAACCTCTTCCTAAAGAAAAGGATTGTGCTTCAGAACAGCTTTGAAAACAGGCCTTTATTATAGGGGTTTAATTTATACAGGATGACTGGATGTTATGTGTGCTACAGATGTAAGTACAGCATTACAAGCCCCTGGTTGAAGGGGTAGCACTGCATTGCTCTGGAGCCACCAGCAGCTTGCTGCAACTGCTGGAAGTACTATGTGTGGTCCAACTGGTGGCCTGCAGGCCAGCTCCAGGCTGCTCTGCCAATCCATCCAGCCCACCAGCTTCTTCCCTGGAAGAAGAACTGAGGAACAGCTATTTTGAGCAGTGACTGCACCCTCCAGCCACTGATCTTGTCCTCAAAGCCAAAACACTGCTGCTGTTGACAGGAGGTGTGTGCGTTTGAAGGGAAGGGGAAGCTGTTGCTACTGAGGGGCAGATGTCTGTGGGTTTCCTCCAGCACTGTGGGCTCCAGCAGACTGCAGTCCTTGGCAGCCCCTTGGTGCTGGCGGTACGTGGCTGGCCTCAAGGCTGTGCTTGGCAATCACTGCAGTGGCAGGGGAGGGAGAGGGCCAGCCGCTGCTGGGGAGGCAGGATGCAGACCATGGTGGGTAAGGTGGGAGGGAGGAATTGTAAACCCAAATCCGGCTCTCACAGCTGTTGAGGTTAGACCACCCTGTACTATCTACAGTAGCAGGGTTCAGAAGTAGGCTGTGCCTAGAAGACATCCATCAGTGCTGTGGCATTGCATTGTCCGAGAGAAACAGTCTGAGTGTAATGTTGTCTTTCTCCCCTTAAGAACTGTCACAACTGCCCTTACAAGAAAGGAACGTGTGCAACCACCACTGATTCAGCAGCCCTTGACCCTTGCTTTGGAAAGCTTCTGCCCCTCTAAATTTGGGCAGAAAGCCACTCAGAGAGTGTGGGAAGATTGCAGAAAGGAGTGGGTCCAGCAGAGATGTATGTGAACAAGCATAACCTGGCTTTGTGACAGGTGTATGAGGAAAGGCAGTGATAATAGAGATCTGTTGCCATGAAGGTAAGCAGCAGCCAGAACACATCGCAGGCTGGAGAAAAAAGTCAAAGGTGTAGTTTCTTAAAAATTCCTTTATTTGTATGCTCATATCTGGTCACACAGTGCACAGAACAGAAGAGAGTTTTCCTTGAATCCCATTCAAGGATGTGCACCTGTCAGCACAAGAACTATGTGCTTTGTCTAGGGATGTTACTGGATGTTGGCATCCTCCTCCCCCAGGGATGGTATGAGGGCAATGTAGCAGTGAAGCCATGGACATGGTATAAACAAAACATGCCTCTTACATCTGTGCTTCAGGAGATGTTCTTGATTGTTATTTATGAGCTCATTCTCTGCTCATCACCAAAGATACCAGATTTTGCAGTCTGTCATCCATCAATTTTACAGCTGATAGGACAAATGCTGGAGCCAGCCTCCTTGCAAGCACATTGAGGGCACCACCTACTCCAGTTTGTAGTGAAAGGAAGAAATGGCAATGCTTTATCCTACTCTCAACTGTCCTGCTGTGGGCTATGACTAATTCCCTAGTGAAGTTGTATCTTAGTGTAAAGCAGCGTATGGGCTATGAGGATCACATCCGTTGTATCATATAGGGAGGCAGTTTGTGAAGGGGTTTCTAGTTTCCATGCTTTGGAAGCAGAGAAGGAATCCTGCTGTTAACGACTGCTGTCTGAGCCCTACTAAATTAGAGCTACTTATCTAAGTACAGCAGGAAGACTTCACTCTTGGCTGGTATGGTAACTGGAAATGAACGATCATTTCCAGAATCACTTATCTTCACAGCACAGCCCTTCTGCTGGATCCAAGCCCTTTCTTTTTCCCATATCACTATTCTGATTTTTCTCCTTGCCTGGTGCCATGTGAGGGCTGGTAGCAATGTGGAGTGCAGCACAATGATAGGCACACTTTTCACAAGCACATAGGGCAGTGAAGGGCCTGAAGTCATAAGAGAACAGCTTGCTCTGTTCTTAAGGGCTATTTTTTTTCCCTGGACTCGTCCAGTCCTGCAGAAAGTTCAGGGTTTGTAGTCATAGCAGTTGATGGTGTGGTCACAGCATGTCGGGTAATATCAGGGCTGGAATTTCTTCCTTATTTGAGTTCATTCAGAGTATGTTGGACTGCTGCTACCAGATCCTATTTTCAGGTGCCAATGTAAGACACTTTATGTACCACGTACGTAAAGCAAAGCCCCCATAAACAAGTTTACAAACAAGCTCTGCCTGTAAACAAGCAGTAAGCAAGGAGCTGGCAGAGGCCCATGTTATCACTCACCACTCTGGAGCTCCACTGATGAGCTCTCCTGGCTCCATCCCAGTTGAGTGAACACAGTCAAACAGAAAAACCCCACCAAAGCATCTGGAAGGGACTTCTGGCATTATTCTTTCACAGCTGCTATGTCTGTTTGGGGTTTGTGGAAAATTCCTGCAGCTCAGAAGAATGGCATAGTGTAATGCAGTAACAAGCCTTGTGAAGGTTATCAGCAATACGATCAAATCTATCTGCGGGACAAAGACCCCCACTGTACAGCTAATTAAAACTTGTTTCTTCCCTGCCTGTTCCTGTTTAGTGGCGGATACTTAGAGTGGAGCTGCAAGGTACTGGAGTGGAAAGTTAGCTCTCAATATTTTAAGACCAGCTCTTTTCAAAGCCTTGTAGTGAAAGAAACCACCCACTTTTTCTTGTGGGCTGCATGAATGGCAGATCACGAAGCCATTTGCAGGCAATTTTTCTCTGCCACTAAGGTCAGTTATAACGCACACAGATAAAAAGGAGAAGGTTCTGGTGATTGCTTTGTTGTTGTTTTGCTTGCTTGTTTTTGTTGTTGATTTTGTTTTTTAAAATTATTCTTTTGAACTGATAATAATATTGCAATGGTAATATCTAAACTTCCATTCAGTGGGAAACTGGATCTCAAATCAATCTGCCATATTGTTTTCATGCTAATGACAGTAATACCTTTTCCCTCCTCCCTCTTCTGTCCAGCAGTAAATTACAAAAAAGGGCCATAAATTGGACAGGAAACTTGTCAGTTTTGAGGCAAGTGTCGTGAACGCAATGCCTGTGATTTGGGTGGCATTATGGAACAGCATATGGAGTGTTACGTTGCTCTATGCTTGGCACAAAGAGATCAGTGCCTGTCGCCTGCGTGTGATTTGTTCCTCCTGGTGCAGCAGTGCTCTGAGTTTTATTCCTAAAAGTAGAACTCGTGTAGCCCAGAGAGGCAAGTGACAGCCATGCAGTGATCCCTGGAGTAGGGCTGGTCTGTGAATTGTATTAGTGATACCATTTGTAGCGTGGAAATGCTAAGGAGCTCTTGCCCTGTTATGCTAGGCACTGCACATATGTAGAGCAAGAGTCACACGGTGCTCCCCAAGGCGTGTGAAGGCTAATGGAGAGACATGGGAAAATGAAAGGCTGCCGAAGGTCATGCAGCAGTTTATCATTTGTCTGGGTGCGCTGTGCTGCTATGGCAGCTTCCCTGCTGAATATCTTGAAGCCAAGGAATGACACACGGAATTCTTCCCTCTCTAGGTGATAGGAAGGAAATGTGGGGTACCCGTGTTCTGTTTATGTTTGTTTTTATCATCTGTTGTCAGTATTAGAAACTTCAAGTTCTACCAGTGTAACATTTTTGACAGATAGTTCCTTGCACTCCTTGCTACTCCCTGCTTCTTTCTCTGTAGTGGTTTCACACCTGTGGCTGTGGATAGCACTTTTTTGTCATCTAGCTTCTGATGTGTTTTCAGTGGTTGTGTGATCTCTGAGAGGAATTAGCCGAGATCCAAGGCTGGAATTCGAGAGCTCACTCTTGATTCTGTTAAAGCCAGAAGTTTGACGCTGAATACGATCGCAGGCTGTGCGATATGAGTACTGGTTCCTGCAACTTCTGAGGTACAGCATCTCTGCCTTTTTGGGCAGACGGGCAGCTCTGTTTCAGTGCCTCCAGGAGGTGGAGAAGTTGCTGTGTCCCCGTGTTCCAATGCAGCAGCTCTAATGGCCTACTTTCCCTTTTTAGAAATGGTCACCCGCATGTCTTTGAATTTGCCTGGCTTTGGCATCTGGCCACTAGATCCTGTCTTTTCCACTAGATTAATGAGACCTTTAGTACCAGAAATACTCCCTTTGTAAGCTATGATTATATCTTATGATACGTTTAATAGAGTCCAATTCCATCTTCGTGCCATAGTTCAGACCACTCGGCTTAAGTCATTGTGCCTTGCAGCAGCTGCATCTCCATCCCTCCTTTTCCAAGTGCTGATAATGATTCGGAATGTCTTGCCTCCTCTTTTTCTGTCATGTGTTTACTTTACAAGTTGTTCTATGCCAGGGACCTTTTCCTTATGATGGCTGTGCAGAGTTTCTGGCCCATAACATCTTGACCTGCTCTGGGACTTTGGTGTGGTTACCAGGATACAAATAGCAGAATCAAAATAAATACTTTCTCAGAGCTTGCTATGTTCCCCTCAAGTTTTCATTCTCATTCAGTTAAGAAAATAGCACATTCCCACAGTGCTGCTCAACTCAAATAAAAAAAAAATCATAATATAAATCATATTTGTATGAATAATTTAATTTCTAGGAAATGCATTAGGGAAACCCGCTCAGATAAAGTTCCAAATTTGCAATAGTAATGATCTGAGAGGAAGAGATTGTTTGCCACGAGGTAAATTATGTATTAGAGGAGCCTTTTAATATTCTTATTTAACACCTAATATTGGTATATTCATCGATCTACAGAAACTGCAGTGCAGTAACATGCTAATCAATTAAAAGTATAATTAAAATGAATGCTATGTACAAACCCCAGGCCTTGTGACAATCTATATGTGTAGATACAGTCTTCCATTTCCTTGTGCCTCCACTCTGCAGTGACTGATGCTATTTTAAGGACAAAAGAAACTCTCTGGGCATAGCGGTTACAGTAAACAGAGTCATTTGGCTGTTAGCCTTTGTTGAGCTGCAGCTGATGCATAGCCTCCATTAGTTCTTTTTAAATAAGTCTGCTTATGCTTTGGCCAAGCATGTAAAGAAAGGCCTGGAAGGAAGGACATCCTTCACACCTATTGCATTCTCTGTCTAAATGAAGACTGTTCAGTTATAGGGCTGAAAAAGGAGCTGGCAGGGCCAAACTGCATGCAGGCAGCTGGCTTTTCATCAGTGCTCAACAGGCAGCAGTTCCTGGAGGACTGTTGGCTCTGTACATTTGCTGTTGTCATTTCCAGCACTACTTTTCAAGCAGACAGAGGCCAAGGACTTGCTCTGAAAGCCACTACCAGCTAGAACAGTTGGATGCTCTACGTTGTGGAGGATCTTCTCTTTTGCTGAGGTCCCTAAAGAGGAGTTGTTCTCCAGGAAATGCTGCCTTGCTTCCTTTCCTGTCAGAGCTGTAGCTGGGTCCTTACACCTGCTCTGTACAGGTGGCATTTTAAAACAGGTGAAAATTATTTCCAGCAGTTCCGAACCATTTCAGAGCAACTTTCAAATGCTTCAGCTTCTCAGAAAAACAGCAGTGCCATCTAACTCACAGGCACAGCATGAAGCTGTTGGGCAGGGTGTCTCTGTGTCTCTGTGCTGACTGTCACAACACATGCCTGTGGGCCAACGAATCCATGCAGCACACAGCTGCTGCTCCTCTGGCTTCTCTCAGCGTGCAGGGAAGCCCCAGCAAGCGCTCTCTGGACACAAGAAATGTCAGTGCATGCTTCTTTGCGCTCCCAGAAGGTGTGATTTTTGTTCTTTGAATCTTTACTCCTAACAATATACAGACTGTGGTGTGATGTTCCTACTCCTTTGGAGCAGCGCTTCTATTTCTTCTGAAGGAGAAAACATGTGGAGAGCCCCAGCAGCTCAGCTTGCACCCCCCACAAGTAGCACAGAGGGAGGGCTGCCAGAAGCATACTCCTTGACAACACAAAATGATCAGCTCATAGTAGCTAGTGTAACTTGTATAGCAATTTTCTCATCTCCACTTTCTCTGTAGACCTGGAGTACACGTAGGTAATTTTCCATTTATAAGCTTATGCACTTGAGGTTCTTCAGCAATTAAAATCCTTGCCAGGCCGCTCATTAGACTGTGGTAAGAATGTTGAAATATTGCAAAACTGTTGTGACAAGGATCTGCCCATCCTGTCCTTCACTCAGTTTCTATCAGAAGCAAACCACTGCTTGCTAAGTTGCTTCCTCTCCAGTTCTTGTCTGGCAGAGTTTTTTAAACTTAATCACTGCTCAGCAGACCTCTCAGTCAGACTTTGCTCTTGTAGCTGAAGCAATAGGTAGGTCTGGTCAGATTCCTCTTAAATGTTTATATATTTTGAGTGAGTGTATTTGCAGGGGCATAAGACTTTCAAAAAACCAATGTGAAAATAGTTGTTTAAAAAAAGAAGTTTCCAGTGAAATGTCAGTAAGACCCAATAAAGTTTCTTTTAAAGCAAGACAATGTTTTTGACCCACTTGTGGATAGGAAGTATGAACTGCAGATTTTTGGAGATGGTTTCACCTCAACGAAGTTTAAATGTTTTGAGGCCTTTAAAGTCATTTTTTTATTTAATTAGTTGAGTCCTGGATCCATACAAGTGAACAAAGTGCAGCTCAGTTGCTGCTGGATGTACGCTGATGAGCGCTTGCTCCTGTCTCACTGGTCAGGTTGGTTTGTAGGGGTGTGTCTGATTGTAGTGTTTTCCACGTTGCCCATATCTCTTGGGCTGATGTCGCCATCTCTAACACATAGGGCCCAACTTGGATGACCTTGTGCCATTTTGACCTTTGCTGCCAAAAACAGCAGTGAAAGCCCTCAGCCAATCCGTGCCCCAGGATTTAAGAGAACTTGTGTAGCTGTCCATCCCCAGCACCACATAGCTCTTGATGAACCCTGAACTTTGAAACAGTGTTGGCTACCAGTTCAGACTGTATTCTTATTTTCTCTTTTCCAATGGCCTGTCGCAGATGGGAGAGAAACCGGCGAGGTGCAGAAAATGTCAAGTTTTTGGGCAGGGGTAATTTGGCATGAGTAAAATCTGTTTTAATGTAAAATAGGGAAGAGGATAGGAAGCAAGCTTGTTCTGGCACCTTGTATTTTAATCTGGAAAACCAGAGCACTTATCCTAGGATGCTTTCAATCTCGCCCCTCTCAACACCTTCAGTATATGTCAGGGATGTGCGGCAGTCTGTGCCTGCATTCTGCTCTGTAATGTTTCAAGTTCAAGAGATCTCTGGTTTTGATTCTTGTTTTGGGCACAATATCTGTGGCTCGGGTTGCTTGTAAAAAGAGCTATGCCTTTAAAGGTCATTTTGAGGCTTTTTTGTACAGTTTTTGCAAGAGTATCTTGAAGAGTTTCGGGGCTCTTTCTTTCAGACTGGTTTGCTAGTAAAGCTGACAATAAGTGAACTGGGATCCAAGCAATACTTTTCAGTTTGTATCTGAACTGTGAGACCAGTGAGCCACCTCAGGGAGATTAAATGCAGATCCCTTTCTCGACACAGCTTCTGATAGACAGAAATCTGGTTAAAAACAAGCAGAGTATAATCAGAAAGAAAAGGTTGTCCTTGTCACGTTTGTCCAGAGCTCAGGTCTGCTTGGGATATTATTTAACAGCCAAGCTGGAATATTTGGTCACAAGGAGACAGTTTAGGTGGAATTTCCTTTCATTTGTCATATGGTGTTAGTTGTTCCTGCTGTTTAATGGTTGCACAGAGTATTGTATCATCCCTAGGGCCCTGTTTTACGAGTTCACTAAACTTAAGTTTGAGGAGTTTTCCAGCCAAAAACTATAGCTGAAAGCCAGGGTCCCTTGAAGGAACGTGATAACAAATAGAGGTGGATAACCTTTCATCTGCAGCTTACATTCTAAGTCCGTGTGATTTTTTTCTTTTCTTTTCTTTTCTTTCCTATCCTCCTTCCTCCTCATACTCCCTTACGAGCCCTGGTTTGAAGTCACCCATATGAACTGCAGACCATAGCTGCCCTACCAGCTGCATTATGCCTGTGGCTCAGATTTGGGGGTGGAAGGAAGGTGGGGGAAGATGATAGAGGAAAACAGAATGAAAATCAGAAGTGCTGGAAACAGCTTGCCCAGCTCTTCTCTTGTCATGTTTTTTGTCACACCTTTTCCTGGTACACTGATGCTAAGGAGCAGAGTATAGGTGAGTGTTCTAAGAATGAAATTAGTAACTCGTCCTTGAAAATGACTGCATGCAGAGTTCTGAGTGAATTTCTGTGGCCTCCAAGTCTAAAAGGTATCACAATTCCTATGCAGGTTTCTGTGCAGATCTCTGATCTAGGTGGTTTTATCTCAAGAGCTGCTGAGCACTGTCAGGATCCCCTAAACTGATGGATCTGCTGCTGCTTTTTTGGATTTGTTTTGTTTGTTTTGATTGAAAACTTTAAGACCTTGCTTTGATGCTGTGTTATGGGAAGAGCGGATATCTTGTAGCAGTATCCGCTTATATAGAGGGTGGTGGTGGTGGAAAGCAGAATTGATTCTGGCAAGGGTAAAAAAAAAAAAACCCAACACAGTAGTCAACAAAAAACGCACAAACCACTCTCTTTCAGAGCTGAGCTAGAAACGGCAAGCTTCAAGCAAAGTGCCATTTGGAAGGTGACAAATTTTACCCTTTCTTCTTAATGTTAGAGAATCTAAATGGTTGATGTAGTAACTGAGATTGGAAGCAAGAGAAATGGTGAGGTCATTTGGTGAGATAGGTAGGCAGGTTGACTGTATGAGACATGATGGGAGATTCAGAGAAGCTAAGGAACATCTCTATGTCTTCAGTAACCACTGTGTTAGTAAATCTTAGTTTTCAGATTGATCTGCTTGAAGATAGTTTATAGGCTGTCCTCTAGGATCAGGGCTGTGATATGTAAAGCCACTCTTGCAGGTAGCCAGTTGCTTTTTGTTCTCTGATTCATTGGGTTTTCATCCCAGTGGGTTGTGCTTGTTTCCGTTAGCCTCCAGATTGCCATTTTCAACTAGAATTAGATCTTTTCTCTGCAAAGAATATTATAGCAATAACAACAGCAAAAACTTCATGGAGAACTTTCTTCCAGCTTTTAGTGGGAGGATTGATTAATAAATTTTGAAGTGAAAATGGAGCTTTGTATAGGTGGTGAGATGAATCATCTTCTGGGAGAGAAACTTAAGAAGTGCTAACGGGATTTTTGGAAAACAGTTTCCAATGAAAGTGGCTGTACTTTCTTTTTCTAAGCATGTCTACCTTGTAATTTAACTCTTCTGGCTCCAGAGGACTCGAGGCTTTAGGGAGAGCTGCTTTTCCCTGAAGAATCAGTTACTGGTAGAGTAAGTTCTTTCAAAATCTGCGGGAAGATGAAGTCTTGCAGAAGTCTTACATGTTTATGGTACACAGTGGGTTTGGTTTGTGTTTGATTTGGTTTGGGTTTTTTTTTTGCAGGAGTTTGTTTGCTTGTTTGTTTGTGGAGTATGTATCTTCCTTTCGTTCTCTAGACTCTTATTATCACCGTTCCTTATCATCAGTGCTGTAGGAGCAGACATTTTGCCTGGTCTGGTTAATTTTCACAATGACTCTTGAAGGGCTGAACAAGCATAATTTTAGGCTTTTACTAACTTCTTTTCAGGTTAGGCTCTGGAACAGTGTCAGTCCTAACGTTCACACTGGAAGGAGATCTGGGTTGGAAATGGTCCCAGGAGCTCCCGCACCTTGGGCTGATGGGAGTCAGACCTGTTATCCCTGTGCCAATATTGGTCTCCTGGGGCACTCTCTGCATTACTGTCAAATGATAAATAACTTCCTTAGTGCTGTGCTGCAGTGACCATCTGAAGAGAATAGGAAAACCTATGGCTCACAAAGTGATAATCCAGTCCATTAGAGCAAAATCACCTAAAAGAATATCGCAAAGTTTTAGAGGATGGATCTGAATTCTTCTCATAAAATGTCTAATGACTACTGCCAAAACACCCAGCTTAAACATCCCAATAAGTTTTCTTCACTGTTAAATTCCCAGGTTCTTAAATTTTAAGACATTATTGTATGCTGTAAGTAATACTTCTGTGTAGCATGCTGAGTCAGCATGGACTCTCTTCTTTGGAGGAAAATGTTTCTGTGCAGGACCCCTCTGCCTTTGAACAACTTGGAGCTCCTAGCTCTGATTTCCTAAGGAATTTGTTGTTGCCCATGGAAGTGAAATACAAGTTATACTTCCCAAGCAAGTCTTTTTATTCATCCCAGATATGAGAATTACTTGTTTGCTAACAAACTGAAGTGTGAAAGGCAGGAGGAAGTAAAAATGAGATTCTTGGCCTGGACTTCAAGATCTTTCTGTTTTTAACATTACAGGATGTTGTGATTTTAACTGTTAGCAACGTGGATGCCATAAGCAAGTGCGTGGTTTATTTTGATTTGTATTACACGTGGGGGTGACAGTCAAAATAAACTCTGCTAGGATTAAAAATAATTGTGCTGGAGCAAAATGCCTTGATCCTCACATAGTAAAGTCCATGTCAGAACATACCAGGATTAACTAATGAAATAAAATCCACGTTGGCAAAAGAAGAGAATATCCTCTTTTCAGTAAGTATAGCTGCATCTACCCGTTACTTGATACCAAACCTGAGGATTTATGCGATGCCTACCTCCAAGAATTATCAGTGTGTGTAGATGCGCCAGCAGTACCTACTTTTGCTGGCTGGGTAGCTGTTCTCTTTATCTACGTAAGCCAGGCCAGGATTCTGTCCTTTTACTTGGCAGCCTAAAAAAGCCATATTGCTCTTCAGTGCCCTTAATGATTTCTGACCTGACCAGATACAGTTGATCACCACAACTGGGACTGCAGCATGGCATGAACAGGAGTAACTCTGTTGAAATCAGTAAGATCATGTGCTACCTTGATATCATGGCATTGAGGGAAGCAATGGAAAGTTCCCATTTTTGCTGTAGGACTAACAGTCTCCTTCGAGCCTAGATGAAAGGCTGTCTGCAACTATTCTTGCAGATTAGATCTTATGTTGAATTTTGTATATTTTGTTGTATATTTTTCTACTAGTGCTACAGGAAAACATACATTCTTAGACTGTAGATGTCTTTGTTGCTTCAAAAGCAGAAATCTGTTGCCTCATATGGGGGTTGAAACTAGATGATCATTGTGGTCCTTTTCAACCCAGGCCATTCTATGAACTATGAACTGTGTTTAAAAACTGGTTACAACTCTTTGGTTTCCTTTTCTTCTGGAGGGGATAAACACCTGGTTGAACGTAGATGAATTTTTCATGAACCTTGAGAGTTTTCACTCACTAACTCCATAACAAGGGTGAAACCTTTCAAAAATTATAAGTGTTTCAGAAGTAGGTCTGTGTATAATCAACAAACATACAGAATGGTGTGGTTAGGCTGGTATCCATAGATGGTAAAGCTAGAAAGATTATCATGCTGAAAAGGGATAATTGGAAGCAAATGGAAAATGCTCACCCATGTTGTAGGCTTGCAGGAAAAACTCCTGCAAGAGGAGTAATCTCCAGAAAGAGATCCTTCCTCAGTGGCAGTCAGCCCTTAAATGGGGTCTAGGAGAGGCGCAGCCAGGCTTCACCCCTTCGGTCACACAGCTGAATTGCCTTCACCTGTGCTCCCGTGGCTGACTCTGCTTGCCTTAGGTGGTCAATCAGAGGTTCAGGCCGTGATTCAACAGTTCCCATACAGTCTGCAATGATTTTTTTTAAACTATTTTCTAATGCTGTGCTCCAAACATCCCTATGCATTACAGAGGCAGTCAGAATATGTTTTCAGGTGTGAGTAAACGTGAATTCCTGCAAAGAAGAAAGAGGGGGAAAATGTTTTGGACAGAGAGGGTTTTTCCATAAAGAACAAACTAATGATTGTTTTTATACATGTTCCTAGGAGAGGGACTGAAGCTCTTCCTTAACTTGGATACGGTGACAACAAGAAAACTCAATCCAAATGGACGCTATATCTAAGCCTAGTGCCCAGGGGAATTTAGGCAGAGCAAATATCTCAGCCACAGAATGTACTTCCATGAACTTTCATTGCACTCAGGCCTACGTGTACATTTTATTTACGTATTAACTTGAGACTGTGAGACTATAAAGACTGCCAGCTAGCAGGACTTTTTAATCTAACATCACGAGATGCAGTAAATGCACCTAAATATTTTAGTACCTTATTAATGTCATAACCCCTGAAAAGGTCTGTTACAGCAAGCCTCTGCTCTAGGGAGGTGATGGATTTTGGGAGCTGGGTGTGAGAGAGGAGATGAGAAGACCTGCTTTCTGTTCCTTGCTCTGAGTGGTTTGGTGAGCTTGGAGGGCTTGTTTAATTTCCTTGTGCTTTTGAGAATTTTGGGGAAAAATATTGTGTGTTAGAAGGGGATTTGTAATCCCTCTTTAATATTTGTGCATGCAAATTTATCCAGAGCTGCCATCTGCTTCCTTCTGCAGCACCTAAATTATTTTCTCCGAGAAACTGGGATCAGGTATGGTTAATGCTATTGCTGACACTCTAATTTGTGTAAGAAAAGTCTCTGCGAGGAGCTCTGGATGCAAACACTGTTACAAAATTTCTTAAATGAGTGCTTTCACAGTTATTTAACAGTATGTACAGAGATAAATATGGTTAAAATGTAGTAATTTGAAATGAGAGTGGATTCTAACCCTGTAGCCCAGAAGGCTGCATTCTAGATTTGGCTTTGTTGCCAGAAAGCAGACAGGTCTCTTAAAAGTGCAAGTGGGTACCTTGGACCCCTGCGAGACAGGGTTCGACATCTCTGGTCACAGACAGTGCTTGTGCATCCCCCCGTCATTCTTCTGATGCAGCTAATCAGAAAAGAGAACCTACAGAACAAGTGACCCTCTGATTTTTTTCCCCTATGCCTATTTTCTTAGCTGACATCTGACCAGACCTGAACATGTGTAGCTTGTGAGCTTTGGAGGGGTGAAAGCACAGGTGACACTGTAGGAAGAGGAACCAGGTTAGATTTTTATTTTGTTTCGTTTTATTTTGCTCTTTCTATATTAGTTTTGAAATCTTTACCTAATGGAAGGAGTCAGTCATTGTTGATTTGGGACAGGAAAGAAAGAGGGTTATGACCCAAGGTGAATCAAATGCAAACAATGAGGACCTTCAGCACAAAGTCTGCTGAACAGATCTGCGCTCTGCTTCCAAGCTGTGGGGTGGCTTTTATTTGTATTTATTTATTTTCATTGTGCAGTCCCTATGCCTATTTGACCCGACAGGAAATCAAAAGAAAATCACGTGTAGTAGTAACAATGTAAGAGGTGGATCACTAAGAAAATACTGGAAAAAATGGATGCTTTCACAAGACTGATGCATCTTCACCATCATCTGCCTCCCAATTACACACATGCGTTAATCTACTCAGAAGATCACATACAAGAAGAAAGACAGGAATAGCTCTTGCCAAACTAAGGGGGGGGAAAAATCCATGGCAAAAGGAGTGACAATCCAAGCATAAAGCCAACACTTTTGCCTCTGGCAGTCAGGCAGGTTCTGTGAGCTTTTCCCATCCCTTGGCCTTAAACTAACTAAATAAATAAGTACATCAACCACCCTTATTAACAAAGATTAGGAAGCTGGTGGTTGTAATAATATTCCCCCTTCACCTAGAGCAGGGGTTCTATTCTATTTCCTTTCACGTATATGGCAAAGGTCAGCTATTGAGAGCGACTTGTCGTTGCTGCTGTGAGCGTCTGTGTCTCTCTATTACTAGCTACTACCATTTCAGTCCCAAGTGTTTATTTTTTTAAGGCTTCAGCATCCCAAGCTTATTGGGAGGAAATATATCAAAAAAGCAACCCACAAACAAGGTTAAACACACAAATAAAGATGGAGAGAGAAATAGAAAAGGGAGGAGAAGAGGGAAGGGGGGGGATCAGTCCAATTTTCTTTGGAGACGAATCGCATTGTTGGGGCTGTCTGGCAGTGTTCCAGGGCTTCAATTGAAAGCGAATTTCTTTTATTGAATTCCATCCAGAGATATCATAACCTCAAAAGGCTACTATTACCCAGAGGGTTTCACATGAAACCATCTGAGCGTGACTTTTGAAATGCAAGAAGTCACAATTGCCATTTGACAACACGGGACCTGTCAAGGCCCCTCTTTCCATACAGGCAAGTTGTTTACATAATCCTTCCAGTCCCATCCCCACCCCCATACTGAGGTGAAAACTCTTCCAGTGATGGACTTTTTTCCTTAGCAGGTGCTGTCAAAGCAGTAATAAAAAAATTCCAGATGAAGTCTGTAAAACCAACCCACACCTTGATGAATAAGACTTAAACATCAGCTTTATGAATGCGCAATTGGAGGGGAATTGAAAAGGCAGCTGGAAGACTTCTGGGTTTCTGTGAACCAGGTCACTCTTACTTTTGTAAACAAATCATAAATACACAAAAATGAAGTAGGTGGTCAAAGATCAAGATATTGGAAAAAGAAACAAAAAGTGGAACGACAAACCTCAGTGAAACCAGAGGGCGAAAGAAGACTAGCTGTGATCCTTCCAGCTGGTGAGAAGTATCAGGCACCATCAGCTTCCCCTGATGATGGTGAGAGTGAAACGTAGGTGGCTGCCACGGGCAGGGATTGCTGTCATGTACCTTTTCCCTTAACAAGGTGAGGTGGAGTGGCTGAGGACAGGCAGCATCCTTCCACAGTAGTAGGAGTCTTCGTGAGTGGGTTCTGAAGTTATTTGCTGGGAACTCTGACTGGAATCCACAGATATTAAGATAGCGTATGTGTGTGTTTGCATGTGTGTGCACACATTTTCAACAGATCACATTTTGTCTGTAGATAGGCTCTCTGCCCAGAGAGCTCGATGTGGGGTAGTAATGATACTCCCAGACTTCCTAGGAGGTTTTGATATGAGAGGAGACAATGTATGGGATGTACAGTGCTTGTCTTTTTGCTGAGAGCAAATGAAACTAGTAAAAAAATGAAGTGGTCATGTTTTGATAAAAGCTGCACTCACACAGCCTGAGTTTGTCAAGAGGGTGAAGAAGTCTGCAGTGAAAAGAGGAGGAAGTCATAAAGCATGCAGTAGGCAGGCTACATAAAACAGTCGGGGGAAGCAGATGGAAATAAACTTGACTAAGATCTGGTAAGAAAAAAATACATTAAAATGGCATGTGGGAGAAATTGATTGAAAGCCTAAATGGAGTACAGCGTTTTCCTTGTGTGCAGTCACAACATGGAGTCCTTGGGGGGATGGGGGAAGCATGGGTTGACAGTGGTGCAGCAGTGGACAAGCTTGCTCGGAAGTCTTTTGGCAGCAGTTTGAAACTGGCAACCAAAACAACAGTCTGCACTTTGATTGCACTATGTGGGTGAGAATGTAGTTGTCATTTATGATTCACCTCTCAACAAAATCCCTGGTGGAGATGAAAAATCCCTTTGAAAATGCCTTCTAGGAAAAAGAAAAGAAAAAGAATGGTAAATGAAACATTTGTCTTCAAGTAGGAGAGACAAGATGTAGGTGAGATAGTGACCAGCTTGAATTCCTCAGTACGCCCACAGGCACTTGCAATTTTTGTGCAACAGAGTGTGAGATGAAGACAAGAAGTTTAGTTGATGAACACTTCACAGAACAAAGTATTTAAGAGCACGGGTGGGACAGACTGGTGGGTGAAGTACAAGTGTTTTGTGAAAAACAATGTAGGGTCCCAGAAAATGGTAAAATCCCGATGCCCAAAAAGCCTAAATGAGTTGTTTCTTTCTTTCTGCTCTGCCTACAGAGCAGCTTATATTGTTGAACTACCGCAGCTTGAAAAGTGGTCTCAAAACTTTCAAATGTGCTCTTTCAAACTTCCTGTGTAAGAAGTTAGGCTGACAGACTAGAAAGGCTAAAGAAAGTAGAAGGTAAAAAGGAAGCGAGACTCTGGTCATTTGCCAAACCAAAAGGAGGCACTCGGAAAAGAACACCTGATGTTTTGGAAATCGAAGGAGGCTTTCTTATAAGGGTAAAAAGAATTTAAAAGAAATCATAAAAATGATATGCACTGAGATTCTGTTGGCAAACCTTTCTCCAACATTGTGTTCCCTGCGTAGACAGTAATTTATTAAAGGCGACTCAGAGCCTGCCTGCTACTCCAGGTCGCTCAGAGGCATCAGAAAGAAAACACGAAAGAACACTATGCAGGAAAAATGTGCCCTCAAGCAGTAACAAATTATTGATGGTAAAATGCCTCCATATCTTAAGGGTCCATTAAGAACCTTTGGAACAAAGACTTCTTTAAGGCTGTCGCAGGAAAGGAACTGCTGGCTGCTGCCTGTAACTGCAGGGATGCAAAGCCAGGCTGGAGGAGCAGCATGCAGAACTGCAGCCAAGAGACGCTGCTCAGGAGAAAGAAGCTATACATTTATACTTCATAATGCTGAGTTGCAACTATCACCTTAGAAGCCCAAGTAAATCCCAAAATATAATAACACACAGCAACAGCACAAAATGTGGGAGTTGTGGTGCTTCGGAGAACGGAGGTCTGTGGTTTGGTTTTTGTGAAGTGCATCCTTGTCAGCACTAGTACAAGCATTAAAGCAGAAAATGAGTTAACTGATTTAGTGACAGGTGCAAGTTTGCTAAGGGCTGTGAGCCTACAGCTGTTAGGCATGACAATCCCACTGAGGTTCTGTCTTCTGACTTCATACAGCAAGGATCGTTGTAGTTAAAATAATAATAAAACCCCATGGGTTACTTTTTTCCCTGTACATTATGTAAGGATATTGCACTTAAATATGATTTGTGAGCATATTTTTGTCACAAAAAAATACCTGGCAGATGGAAGAAAACAGATATTTTCATATCGTATTTGTTATTATTAATATATTAATATACTTCCCACTGTAATATGTTACCGTTGCATGTGTAGTCTATCAGTGGTCAGCAGATGAAAGCTGAAACATCATGAGGCAGTGCAGTAAGTCAAGCAAACTCAAATAAGTGTTGATCTGCCTTGAAACTGGATAGTTTTGTTCTGACTATCATAAAAGAAATAAATAGGAATTTCCTGAATGAAAAGTTTGTTTTTATAGAAACAACTTCTTTAACTTGAAGGTCTTGTTGGATATTTTCCAGGCGCATGAGAGCGGTATGATTAAATCTTGGACTCATTAAAGCTAATAGTGTTTACTGTAATTTTATCTGATGATCCCACATATCATGTAGTGTTTCAGCAGGTGCTTGCTGTAGCTCAGCTGTACGTACAGTCCAGGTGCTGTCTTTTTGAACTGGTTGAAAACAGAAAAGAAGAGGTAATTACGAGACAGGTCAGTAATTCTGTCTGTGCACTTGGCAGGGATTCACTTATTTGTATGTAAAACCCACCTGGTAAATACAAAATGGTGTTCATTAGCCAAGTATTTCTGGATGTAGGCAGAATGCTCTCACTTCTCCTTCATTCCTAGACTGCTGCAGAGCTTCTTCAGCACCAGAAGGGTTAATAAAACAAGAAGGAGAACCCTTACAGCTGGAGCTGTGCAGAGCATCCCTTCTCTTTGTGTGTGAGTGAGAGAGCATGGCTCTGTAACAACAAAACAAATGCTCTCAGTCCTCTGTATTGCCATTCAAAATGTAGCACTAAGCCTCCCTGCACACCGCCTGTGTGCTGGAAGTGGGCATGTTGCATGTTGCAGCTCAGTCAGAAAGCAATGCACTCAGTGTATGTGTCCCAGGAGATGCAGAAAATCAAGCCGCTCAGAGCTCTACCTCTTCCAACTGCTTGTTTTCAGGCAGGTTTCTGTGCACTGCATGGGGCCTGGTTTGTGTCTGCTGATCTCAGGAGCGAAGCTGGCTGCTGATTTCTTGTCTGACAGTGCTGGCATGGCACTGTCTGCGGAGCTTCTTGATTGATCAGTCATGGCTAAATGCGTGTAACAGTTCTTGGTGGCAGCGGTGGCTTTTGTGTGATGCATTTCTTCCCTTCAGATTCTAGAAACTATTTACCCTCAGAGGTGAGGATGAAGAAATGAATTCTGAGTGTTGTAAAGCTAAGAAAGAAGAGAACGCTGACTTATGCCTATCCTTAGAAATCTTTCATCAGTACCTCTTTGTATTTCTTGATACCTGTCTAAGTGATAATTCTGTGGTAAATTGTGCTTGGAAGCACCGTTCTCTCTTGCAAGATGAAAGGTTTCTGTCTCCGGACTGAAAACAGCAGTTTGTTTTCTCTGTTGATTTTGTGCAGGCCACCTTCAGTTTAGCTCACAGAACGAAAATAAATACAGGGGCGATTCCCACGTTTGGGTGTGATACGAGCTGGATCATTTCTTTTCTGAGCAAGGAGTTTCTACACCCAATAGAGAAATACAGCTTGGAACTGATGGTTTATAAGGGAATGGTAGGGCTGTCCTGCTTGTACGAGAATTTCTCGTTTGCTGGAGCACAGGGATTTACTCATCCTTGCAAATGGTGTGGTAGCACAGCAGGTGTCAGCCCCCAAAGTGAGAGCAGCCCGGAGGGTGGGAGCTTCAAAATACCAGCATTTCATTTTTTGCTGTTGGAATTAGGTTGAGCTGACGTAGCTCAAACTACGGCAGAGCCTCTTTGCTGTAGGTGGTTGGGTTGCAAAGGTGAAGCCAGAAAGTGAAGGAGATCAGTAAATCTTACGGTTGGTACTGTGTAGAGTACCCTTTCTGTGCTCTAGGACAGACAGCCTGGGCTTGTCTTAGCACAAAGGCAAACATCTCATTAATTCCTTTCCATCACCGCTGTGCTATCAACAAGAGAGAAATGTGTTTTTTGTAAAGCGAAGAGCCATGCATCCACGTACCTCCTCTCAAACAGTGTGTGGGAGCACAGCAGCAAAAGATATCTGAAAAAGTGCCGTGTTAATGCTTCTTGCCTGCTGGCAGTATATGCTGAAGTAATCTCGAGGTAAAACAATCCTGTAGGAAAGGTGGTCCCAAGGGTGGGAAGGGGGCTCTTAAGCCCTGGCCTGGATGAGCCTTCAGACGGAGCCAGGAGACACGGCTTCGCACTGAGCAACACATGTTGGGATCTGATAAAACAGGATTCACATGGAGTTTCATGGCAGCAGGTTACTCAGCTCATTTGATCATAATTCAAGCCATTTGTGTAACTAATTATGCTCTCAGATGTTTGGCAGAACAAACTAATCAGCCGTTTAACAGCAGCACAGCTTCTCTGCGGCTCAGTGCGGATCCAAGGAGTTCTCCTGCAGTCAGAGATGCAGCTCCCATCTCTGTGCCTTTGTGTTAGCTGTGAGGATCAGTAACCTTTTGGCAGAGCTACGTCTGTAACAAATACTGCAGCAGGAAGAAAAAGGTGCTCAGATAAAGGCGTTCTTGGTCAGTTGTTGCACATCTGGTTTAATGTCTTTACGGTGAGGCACTGTACCAAGTCAGCGTGTGTTCTGCTGATTTGGAAACTGTGTGAGTCAAACAGGCTCGTGGATGAATGACCCGCTGTGCGCTTTGCAGGTTTGGTGATCTCTCATGCTAATCCAAGGCCACTCTAGGTTAAACAATCACACGTAAGTTGCCTGAGAGATGAACCTGATGATGCAGTCACAGTAGCTGGTTTTCAGCTTTTATATTTCAATCTCTTTTTCTTTTTTTTGTTGTTCAGGGAGGACTGATGAGCCCTACTGGCCCTTCGTAGCACGGTTCTATAGCCCTGATCCTTAGCTGTTATTAATAGGTGCGGTTCTACGGATGTCAGTGCAGCTGCTCTAGTTCATACTTGTAAGGAATATAGTTTCCAGATGCATTTAGAAACCCAATTTCTTGATTTATTTAGGGAAGAACTAAGCCTGATAAACGCTGCTTCTCTCTCTCTAAAGGCTGAAAACCCCCATTGATATAAAGTGCATAACTGTGTCAATAAACCACTGAGCAGGTTGAGGGAGGCTCAGGAAACTGGCTGTTACAAAGAAGTTATTTGTTTTGTTTCTTAATATCTACTTCATAGGTCTCTGAAAATAGTATTTACAGTGCAGGTGCTGGGTACATGCCTAGTTCCACAACTGCAGGACTATTACATTAATGCTGTTTCCAATGCATGTCTTGTAACAATGTGTTACCTTGTCCCTTGAACAAAAAAAAAAACCCCAGGTACAGTTAATGACAACTTTTGATGAGAGCAAGATTGCAATGAAGAGAAGGAATAAGAGAGATTATCTAGATGTCTCGTTCACCATGGAAGAGAATCTGTCATTTTATAGCACCCTTAGTTTCCTTAGTTTCAAGTTTCAGAAGCTTTGTTTACACTTCAACGCGACGTAATTGACATAAAAAGAGGAATGTGTTTCCAATAGCATTAAAATCTTTGAAGGTGTTTTACACCTGTAAGCAGAGGTGAGGATGACTTTGTTTGATCTCTGATACACTTACTGGGAAATAGCTGCCTCCAGAACCTGAGTACAGTTTGCATACTGCTCCTTTTTGTTAAAGATCTCAGTTTTCTTTGTGTGCTATGGAAGGTTGTCAGATGCTTCTTTGAGTTGAACTAAAGAGCAAAAATCTCCCCTGGGAGCCGGGCTCTCTCTGGCATTGTAGCAATATAGCTTCCACATACTGGCACTCTGCTGTTATTTTTCAGGTTCTTGCAGGTGGAAAGCTTTCATTGGCATGCATATCTAATGAGGTAGGCCCGTGCATTTTTTATTTCCCAATATGGAGGAAAATAACCCACAAAAAACACTCTTTTTACTCCTTTGTGTCAAAAGCTAACGTATTTCCCATGCTGAAGGCAGCTACGTACTTTCCTCTACATACTTTGCACTGCAACTCACAAAGCCTAAAACTGGGCACAGCCTCCTCATTCTCACTTCAAGGTTCTCATCCATGTATAAATGGTGGAAAACCACATAATGGAGCCCCTGGACCATCTTCCTACTGACACAGCTGGAGTTTTGGGATGGCTCTTTCTATCTGTAACCAGGACCTAGCTGCATAGGATAAGTCTTTTTTTCTGTTTTTCTTTCTTTTTTCTCCTTTCATCACACCCTGACAGTATATATATCTCTAATAAAACACTTGTGTGCCAGCTTTTGTGTGAATCACTCTGTCTTACTTTATTTCTTCTTTATTTTTCCCTTTTCTCTTTATTTCTTCTGATCTGCTCTCTTCATTTGTCTGTGAACACTACAGCAGAGCTCTCTTCTCTGCTCTAGTCACCCCTAACCCATAAAATAAACTACTTTTAAAAGGGCAGGTAAGAAACAATAATAGATGGTCTAATAAAAGGTACTGTCTCTTCCTGCAAGCCTTCCTTCACTTCAAAACAAAACAGCAGTGTGATAAAATAAACTGCTGTTGCCATATATTTTGCTAAAGAATCCTCTCTCTTTCCCAAGAGGTGACACAGTTACGGTAGCTTTGAATTTGGTGTAACTGAGGAACTGACCTTTAGGGCGCTTAGTTTGGAAAACGATCATTCTGGGATGTCCCTGTAAGTATTTTTTACTGACAGCCCAGCTAAGAGAAAGGAGCGAATATATATATATTATTATTTACTCACCAGAACACTGCTGTGATTTTGCTTGCTTTTCCCAGGTCCTTTATTCATCTGGAGTAGATCTTGCAGAGGCAGAAACAGGCTGTAGAAGAGCATTTGAGTGGAGAATGGGCTGCGTGGTTTCTCCATCTCTCTTGCTATTAAGCTGAAGCTGTGTCCACATCTAGCTCATGCTTAACTTGCCACTGCCGCTATGTGAGAATAGCACCGTTATTGGGTTCCAGAGCCAGTTTGGAATAGCATTCTTTTTGTTTTATTTGTTTCTAAGGGTATACCCTCAGGAAGAGAAAACACTGGTTTTAGTTATGTATTCATAACAGATAGGAAATCTGTGTACCAATCACAGCATGAACAAGGCTTACTATTTTAATATCTGTTAACAAGCCAAGATAAACGATGTATTTGTCAACTGGTGTTTATCTACCCTTGCTAATATGTATTGATTTCCCTTTTTCTAGGATTCTACTGTGTCTCAGTTTTGATGTAATGATTGAAAGAATGTTTTTGGAGGGAATGCTTTCCAAACCAGTAAGTGACCTGGAAATCTAGGCACTGATACTTCGGCTGCGTACTGCCTGCTAGTACCACACTTTTATTAGCTCCCACTAAGCTGAAGCAAAACCTGCAGATCTGTGGTACTGAGAACCTCTGCTTGTGACATTTGAGGCTTAATTTTCCAAGGACCTCCAGACCTACTGTCAGTGCAGAGCTGCGGGGAAATTTGAACCTGCTAGCTGGTCTTCCCAGGATCTCTCTTCTCTGCTTTAAGAAAGTAAATGTGCTGGTGGGGGACATGGGAAACAGAATCCTCGTATACTGAAGGTTTACATTTTGTAGTGCTGTGAAGCCTTGAGTCTTTAAAAGATCTTGTAATGCCAGTGGAGCAATTTAAATTGTAGAAAATTGTTGTGCTCTTATTTTTTTACACTCATTTACATGTTGCTATTTGCTTTTCAGAGATTCACTTCTTTTTGTCAGTGGCATCTGGGGCTTGGAAGCATCATATGTGACAGTGGAGCTGCCCAGTAGAGTCTTGTGAAAACTCCTAGATGTCTCAAGTGAAAGTGCCTGGCTTTTAGTTTCCTTCTGCAAATTTGGAAAGGAAAAAAAAAAGACGTTTTCTTAGAAAACAGGCTTTTTTCAGGGCAGCATTTTATTCTTCACTGGATCAAACTTTGCTTTCAAATGTAGAATGTAAAGGTGGAGGTAGGCTGGAATAAAACCATCTGGACTTGGAATAGGCATGGCTCACCAAAAACATGGGGCTTTCTACCTTCTATCACAGGCTGGTTTCTTTCTTCTGCTTGCTTTTTCTCTCCTTACATCATACATTTTTTTTCCTATTTGTTGGGATTTTCATCCTCTCTGCTGCAAAATACTGTTGACGCTGGCCTGTAGCTTGTGGGGATGCTGGGCTCTGCTGGCACCATTCACTGAGATAAAAAGCGACAGCTCGGGAGCCCCCTGTGCACTCTGGAGCTTTCAGCCTGCAGCACAGGGCAGTATATCAAACACCAGCAGGCCAGCCCCTTTTTGTTGCATTAGCCAGTCAAGCATTTTGTGCTGCTGAATGTCATCTTATTTAACATTTTGTTAAACAACTTCTAAAGGTCTTAACAATATGACAGATGGGCCTTTGAATGGACGCTTTAATGGCTGAGCATTAGTTTGCTTTGGTTTGATAGTGTTTATTGTTAGTTAAGTACTGTTTAAATAAATCAGTCTCCCCCCTCTCTCTTTTGCAAGGCAGACATATTCAAGAGAGGGTTTTATTCTTCTTGCAGTGGGTGTGTGTTTCAGTCTGTCATGGAGAAAAGATAGATGTTGGTCTCAGTTCCAGTCAGTCTCTGCCTCATAGGATACAACTTCAAGGTCTGGATCACGTCTGTTAAGGTGAAAGTTTCTCTGCAGTGGATACTAGAGATAATTCAAACATAATCTATGATTTGGAATTGCATTTATTTTATTATTATTTATGCAATATTTCCCCTTAACCCCTTAAGCCTCGCTACTGTTACAGTTGAGCCCACATTGGGGTGACAGACTGAGGGATCCATATTCCTTCCAAAGGTGAGAAAACCAAATGTACATGCAGGCTGTCCCTTCAGTACACACAGACAAGTTACCTTCCTGCAAGAAGCCAGCATGCAGGGCTCCCTGTGGCATGCAGGGCACACCTGAGCTCAGTACACAGCCTGCTTCTGCAACATGCAGAGCATGCTGTACTTGCATTTAGTCTAGAGACTTCTTTCAGATACAGATGTGAACATTGATTTTGGCTACCAAGATCTTATAGGTGCTTTTGCTTCTGGTGAGCACTGAATTACTGGAATTAAAGTTACATTGTACATTAGATTTCAATAATTTGTTGGTGGTAATGCAGCCCAAAGGCTTGTAACTGTGTTTACTGAGGACTTAGTAATACTGTGAGGTCCTGTATCTGCCTTTTCCTCCAGGAAAACATGAAGGGTTCATCTTCCTCTGGGGGTTCATCTTCCCTACCTCAAAAGTGCACTGGTGAACTGTGAGCTTATATCTGCACAGACTGAAGGGCCAGTGCTGTGGTGGGATGAAGCTGGGAATAAAATTTTTGGAAAGTCAAAGGGAAGCCTTCCCTTCCCTGCTGCAGGTGGAAGGTTTGTGTTTCTTCCTGGAAATAGTTGTTATCCCTGTAGCTTCTCTCACAATATCAGTGGAATCCAGGTTAGGGCCCCAGGTTCTGGCATGGGCACACTCTGCTGTAGAGTTGTTTTGCTGCACTTGTTTTGCAGCTTGCAGAATTCTGATGCAATAGTCAAAGCTGCCAATGTTGCCTTTGCAAGAAGCCCTTGAGAGGAGTAGCTGAGATAGGGAATGCTAGCAGGACGCCTCCTCCTTTTTCTGACAGCACAGATCGGTGCCAAGTACCTGTCAGCATTAGTCCTTGGCTCTAGTAAAGATATCAGCAGTCTGTTTCCAGAATCTAGAAACCGGATACAAGATGTGGATTGAAGAGTCGTAGATGTAGTGTGGCTATTGATATTTGCCTTGTTTCGAACTTCTGAGGGATACCTGACTATCTTGTAGCATTCCAAAGTATGGATAGGCTAATTTTTTTTAGGCAACTGTATTTATGTCTTTGATCAAATTCTTGACCTGAGGTGATTGTTATAGATCCAGTTTGAACAGAAGAATTACCTGTTGGCCTAATTCTAGTACTGTTAAACACAGCTCCCTAGTCTCCCATTCCCTCTGCTGCTATGCTTCATTCCCAGTGAAGCCTTCTCATGGATTATGATCAGTGCACAGGTAGTCAGATTTGTTTAATCCTCACCATGTCTTTGTTTCACAGTACAATGTCAAGGTCTGACTAAATGCTGTTCAGATTGTACGATCCTTAGGGGCTGGAGCTGCTCTTTAATTTGTACAAGCCTTGCTTTGGTACACTGAAAGCATGGTCACAAGCTGCGATAATTGCAAGGTATAGCATTTCTCTCTAAGGACCTAGAAATTGCTAAGATAATATTCTGCCTTTTGACCATCAGTGATGTCAGCTGCACTGTGCAGGGCCCCATCCATGCTTGGGGGCTTCCAAAGTTTTGTGGAAGGTACTGTAACTACTCCTCTGAACCAAAGGCACAAGAAAAAATGGGTGGAAACTGAACCTTAAGCTAGGAAAATTAATTGGAATTTAGTACTGGAAAATCAATTGGAATTTAGTACTATTTTATTCCATAGTGGACATCTTCGTTCCTTTATGCTTAATCTTGAAATCAGCATTTTATGTGATACATAAGCAACTAGGGAAAGAAATACAGTTTTGTCTGAGGCTTCATCCTGACTGTGGGCAAACAGCACCAGTTCCTCCCTGGGTAAACAGAAGCCTTGTTACTTATTCGGTCTGTGAGGCAGGTCTATGCCTTATTAAACCTCTATACCTTTTGTGGCTTAATAGCGTCCAGGTCTCCTGGTTTCACTTTAGCCACCTAAGCATTTCTGGGAGACAAGTAACACGAATCCATTTGTTCTGATTAATTTACAGTGTGGCTTCTTCTTCTTTTCTTTTCTTTTCTTTTCTTTTTTTTTTTGGATATAACTCCATCCCCCAAACTTTCAAAACACTGATCCGAAATAACAAAGTGTTACAGATGAGGTCTTCTGATTATTGCCCTTTAAAGCTTTTTTCACATGGCCAGGCTTCACAAAAACCTATTTTACTCAAAGAAATTAGGTTTCTGGTTAGCAGGAGCCCTAAATAGACATGAATTACAGGATCGTCCTTTGAAACCCCATGCAGTACTTGTTTCATTAAATCCCATGAAGCGACCTTAATTTAGTGGAACACTGGATAGGTTGTTCTTTTAACCTATTAGCACTTTGGCCAGTCCCATAAACCATATTCATGGATGATTCCATCAAGAAAGACAACAGTGGAATTAATATTATTTCAGGATACAGTAAATGCCACAATGATGAAGCTGTTTAAGATCTGGTGCTCACTGTGTCACACTGAATGCATTGACATTTACTCTGCTATCACTTCATTTCCAATATTCCTTCCAAATCAGCCGATGCTAATGTTTCAGCATGTGTGCAGAATACAATTCCATCAGCGCTAGGGATGAGGAGAAATGAGCTTAAAGCAAGTGCCTTCTCCTATATTCCCTAACCCCCTCCCTCCCCACTCCGACCCCAGCCTGGAAAACGGTGCGTCTGTTGCAACTTTGTACATACCCAAGGCAAAGGCAAACACACAGGTGGAAGGGTGAAACATTAGGACTTTTTATTGTGTGAGCATGAGTCAAGCCACTTGTGATTTAATCAGAGAGGTGGACTTGTTCAATTACAAATTTCTGGCCTTCAGCGTATAGAGGGAGAGCTCTTTTGTTTGTGGTGTTAGGAACTCAGAGGGAGCGTGACAAAGAACAGCAGTTTTCACTGAGAGAGGTTGCTATTCACCACCTTGCTTTTCCCATTACAGTGATGCTGTCTTCTCTAAGAACCATAGAATCATAGAATGGCTTGAGTTGGAAGGGAACCCAAGGATAATCAAGTTTCAAGCCCCCTGACCAGATTGGTCAGGCACGACCTTCCCTTGGTAAAGCCATGCTGGCTGTCTCGGATCACCTCCTTATCCCTCATGTACCTTAACATGTCTTCTAGGAGGATCTGTTCCACGATCTTCCTACACACAGAGGCGAGACTCACCGGCTTGTGTTCCCTGAGTCCTCTTTTCTCCCTTTCTTGTAAATGGGAGTGACAGTTCCTTTTTTCCAGTCCCTGGGGTCTTTGCCCAACTGCCAGAAGCGTGAGGGATCTTTTCTGTATACAGACTTCTTCATCATTGTACTTGAACACCATCGGGCTTTAATGTCTTTCTTCCGCATCACCATCAGTGTAATTCAGCAAAGAGAGGAGCGTTTTTCTGGGGGGAGAAATTCAAGTAGGAGTCGAACTGCTCTGACTCAGACTATGTAGAAGTCTTTCTCTTTACTCAAAAAAGGATTGCGAATTGCCTTGCTGCTGTCCACACAGAAAACCAGCTGCAGAACAGGGGTATGAATGCAAGTTTCCCTATTCTTAGTCTATTCAAATTGTATTTCTTCATGTGGCTGAAGGGTAGTAAGAGGAGCTAGGAGTGGGGTGGTCATGGTGCATGACTGATATTGCTGTGCTCTTGTTAGCCATGCTGTGTAGCATCATGCAGGCTACTTAGGCTCATCTGTCATATTCAATTGCAGTGCTGGGTAGAAGCTTGCCCAGCTGGCTTCGTTAATCACTACTAGTCCAGCAAACTGGGGGGAGCAAGAAAGATCTGGGACCTTTGTGAGCTAACACAGTAGAGGTGGTAGGTACAACCTGTGATTGTTGCTGCTGCTCCTGAACCAACTCATGGGTAAAAAAAGTCCAATATGAGCATTTAAAACTAAAACCACCTCTGGCACAAGAAGTTCCTGAGCTGAAAATTTCTGGAGGCTGGGGGAATGCAGTAGGGAACTGTTTATGTGCTGGCCTCCTCTATATGTTCTTGTGTAGGCATTCTCTGCTGGCCAGTGCTGGAGATGGTTAGGAGGCAGTCACTTGCTCTGACGTGATGCGATGGCTCTTGTGCTGATGGACAGTCAAATAAACTGCTCCTCCAGAGAGGAAAACAGGAATTACAAGCACAAAATAAGGAGCTAGGGAGAATTAGGCAGCTGCTGGGGACTTTAGACTTGTTAAAAGTATAGGAGGGCTTCTGGTTAAGTAGATCCACCTGGATTTGAGTGTAGATGACTGTAAACTAAGGAACAGTGAGGGACAAAGATTGCTTTCTCATTTGTTCCCCTATGCTTTGAAGAGGCTGTGGTGTTATGGGTCACTAGGGAGATAGTGAGTGCCCCTTTGTCTATATTGTAAACAAATTCACTAACACAGAGCACTGCTATGCACAAAAAAGAAGGCTCCAGCTTTGGGATTTTAAACATGCCAGAGGCTTGTCTCTTCTGTTGAGTTAAATTTCCATTGCTAAGTCAAAAAAGGAAAAAACAAATGCAGAAAACTCTATGAAATCAGTTTGGACTGTTCTGGGGAATCTACCCAGAAAGTAGAATTGATTTTTGAAAGAACTCAAGTATTTTTCACCTGGTTGGAAATCACAGGCAGAGAGTACAAAATACTAGGAAAGAGCTGCATAGTCCGTTTGGTCTAGGTTAGGCAGTTAGAGCAAGTTGAGGAGATGCAATGCTTGTACTTGCATAAATAGGAAACGTGTTGGAATGAGTTCTGTGTGGTGAGAATGAGCTTGCCCATCTGGGTTCTCTTTCTTTTTGACTGATAATTTTTCACTATTCAGTAAAGACACTTGGTTGCTTGACTGCATTACTTGCAGCTGTAGCAAGTGACAACCCTCTTGTCTGTCTACTTGGGATTCTAGGCTAAGTTGTGCCTGACAGTCTTCCCTTGGATATTTTCTAGAGGTTTAAAAAATATTGCATTACTCCTCTGGTTCTACGGGAGCAGTATTGGATCAGGTTAGATAAGTATCTTAGGTACCTGAGTTGAAAAGACAAAAATCTGCTGAGGATGCTTTAAATGTATTTTTTTAATGCATTTCAGGGAGCAGGCATGGACTAACTGCTTTCTTAAGCAAAGCATGCGCTGGAGAACTTCCTAAATTCACAGGTTGCTACCGTGCAAGTGTGCTCTGCCCTGAAAGCTTGCTGATGGAAAGGGACCAGTTTGTAAGCACCTCTGACCTGGCCTCAGCTTTGGTGAAGTACTGTGGGTGGCAGGAGAATGTGTCAGGGTGGAAATCTCCGTGAAGAAGATGATGGTACACAGTGTGTTGAAAGCTCTGTTTTTGCAGGGTGTCAGCAGGAATCCCCTGTCAGAATTTGTGTAATTTTATCACATCACTCAAAAACCAGCAATCTTATACCTTCTGGCTGATGCTGTTAAGAACACTTTTACTCTCTGGAGTAGAAATGCTAAGTCACAGTTTGAAGCAGATATCGAGCACCTGGGGGGAAGGCAGGGCAACCCAGGGGAGCTCAGGTGTATGCAACGTACCTGAGTGACTGGAAGGGCTGGAGCCAGGATCCACTCCTTCCCAGACCTCATTTAAGGGTTGGCACCGGAGGCAAGGGTGTCTTGTTGGAGATTCCTGTGTACCTGAGGCCTTCTTAGGGTAAGTAGATTATTTTCCTGTCTATGGCTGCTGCATTTGAGCATATCTTCGCTTGCTTCAGCCTAGGACTTTGCTACTATGCTGTCATTGTTGCACTTTCCATCATGTTACAGTGTTACACTCTCCATTCTGAA
This sequence comes from Pavo muticus, assembly GCA_016647715.1. NCBI lineage: Eukaryota > Metazoa > Chordata > Aves > Galliformes > Phasianidae > Pavo > Pavo muticus. The sequence continues at coordinate 2,491,498 of JACDJE010000029.1, read as the reverse complement.
CAAGATGGAGTATTGCATTTTGGAGGCTTTCATCACATCCTGAGAACTCAAGAAAATCAAATGCCTTTAGTAGGAAATATCTACTACTTTAAATCCAATCAGCCCCATTCTTCATGGAACTGAAGTTTACAGTTGAAATATACTAATGTGGAAACATATTGGGTTCCCTTTTCATAAAGGGAGACTGCTCAGCTAAGCACTGACAGTGAATCTAGTGTGAGGTATCCCTGCTTACATTGGGAGTGTTGGATCTTTAACGTCCCTTCCAAGCTACTCTATGAATAGTGAATAGATTTCAGAATCATGTAAGCAGAGAACGATGTCAGTTTGGACTCCATTTTGCCCAGGGAATTTAAATTCCTGTAAACTCTCTTTATCTCTGTTACTGCTGAGCTGCACTCTTTGCAATACGGGTCTCCAAGAGTTGCATTACAGCTGTTCTGGAAGGGAAGCTGGTGTTTAACTTGCTTCTTGTGGCAGGGCTCTGAAAGAAGATTTCAGCAGGGGAATGATGAAAAAAGGGCATTTCAGGCCTAGACCCTGGCGAGAAGCCAGACGATAGATAAGGTGACCTCTCTTTACCCTGTTTTTTGTGATCCTGTGCTTGTACTGAGTTTTTAGCTCTGATGCAGGACACCACCGCTTCTAAGCTATTGCTAAACTGGGAGTGGAATCATGATGCTTCTGTAGAACTGTCTCTGTCCCATTCTGTAGGGGTCTGTGCTGAAAGATGGCATGCATTCATATTTTAAGCTGTGGGATTTTGATACAGAGATTATGTTGGCCTGCATGAAAAAAATATTTCCCTCTGATAGATTTGTAGCTTTTCCCTGTGCGTGTGAACGCTTCAAAACAAAAGTATACTATGATAAAATGGTTTGTATCTCTGGTAATTCTTGCTAGGAATTCTTAGGAATATCCCTGCTGTAAGTGCTGTCAGATTTAATCCTTGTTTTACAGCAGCAGATGAAAGTGTTGTAGTTCTAACGCACCACAGAGTGACATCGTGTGACTGGAAGTCAGGTGTATGCAGGAGACTTGTAATAAGCTGTGTCCTGGCAGTGAATTCTGTCTGTGGCTTTGGGCCCTCTACTTAATCCCTCTGACTCAGTTTCCTCATCTGTAAGGCAAAACCTCAGAATACCCTCAGTGAATGCCATTAGCAGAACCAACAATTACCCCCTGTAATTTTCTTAGTTAAATGCAGGGAGGTGGTCAGATTTTTGAGGGCTTCCTTTTTTCAGCTTTTTCAAGACACTGAAGAATAAATACAGCACCTCAAGCATTTATTTGAATTGGTACTTTGGACCCTTCTGATTTTTTTTTTTTAAGCCTCTTTTGGCTTATAATGAGCATCCTTTCTAATTAAAGCATTCAGACCATCCCAAATATACCCACTTTTCCACAAGACAAGTGCTGTGTTAAAGTTCTGCTTGTTGACTCCATTTTCTTATTCTAGCATATATACTGTCCATGTAGCTATGGCAGTTTTTCAAAGAGGCATAAAGAAGTGATAAGGGGCTGGATTCCTGTTGGACTTGGTGTTGATCTTCAGACTTCCCTGAAAATCTTAGCCTAGGTGTCTGGCTCAGCAAACAAAACCAAAAAAGCCCTGTTACTTTTGTGTGACAGATCAGTGCAGGGATATTCTCTCTGCTGGATTTCTCAGGCCTGGTTTCTTGCTGACAGGGGTCAGCAGCATGGGACGTTGGTTGCATAGGCTCAGTGTAATACCTTATCTTAATAAAACTCATAATAATTGCTTTCCTCTTGAAGGGATGACCCTAGAAGGAACAACTTACATCTCAGAAAAGTCATGTTGTACTGCCTGAAACCATGTGAGTGTGATTGCTTTATGAATATATACTGTACACAACTTTGTGGCTTCTTTCACTTCAGTGTTATGAAGTGATGTTTGCATGGCACTGCCTTAGATCCCATGGTGATGTATTCATTCAAAATTAAGGTTAAGACAAACTTTGAATAAAATGAGCAATAACTGAGTAAACTGGAAGTGTCTGGAAAACATGGTGGTCTATGGATAAGCCATTTTTTTAAAGTCCCTATGTAGGTGTTAGCATCTAACATTTGTTCTTTCCTTTAAGTGCTTGAGTCACATTGCCCTGTCAAATGACTCCGTGGGCACTCTAACACAGAGGTGCTGAAAAATAGTTTGAAATCAAAACAAAAGCCTGTGGTGTCTTTTCAAGAGCTTGAAAGGCAGCCAGGGACTTTTCAGCAACGCAGCATGTTACTGTATTAACACCAGACAAATAATCATGTTGATTACAGCAGGGAAGTCTGTACAGGGCATGCTCCAGAGGGCCTCTGTTTCCAGCATGGTTGTTAAACACTTTGGAAATTCAACATGCTTTCTTCTCTGGGAATATACCCATTCCTATTCATTTTTGCTGATTTCTACTTAATACATTGACCTTTCTTCTTTCTCTGTGGCTAACTTAAACTTTATTTTGCATGAAATCACTGATTCACGACAGCTGCTCACAAACTACTCTGAGCATTTATTGGTAGCTGTGCTCTGCCTCCTCACCCACAGGCTTTCTTCACAAACTGTAGGGCAGCACTGGAAAGCTATGGGGAGAGGGAGAATGCTGGTGATCAGATGTCAGCTTGGTACCACTGCGATTGCAGTACACTGTGTGTACCCCTTGTGAAGGGAGAGGTGCATCTGCACCTCCTCTGTCTTGAGGCGAAAGAGAGGAGGCGCTACATCTGGCAGGAATTTGCAGTAGGATGTTGAAGTTCTAAGTGCTAGCACTTTTACCCCTGCAGCCAGTCCTCGTGTTTGTTGAGAGCAATGGAGAACTCCTAGCTGATTCTGTTGGTCTTATGTTCCAAGCACTTATAATGCAGCTGAGTCTGCGTCGAGAAACAATTGAGCCTTCTGCATGAACCCAACCTACGTATTCTGATTATTCTGTTATCAGTGCATAGATGCTGCTATTTTGGCTTAGCTCTTGGAAATGTTGGGCTTCTAAGGCTTGACTCCAGTTGTCATGGAGTGTTATTCTTACTCCAAGTAAGAATGGTTTCAGGGATCATCTGGGTTTGCCTCTTTAACATTGTCAAAGCAAGCTTCTACTTTTCAGTAGGTCCACTGGCACTGCTGTCTCCTTCCTGCTAAGCAGTAGCCCAGCTGACTGTCCCAGATGGCTTTCTGCTTTCAAACTGTATTCCACCAAAATCATTCCAGGTAGATGTTTTGCTGCTTATGTCATGCTTGGCTGCAGAGGTGCATGATGATGCTCTTTCCATTCAAAAGGGAATGCTTTATTTTACGACGTAGAGAAACGGGATGATTTCCTGTGTGAGATACCCTGAGGATTAATGAGTCTGTCAGGATTCATAATCAGTGGCTTAGCAGAGCTGACACATGAAAGGGCTGTGGTGGTATTTGAGCCACGTTCGGGCTTGAAACTATTTCTGTAGTTCAGTCCCAGAGAGCTGGAATGAACATTAACTCAGAATTCAATTACTTCCTCATCAGCCCCAGCAGAGAGTCACCGGGAGACACTATTACTAAACAAGAACACAGTGCTGCCCTTCCGAGGGCATCATAGTAGGACACACTTGTCCTCCTAAGCATGCATGTTTGGATGGAAAACTTAAAAGATTTTTGTCTATATCACAACAAACCTCTGGATCTCAGCACTATGTTGCATAAGCTTACTGAAAGCTCTTCTCATCCTTTCTAGAAACCTGGGAGCAAGTCCTGGTCCTATGTGAACTGATGGAATCGGTTCCTCTCCTCCTAAGCAGGTGGAAGCATGCCTTGGGGAATTTTCAGGCTGAAAAGGCAAAGGGTAGAGCAGGATAAATACTGAGGCCTTTATTTTATAGAAGGCAGTTTTTAGCTTCTATGGGCAAGAGTTTTTCTATTTTCCTGTCCTTTGATGGAGCAGAAAAAAATGAATAAAAACAATCTTCAGTTGCTAATGTTCTGTTTTTGAAATGAGCATGTGTCTTTCAGAGTATCAGCTGGGGGAAGAACACAAACTGCCTTTACAGCACTGTAGAATAATCTACTTTTGGCCACAACTTGTAGTGACTGAAGGTAGTGGTGGTTAATTTTGCCACTATAACTCTTTGAAAGGCTAGGGGGAAAGAAGGGGTGCCCTGAAACGTGTTATCTTGACTATTTTAGTAGGAGTCTTCTATGTATCTTGAAGGTTTAATGGTATTTTATTTGAACAATCTCCTTCCTCTGTTTCCTTTGCTGGATATGTTTCCTTTTGTGTACTCTTCCTTGGTTCCCAGGTCTAGGTGAAAGCTGAGTGTGCTTGTCAGTGGCAGGAGACTTGCCAGTGGAAACCAGTAAGCCACTGGCTTGTAAAGCAAGTCTGGGTGTAAAGCACACCAGTCTGGGTGTGCTCTTCCCTGTAGCGATGAGATGCCAAAGGATGCTGTCACAGTGAAGCCCTCTGGGGCTGCTCCTTTGGTGTAGCGTGTGATTTCCTGTCAGCCCCAATGGTTCACATCTCATCCTTTGGCTGTAGGCAGCTCCTAGGTGCTCAATAGGAATCTCCCATCATGTTCTGCAGGACCTCAAGAAGTTATTGTTAATCGTTTGCCCACAAGCATTTCAAATGAAGCCGCAGCCCAGCTGTAGAGGTTTCCAGTTCCTGGAGACGGGCTAGTGAATCTGAAAGGTGCTGCCTTAGATCTGTTTTCCTTTTGGCTCTTCTTTCACCCTGAATTTTATTTGTATTTCCCCCTGTGGTGCTGACAGGATAATAATATTGTAACATTGTCACATCTGGTTAGGGAGAGGGGCAGGAGGAGGAGGAAATGAGGAACTCTCTTCTGAACTAACCTCAGCTCTGCTCTATAAACAAATGAACACAGGAAACTCTGCAGTGAGTGGGTCACAGCCTCCCTCCCTTCTGCGGGGGGATGTCTTGCATTTTTGTGCACCCAGTGCTCTCATTCAGTGAGCTCCAGAGAGCCTGGCATACAAAGATCCAGAAAATCATTTTGTCTACTGTCATTTTTCCCCTGAAGTTTGGGGAGACCTGCTAGACAAGGATGTCTGTTCATATCTGAGCAGTGGAGTATTTCCCTTCTGTAATTCTTTCTGCTCTCTCATTTGTACCTGACAAAGGCACGCTCCCAGGAGTTCAACAGAGGATCTGCAGGACTGGGGTTCTCAGCATAGCATAAACAAGACAAGCTGATGTAAAAACTATTATTTTTTATGAAGAAAAAAATCTCTGCAAACACATGAGCGTTCTAGAAAATTTCCTGATGGTTTAGATGAGATCACAAATTACAGTGTACTTAAGTCAAGTTAAAAAATCAGCTGGTAGTTTCCAAACTGCCAAAACAAAGCCTGAAGCCTCTTTCACGTTCTTGAGACTCCATAAAACCCCCCAATGCCTGCTTGTGTGACCCTCTTTGCTCAGTTGTTGGGTGAAACCCTTGTGTGAGGTGCAATATGATTCGGAGCCTATTTTTGGCTGTACTAATCTTGAAAATGCAGCTTCATGACACCAGAGCTGCACTTCTGCTGGCAGTCAGAGCTCAGTCCTTCTGTATTCTGTTGCCAAGCAGCCACTTTGGCAGGTAGAAGTTCAGGCTGTGGGATGTTAGCAAGCAAGATTCCCTATCTGAGAACTGCTTTGTCTTCTTGATGCATTATCTGTATGTGTGTGTATTCACATGAAGGTTAAGTGCAGCAGAAACAGTCTTGTTTTTTTTTTTCTTCTTCCTATTCCCCATCTCCAACTCTCTTCTGCTGTGGTCAGGAACCCTTCTATGGCAGCTTCTTTGTCTTTGGAGATGTAGTATGGCCCTGTAGTAAGACGAAATGTCTCTGCTGTCAGGGAGCCAGCCCAGCTGGGTGGGATCAGGTTACTGATGGCACAAAAATGCTCTGCTTATATCATCGTCAGGCTGAAGAATTGCATTCAGGTGTTGCACACCAGTTTTGAATAAATAGGGGGGCATGATGTGAAAGAACTGTAAAGCAGCTGGTGTGTATCTCTTCTGTGTGTTTATTTATTTGTTGGGGGGGGGGGGGGGGTTGTTTTCTTAAGGGATTTAATTATATACTGTAAGTCTGAGCAAAGAATGGAGAGTTTGTGAGAAAGTGAAGAGTTTTCTCATTCTCCAGGTTTTGTTTTATTCCCCCTGTCTTCTGAGGAGGACTTTCTCTAGAGCCCCACCTGAGACGGAAATGGTGACAAGTGGGAAGGCTCTGTAAAAAATCTGTGTTGTTGCTCATTTGGGCAGGCCAAATATGTGGCCTATGTCTCTGCTGAGTGCTAGAGTGATCCTGAGCTGTGCAGGTGTATGTGCTCGAAGAAAAGCAGGAGAAAAATCAGCACAGAGGTACACTTTCTGTGGATGCTTGCTGAAGATTAATGCAGATCATAGAATCATAGAATGGCTTGGGTTGGAAGGGACCCCAGGGATCATCAAGTTCCAACTCCCCTGCTGCAGGTACAGCTACCGGTCTCCAGATCTGGTACTACACCAGGTTGCCCAGGGCTCCATCCAACCTGGCCTTGAACACCTCTAGGGATGGTGCATCTGAAGAGTTACAGGCCCAAGGCTTTCCTTTTTTCCCAGGGAGAGAAACTAACACGCTTTGCACAGAAATATGCAGAAATTCATGGGGGGATCCTTGAGGTTTGCTCTTGGATTTCAATCTTATTGTTCTTTTCATGTTCAGAATTGTTTTGATTCCTTCTGCCAGGGCATGTACTACAAGTTGCAGTTTTAAACTATGTAACTAAATCAATATTTCAGCTCAGGAGATAAGATTCTGCACACAAATAGCTTTTTAGAACATAAAGAGCCAATTCAGCCTCCAGTATCAAGAAGGCTAAAGCTCATTTGTGCTCTTAGTCAAGCTCCATATGTACTCCCAGATGAAATGTACCGAGTGCAGGGGGATGGCAGGTGATATAATGTGGTGGTGATAAGTGGGCCTCAAGCTCTGAACAAAGAAACTGCTCTGACTTCTTTTGATGACTAGACAGATGAGATGTCTTCCGGGTTCTATGTTATGGGATGACAAATTACTTGCGAGAATGAGGGAATGTAAAGGATTAGATTAGAAAGTATGACACAAAAATCAGGTCAGTAATTCTGTACTGGCACAGAGTGTAGGTACCATCTCTGTAGAGCTGTGAGTGTTTCAATCCTCTTGCTAGTCATCAGCCTTGGGCAGGTGGCTGCAGTGATGATTTGCAGGTCTGAGCCACTGTACGTGCAGTAATTGCTAAAGCTGACTGGTAAATGATAAATATTATTGGAAGGAGGGGCTGTTAAGATTGTTTATAAGAGTTCTCACTTGTCGGTAGGGTATGGGCTATTACCTTGACAACCAACACAGAAATGGTCAGATCTGGCAATATTGTCTGCAACTGCAGTAAGAGCCATGTAAGCTGCAAATTCAGTGGTTGGGCAGAGTTATTGATGGCACAGCATGGAATCAGAGTGCATAAAGTAGCTTTTGCTATGAGTTCTGTGTTTTACACATTCCTGGGAAAGTTTTATCTTAGGTTTGCTTTTAATTACTTTTTTAATAACCATTTAATATCTCTTAGAAGTCTGATTGTTCAGGGTGTTCTTTGTATCCTCACTGTTGGCTCAGTGCTGGTCCTGAATGCCAGGAGCAAAGACATTAAATGTTATGTTTGCTAAACAAAACTGACACGTTCCTACTTTCACACGAGGAAGTAGCAGCGCTCCCAATGCTCCTGAGAGTTAAAAATGATCCATTTTATTGAGCGATATAATGACAGCACTAGCTGAGCAGAGCAGTAATTATTATCTCTAGGAGACCCAGGAGAACGATTTTTTAAAAGGAAAACAGTGTTTTTCATGTATTTCTTTAAATTCAGATATCAGCAGTTCAAGATCTGTCAGGCGTAACTAAAAATAGGAATCGTAGCCAGATGCGTTTCATGGGACAGATTGTGGAGGCCTATTGAAGTCAATGGGGTGGGACACAACTCAGTGCAATGGTATAGGAGTTTGCTTGTCTGTTGGCTTCCACTGCATCATGAAGCCTGGCTGTGCTCAGTGCCTGTATGACAGAGGTCTTGAAAGAAGTAGGAGGGATGGGGCTGTGTTTGACAGGCAGCCAGGCCATTTGGGAGTTGGAGGGAAGCAGTCAGGTCAACTGTTTTTGTTTTCTTTAATCCCTTGCATTTTCCTGAAGGCAAGTGGCCTGACTCCTGCCTGCTCATCATCTGAGTGTATGGCAGCGGAGTATGTGAAATGCTGAACTGAAAGACAATTTGAGAAGAAGCAAGCTTCTCAGAGCATGTACTGCTTCACACAGGGAGGTATGGAAATACATACACATTGCTTATACATTGCAAGACCCAGTCTTTAGTATTTGACAAAACAGTAAGTACAAATAAAACTACCAACTAGGAAAGCAGAAAAGGCCAATTGATTTTTTTTTTCTTGTAACTGTGGGTAATCAAAATCTCCTTACTACATCCTGAGTGTCCTCACTGGTGGTAATGACAGAGGAGCCGGGCAGCACTGTGCAGTACTCAGCTCCAGAGGTCACCCTACATAGTTGGCTGTGCAGTCCTTCCTGATGCTATTGGATCATGATTGTTTGAGTTGTGTCCTGGATCTCAGCAGGTTGTGTGCCAGCCAATATGTTTGCCTAATTCGTTACTTTTTGTATTTTCCTTGGAGTACAGAATCCTTCTTTTGAGATGTGTGGGTGGAATATGACATAATGTATTAACTCCTACATTTATTTTTCTCCATACAACAACAACAACAAAAAAGCCTAAAACTGGACTGGTCAGATCCTTAGCTTATGTAATTGCCCTTTCTGAATGAGCTTCCCCAGAGCCAAGTTGATTCACAGTAAGCCAGTATTTGGCTCTATGTTAACATGCCCTACATTACTTAGACATTCCTTCCTAAATTTGACTAGTTGGCTTTTTGTGGTTATTTTTGCCCTTTGTCTCTAGAGGCTGCCTTGTCTGAGAGCCTAGATCCAGGTGAATTCTTGGGAGCGAGCTGCATGCTAGAACTTAGGGCAGTGTTATGTGCCAAACAGGACAAATGGAGCTCCAGCTACTTCTTCCCCACTGTGGAAAATCTCCATCTTGATGACACAATTCCTTCATCCCCTAGATTTACACATCATTAGAAACCCAAACCTGCTTCCAGGTTTTCAAGAGCTTGTTAGCTCCCTTAAAGCATTAAGAGTGCAGCCTAATTTGCCAGTAGGAAAGCTTGGAGAAAGCAGTGTAAAGCGTGGAGCTTTTTTTTATCCAGCCTTTCAAAGTGAATGTAAATAGTCAAGCTAGGACTTCAGGAAAAAGTGGGAAAAGAAAAAGAATTGGCACTGAAATGTAATTTTAGTAAATAGAACTGGTGTTAATTCCTGGGAAAACAGTTAGATCAGTATGGAAACAATGCCACTGTACCCATGAAATACTAGTTAAGATAGCTGATGCTTTTGGATGAAGTTCTTCATCAATTTTTATTTTTATTTTATTTTATTAGCATTTGTAATGCTGTGTGGTGTGATTACTTCTGATGTCTTGTGACAAGCATAATGAGAAAATGCAGGGCCAAACCCAGGCCTGGAGCTGGACCTGCTTACATGGCTCTGAATTTGGACTGTAATGTAACACATGTGAAAGCATAAACCTTTCCTGAAGGAACACAGATTCCACCTCAACCCCTGGCCCCTGTCTAGGTTATTCCCTACATTCAGATTTATTGGTAAAGCACCGCTGAAACTTTGTCTCCTCCTTTAAAAATTGCCCTGCAAATGATATTGCTGAAAAGTCTGAGGTTCCCATATTATCTGAACTGTTCTTTATTGTGTGAACGGCCTGGTTTTGCTGCCTGAATGACCAAATGCTTTGCAGCCAGATGGTATTGATTCTTTACAGTTGTGTTCATACATCAGATGTAGATATTGTATTCCGCTTCCCATTACATCTGAAAACGACTGAGTCTAATTGACAATATGGCATCCACATTGAGATATTTGCTTTGTGAAAACTGGCCGCTGCTCGGAGTTATTTTGTATTAACTCCTGTACATTGCCCCTGCTGCTTGATCAGGCTGTTTCTCTTTGTTCTGAGCCATATATGTTTTCAAAACTAATACTTACACACCTTTCAAGGCCTCTGATTGTCGTACAAAAGACGATAAGCCTCTATGGGATCTAACTATATCCTGGAGCATAATGAGGAAAATAACTTCAGAACACCATGCTTTGGTCTTCTGATATTCTATTTCCTAGCTTTCAAATTCAGAAAAAAAGGGATCTGCTGTGAAGATGCATTAGCTGCATTAATAGCAAGTCTAAAGTTTGTATCACCAAATGAGGCTATGTTTAACAGGGACACTTCCATCGCTCCTGGATTTCTCATCAGTTCTTTAGACATTTCAGTAGGCAGTAAATATTCATTCTTTTGCAAGAAGAGGAAGAATGTTACTGCTTTCCATTTTTCCTCCCCTCTTCAAAAGACCCTCAAAGGCTTTTTGACTGCCATCTCTGTGCAAAGTGTAGCGGGAATGGAACAATTATTTCTGAGTCACAACTACTGGGTTGGTTAAATGTGAATGTACCTCAGATTCTCTTGAATCCAGCAATGTCTATGATATGGAAATGAGATGGGGTGAAGAGGGGAAACAAGCTGCTTTGATCCATGTGGCTTGCAAAATTGCCCTTTCCAGCCATGCTCAACTCCTCAGTCTGGAGGAAGGGTCTGCAATTCTCCACAGCCTTGCAAACTGGTGACAGGCCTGAATTTGCCTCAGACTGAAATAAACAATGGCTGGCAGGGCCTGTCTTGAAGCAAAAGTGACAGTGTACCTCTGCTTGCTTTGCATGTGTGTCTCATGAGTGTCTAACCTTTGAAGGCTACCAATAGATAAAGGCCTTCTTACCCATGCAGAGCACAGAAGAGCTTGAGGAAGAACCTCACGGTGAATTCAAGTGACAGCAAATAATTGTGTGCATTTTGTTACATGAGCTGAACAGCAAAGAATACACAGCCATGCTTTCTGTTTTGATAAAGGAGTTTGAGAAGAGGTTTCAAGATTACCTCAAAAATAGTTAACGATACCATTTTCAGTTGATATCAATAGATTACCTGCAAATTTTCAAATGGAATGTACAGCAATCAGACAATGATGCTGTAAAATTTGCAAGGGCTGTTCTGAAAGTAATGCCTCTTGTTTTATGACGTTGGCCCACAATGCCAGAGGCGGATGTTGGTGATATGGTAGCAGAAGCTGAACCTTCCCGCCTGTATTCTGTTACATTTCGTTGCTATTTGACAGATGGCAGCAGAGGGGCACTCTGACAGAATGGTATTTGACATGGAAGTGCATATGAAGCAAAGGGGTATCGTTGAATTCCTCCATGTGGAAAACATGGCACCCACTGACATTCATCAATGTTTGCTGGATGTTTATTGAGTCCAAACAGCGGATGTGAGCACGGTGAAGCAGTGGGTGTTGTGTTTCAGCAGTGGTGACAGTGGGTCACCTCCACTGGTGCTGATTTTTGAGTGTGGTATGCAGGCTTTTATTCATAGCTGGTGAAAATGCGTAGCTAATGATGGGGCCTATGTTGAAAAATAGTGTCTTGTAGCTGAGAATTTGCTCTATCAAGTAGTGTTATTGAGCTCTTTGTATCTGTTGTAGTTTCCATGGAAATAAGAGGTATTACTTCTGGAACAACTTACGTATATGCAGCCCAAGACAATTCCTCTTTATTTAATGTGGCCCAGGCAAGACATAAGTTTGGACACTCATGCCTTAGCCAATGCTGAATAACACTGACCATCGCCTTGCTGTGCTGGTATCCGCTGTTTTGTCTCTATAAACATTCAGTGATCATCGATGAATGTCAGTGGGTGCAGTTTCTTCTGCATGGAAGAATTTGATGCCACAACTTTGCTTCTTATGCACTCCCATGTCAGACCCTGTTCTGTCAGACTGCTTTTCTGCCATCTGTCACATGGCAACGAAATACAATGGAATATTGGTGTGAAGGTTCAGCCTCTCCTGCCATCCCACCAACATCTGCCTCTGACGTTGTAGGCTGATTTAAGAAAACAGGAGGCGTTACTTTTGGAGCAGCTGCCTTATGTTCAAACTGATGCAAAAGACTTTCCTGCTATAGGTAAAAAATAAATAAAAAATTCTCCTTTGTGGTGCATTTGTGTGCAAGCTGTTACTTTGGTAAGATGGTTTTCATTTAGAAACTGTTTCTGCACATATGATTTTCTAACAGTGCAATAAAACAATCTTGCCCATCCATCTTGATCTGGAAAAACCATACTTCTGTTAGTGGAAATACTTTAAAACACCATTTGAAATCCAGTTTGATGATCAGACTGGAGCTCTGAATGAGAAGCAGTGAACCTTGGTTACTTATAGGCAGATGCCAGCAGGGGAATAAGTTTGAGTAACTTTTCTGTGCGCTCGTAGAGTCTTCATTAATATATTATGTGAGAACCTCACACAATAGATTTATCTTCATTATAAGAGAAGGATGTGCATTTGGGGGGTTGAGTCCCAGCGAAGCCAAGTGACATGAGACTGCATAGCAAGTGCTGTTGGGGAGCTTTGATTAAAAGATAACGGGATAGGTCTCAGCATCTTTGGCATTGAGAGGACATTATTGTGCCTGGTTGCTCCAAGATTGTTAACTGTGAGTAGTTACACTGTAGAAGAGATTACTACCTGAATTAAGAAATGTGGGGAGGACTTCTGCGCATCTCTTTTTCCAGGGCTAGCTGTAATCAGATTCCTTTCTTTTCCTTGCTTTACTGTTTTTGGGTTTTTTTTGTAACCCCACTAATCGAGATCACCCAAAATGTTACCATGAGCTGAAGTCAACATCAATTAAAAATCCCATTTATATTCCCTATGAAAATACATGGCCTTCAGAAGTGTTTGATTTTCGTCAGACCTTCTCATCTGTTTGTCATTTAAAGTTCAGGCCATTTTCCATATTTCTATCAAATGCTGCCTCACATGGAAGTCTGGCAAATGAGCTTGCAAAATAACTTGAAGTTATAAATAATCTGATACTTGCCTGAAGTTGACCTCTCTATACAATAATATACAAATTAATGTTTGAAGCTGAGGGATCTACAGTGCTCTAGTACTGCCTTATTAGTTAAAGGAAGGGTTGAACTTGTACTGTAACAGCACTTATGGTCGCTCCCAATGGTGCAGACTTGGCCTCAAGGTAGGAGGGGGTTGGATGAGGAAAAGGGGCAGAATCTGTAATACTCGCAGCTCCTCTAGGCAAGGGATTTGGCTCTGATGTCATTCCTAAGTGCATGTATGTATTAAAAAATATGTATGTACAAAAAGGATGATTAGGCAAATGCTTTTTTTTTTTTTGCCATGATTGCTTTTTCACTGTCACACATTTCCTTTAAAGACCATTCAGGTCATATTGGGGCACTCGTGCTTCCTGTTTTGATAGGAAGATGTTTGGGAAGCCACAGATTCACAAGAGATTGGAGGGTGGACTGGGAGCCTGGCAGGATGCTGGGGCCACCCTCACCATCCCAAAACCTTTCTGGAGGAATTCTGTTCTTAAGGCACAGTGCATCCTGAGAGTCATTAGGTACAGACAGATCCTTATGTTCTTGCATTTCTGAATGAAGAGAATAGTGCAGCCTCAGTCACCCTCCATCTCTGCAATATGAAGCAGGCATGCCATAGCTGAGTTGCACCTCTCTGCCGCTGATCAGTGATTGAGGCATCTCAGGGTGAGGTTTAGCAGGTTATGGCAATGCTTTGTTTTGCCTTGCCTTAGAATTGAAGACAGTTCCACACAGCCTGTGCTGAAATTTCCCAGGTGTCCTGTTCCATGCTGTATACAAAATTGTGCTCTCAGCAGCTACCCTCATACTGCTGTACGTAGGTGTCTTTGGGCCTGGCCTTGGAGTCAGAATCATACTGATCCAACCACATACTTGTTTCCTGAAGTAGGGCTGGGTCTGGTGCTATCCAACTGGTTCACAGAATTGAAGAAAGCCTAGCATTCATCTTGCTCTTCTAAAGCAGGTTCACTTTCTATGCAGGCCACAGCTGTTGTGCTGACTTTGAATCCGCACATTTTTTGGAGCTTCTCGGGTGCCTCCCTACCCTCCTTCATCTGGTGAGCCACAGGACCCTGCTTCATCTTCAGCATGAACAGGTGACCTTGAAACTGGAGAGCAGTTTCAAACTTCTTATAAATACGCGATGGACATTAGTTATCAGATCTCAGGAACTGCTTGGACATCAGGTGGTTCCTAGGGCTGAGCACCTGAGGTACGCTGAAGATGCAACGAGTACAAGTTAAGCATGAAGATGCTATCCATTGAACATAAATCACAACATCTTGCTGAAGTCTTTTCATACGGATGCTTATCATCAATTCACTAGATTTGGTTGTGCTTCTTTTTTCTCTTAGATACATATCTCCCTTACGTCGATTACACTTCTTTAATATTAGGTAAAGGGTCTATACGTATTTGGTGGTTATCAGCACCTGAAATTAACGTGTATTGCTATCATCTGTCTTAGAGGTCTCTGCTGGCATGAAGCTCTTACGCAGTTTTCTTTTTTCTTCTTTTAATCAGCTTCAGACATAAAGTACTATAAGTGAATGACCATATCTGCTAATTAATTGAGCCTTGAAAGACCAGGTAAGTGCTCCAGTTGTCATTATGCTTCTGCTTGATGAATTGTATTTCAAGTTACTCAAGGCTTTCCTAATGGCAATTAGGTAACTGGGACCTTGACCTTGCCAATGCACGGGCTTCTGCTTAACTCATGTAAGCGCCCAGGTTGAGTTCAGCACGCCTCTTATGCATGTGAGCATACATGAGGGTTCTCAGGTAGCAGTTCCATATAATGTATTGGAAAATGCCAAGTGCTACTCTCCCATTCACTGCACAGTCTCAGCTCTTCTGTTTACTGCTGGTGGTAAAAATCATTTTAGCATATGGCAGAAGTGGTCATTGAAGCCACTTTAAAATGTTATTTGCATCTTATAATGCTTCGGTGACTGTTGCCTCTTTCTGGTCAGGAAGTTGTGGATCTGAGTTGCATTCACGGAGTTTAGCCTGTGTTTATTGCTGTAGTAGGAGACTGTTTTATTTATAAATATGATTTGGGGAACACACGAGGGCTAACTAGCTTTCCATGCAAAGCTATCACACTATATTGATTTTTAGAGTAATGCATAAGGAACTGAAAGACTTATGCAAGGCTGCTGGAGAGCCACAGTATAGTCAGAAGCAGTCCCAGGACCAGACACCAGTGGTTTATATGCTAAGAGAAAAGGAATTCATTCACATCAAGAGAAGCAGTCCTATCCTGTTTGTTCTGAAATTTGGGGTGGTGTTTACCTTAAAAAATAGGTGGATTTTGTTCCCGAAGGTTTGTAGGGAGCAGATCTATGCACATGGTATTTGGTGTTTGTGCGTTTATGCTTGCTGTCTTTTCAAAAACTTGTGTGTGTGTGTGTGTATGTATATATACATATATATATGTATGTATATATACATATATATATGAGCTGCACGTGGTCTGCAAATACTTGGTAAGATCAATATGAAGATTTTACACATGAATTGTATCCCCAAAATACCATAAAAGCTTAATAATTGGTGGAAGTTGAATAGTATGTCTTGGATTCTTTGCCCTTGCCTTCTCATGCGTTTGAATCTTCCGAGTTAATCTTTCTCCCACTATTATCTGAAATGAGGATTAGAAGTTAATCAGCCTTCCTTAAAAATAAGAAGTGTAATCCCACGACAGCCAAAATAGAAGGTTTACAAAAGAGCAGCGGATATCACAAGTCTTATGATAATAAACATGAGAATTGACAACAGTGAATTTCTTTGGCCCAAGGAGAATAATTTAAAGCCATGTGTTTGTAATGCAGATAAGCCACAATAGGTAGATGTGCGGAGAACTCGCTGGGCTCTTTGTTGACCACCTGCTATTCTGGGAATTCTGGCTGATAAACATAGCCATCCCCATCTGTAGATGGGGAGTTATAATTAATCACCTGTGACATTGATAAATTTCTTTTAGGATCTTCTGTTAATCCAGTGGCGCATCTGCATCAGATCCTCCTTTCTCCCTTCCAACGTGAGGAGTCTATTTATGGACTCAGATTCATAATTAAATGTTTCATCCACAAAAAGAATGGTTCCCAGGAAAACGTCAGCTCTATTTCTCTGCTCCTATTAGGCTTTGTCAGACATTACATAAGAGATTTGCTCATGTTGGCCTGCTGCTCCTGGCTTTTCAGATAATCCTTTGCATTACGTTTCCAGTGCATGCAGATAATTTAATTTAACGTTTTTCTAAATGCTTGCATGCAGGAAAGCTAACCTTATATGAACGTAATTAGAATTATTTATATACTGTAAAAATTTAACTGAATCAGAATTACTGGAAAATGTTTTTTTTTTTAAGAATACATTTTGCAGTAATCGAATGAAGTTAAAACCTTGATTTTTCAGCTCTTGCCTTACGCTATCCTTCTCCCACTTGATCATGCCAGTTGCTTTAACTGTATATAGAACTCATTCTGGCTATGACGGCTATCTTCTTTATCACTTCATCTCAGTAAGCTGTTACTCCAGAACCCTGAAGTTCTAATAAATTATGTTAATAAGCGTAAAGACTTGTGTGAACAATATCTGCAGCTTACTTATGCTAATGCAGGCTCCCATTTAGGTAGCTATGACATAAACAGAAACACAGTCCTTGTTGCTCTAGATACCATTTATACTATTAACCACTACAATCTGGCTTGCCTGGGAGATAAATGTGATCATTGATGGGCAATTAGGAGATCTGGGCTTTATGTTGCAGGCTGGTGGTGCAAAGAAGCTGCTGATTTTCTGAAGGTCAGAAGGCCTCAAGAGGGGACATTTCTAATTAAGGTGTTTTGGTGGCTTGGGGAAGAAGGGGGGTGTAAGGCTGTGCTTTGGCAAGATCTAGGACACTTAACCACAGAAGTTCTGAAGCTTCAAGGCTTTCACAGCCTTGTTTGTGTATATGTGTGAGTGTATATATATGCGTGTGTGTGTGTATATATACACACACACACGCATATGTATATATATATGCATGTGGGGATGTAT
Organism: Pavo muticus; assembly: GCA_016647715.1. Lineage (NCBI taxonomy): Eukaryota > Metazoa > Chordata > Aves > Galliformes > Phasianidae > Pavo > Pavo muticus. Next base: position 2,474,357 of record JACDJE010000029.1, on the reverse strand, counting down.
ATTTGTGAAACTTAAGAAGGAAAGCTGCTTACAGTCTTCTTCTCACAGAGAAGTTACAGTAGTGTGTACTGTGTGTAATATATGCAATGAAGACTTAGGAAGAAGCAAAGAAAAATCCTTGTGCTGCTTGTTTGGAAGTTTATTTCATTCCTAAGTTGAGTAAATATGGAAGTATTAAAGGCAGAAATGTTGTGTGAGGGGCAATCATCCTCTGTTCCAGGAAAGAAGAAACCGGAAGGATAAAGCAATTTAAAAGCCTGTGTGTTCTGCTCTGCAGAAAAGTGTGAAGGAGAGGTTCAGTACAGTGAAAGTACTGTAAGTACTGAAAGTTCACTCAGTACAGTGAAAGGCTTGGAATAAAATGAGATTGTTCTGCCTCTGCTTTGATTTTGGAGCAAGCCAATCCTGAACTGTGAACCTCCAGAAGCTCAGGAGAACACTTAAGTGCCTAAACAGAAATGTCTTAGAACATGTACAGCATAAGCGCCTAGAACGCAAGTGAGGATATGGTATTACATTGGCTTAAACCCTAAAGCATGAGGTTGTGTCTCCCTTCCAAAATGTATGTTAGCACTTAACCCACTCTGCTATATCTTCTGTGCACTCACTAGAAATATCAGTGTCCAACTCTTCAGTGAATCATAAGTTCATGGCTGCTTTCACGTTCTGTGGCAGTAAGGTTTGATGTGCTTACAGGAGCAATTCCTGCTCCTTTTCTCCTCGGTATTTTCTCACTTTCGATGCATTGATCTTTCTCTCTGCTTGTGTGTCATAAGGTAGAATGAAGACAGGAACTTCAGGCTTTTTTTTCCCGACAGTGTCATTTACAATCAGGATTTTGGGATATCTTCCTTGCTGTTGTGTTAGTTGGTGCATAACCTTCGAAGGCTTTTGGGGGCACCATTTGCCATTGTAACCTGGAGATGCAGGGCTCTCTGCAGAAGTCCTAGTCCAAACTCTTTATAAGGAATTGTTTTTTGGGTGAGAAATCTCCGGGTTGTGCCAGTTTTTCCCCAAGCTGCTGTGCAAGCCCTGTGCTTGAACCTTGGATTCAGAGTGACTGCGCAGCCATTGGGCTGTCCTCTGTGCATGTTTCAATCCAAACGCCTTTCCTACTTCTCATGAAGCTTTTAGCATTTAACAATTCATGTATGGGTGGGCTAGACAATGATGAAACATGAGCATAGCAGCCTGTATGCAGAGTAAATGATTTAAATCCACCATGTTCTGTAGCAGGCAGTGGTGTTTTGACTTGTATGACCAGAAGAAATGGGACAACTGCCTGGCCCGAAGCGTGGAGCACAGTGCCAGTAACAAGCCTGACTTCTCTGAAACCAGATCCTGCCCTGACCCTGATTAATTACTCAGGAGTTGTTCACACGACCATATTCCTCCTGTCAGAGTGCCCTGTGCTGACTGTCAGGCCTGCCAATGAAAATAGAGCAGTTGTAATCCCCATGAGTTATCCCTCTGTCTGGACGCAGTGTCCTATCAAATGATGATCATGTGGTAGGGCTCCTAGTGCTTTCCAGGTCCTCTGGTTCCTCCAGTGAAGCATACTAATACGCTTTTAACATTTCAGGTTATTGTTTTGGTACACTATGCTTACGGCATATCTTTTTCTGTGGCCTTCGTGGACTTCATGGAGCTGAAATACTCTGCACAGGAGAACAGATCCTTCTGTTTTCCAAGAAAGAATTCATTGAACGACCTTCATTGATTCATTCTGTTAAGTTACTAACAGTGCTTTAAATATGCTAACATGGGCCAGGGTAAGTGTAATGCAGTAAGAAGTACACAGCTTCTCCCAGAAGAATACTTTCGTCTCCTTTAAGTTGGAAAGCAGACACTGGGGAGCTGCTGTAGGCCTGGCATGCATGTTAACTTGTACTGAACAGCACACAGCAGCTGTACTGTGGCAGGGTGAGGGCTGGCTTCAGGCTGCCGGGCATCAGAATCGAGATGCAGTGAGGAACGTCCTTCAGATACACAAGGAGGCTGGGTTTGCTTTTGATATGCAGAAAATATATTTGATTCCAGGCTTTCCAAGATTCCGGTTTCCTTTCCTCTCCAAATATTTCTGAGTGGCTCAAGCTCCTTAAGCAGAATAAAGCAGGTTTATTTGATTCTATTCTAGTGCTTGGCCTTGTAAAGTTCACACTTCCAGTTTTCTTCCTTAAAAGGGTGAGATGCGCATCTCCATAAAACCCCAAAAGAGTGAGATGGTCATTTCTGATAAGCACCTGCTTGCCTGAGCTTGAAATGAGAGTGAGTGAGAGTAAGGAACAAACCAAAACGCAAGTGTTAGGAGACCTGTAGTAAAACCTGCAGGCTGGCAACATTTTCGTGAGTGAGTGAATCCTGGCTTTTCTCGGCATGGTACTTGCTCAGGACAGTGGTTCTTTGCACAGAGGTATTTGGCTTTGTGGGTTTTAGATCTTGCCAGATTTTTTGGGGAAATACATCAGCTGCCTTGATGTCTGAAATTCCCTGTGGAGCACCCAAAGGGAGCTCTTAAAGTGGCACTGTTTTGCTAATTACTAAGGCCAACTGTTGTCTGGCTGAATTGTCTGCGTTAACAACAGGCTCCCCCTGCTTCCCCTCTCCAGTTTTAATTCTAATGCTAACAGACCGCATTGTGATTATGCTAATAATGCTGACTTTCTTACATAAGGATATATGTGAGGTGTGTTGCATTTCCTAATTGTTTCATTCTAGTCTTGCTGGTCCATGTGTAGTAGTACTTGCAGGTTCTATTATTTTGGTAAAGAAAGGTCAGCTTTGCTGGCATTGTTACAGCAGGCATTTCAGGAAGAGAGCAGTGGAAAAAAGACAACTTTACCTTAGCTAGATGGTAGCAGTTACCGTCATGAAATGGCAATTGAGCATCTCATGGTAAGTGATGGAACCTGAAAATGGCAATTGAGCATCTCATGTTAAGTGATGGAACCTGAAACCTGTTTTTTTTTGCATAGAAGAGACCATTGCCTGGGTGGAAAATCGAAGTACAAAGCGTCAAGTGGTTTGCTCAAAGTTATATATACTTTTTTACATATGTGTGTGGCAGAAAAGACATTGAGCAGCTATTGTGTGCCAGTAAGGAGCCTGTCACCTCTGCTTTCTCTTCCTACCTGTGAATGTGCCTAGAGGCATGTCAGTAAAACCATCTCTTCTGAGTGTAGAAGACATGTTTCTTTCTGAGTGACCAGGTTGGAGCTGTGACTGAACTTCACAAGAGAGGATGATAGCTTCTTTCTCCATGATCTGCAACCCTGTCAATGACTGGGGCATTGGATCTAGATGATCTTTAAGGTCCCTTCCAACCCAAGCCATTCTATGATCTTCCCAGGTATGGAGGTGAGGCTTACCAGCCTGTAGTTCCCTGGGTCTTCCTTTTTCCCTTCCTTAATGGTTCCCTTTCTCCTGTCACCAGGGACTTTGCCTGACAGCCATGACTCTTATATGGTGGAGAGTGGCCTGGCAGCAACATCAGCTGGTTCCTTCAGGACCCTGGGATGCATGTTATCCTGCCCCATTGACTTGTACACGCTTAGTCTCACAAGGCAGTCTCAGACTCGCTCTTCTCTTACAGTAGGGGGGATTTTGCTCCCTTGACCCCTGCTTAGAGTGGGAGGACCAGATTCCTGGTTTTGGTACTGATTTTTGTGCCTCTTTTGAATTGTCCTTTTGATTTGTGAATGTGATTTGTTCCTTCTGCAATATGAGGAAGCAAAGCTTTTCTTAAGGCTGGAGTTGCAGATGAGAAAAGTGAACTAGGTTCCTTCTGCCAAAAAGAATTGTGCAGAACATTTGCTGCTTTGCAAGATTCTAATGGGCAGAAGAACTGAGCTCATCCTGATTCCCATTCCCCAGTATAGCTGACCCTGCTTGTGATCCCTCATCCAGTTTTGTAAGGCACCTTGCAGTCTGGGGTTTGGGATGCAGTACATTAAATGTGTATAAGGATTATTGAGAACGCTGGAATTCCTCACTTAATGATACAATTATCTGTAATATCCTTGTTGCTGTGAAGTCTATTAGTAGTGGTTTTCCCTACCCACAAAATTAATGTTAATCTCTGTGGGACTGAGCTGCAACAGGGCAACCCAAAATATAGCTTTGGCACTGCCACTGTGTTGTTTTCATGGCAGTTAAAACCAGATTGTTAGCAAAATAACTACCTGTTACTGGTTTTGTCTATAAGTTGCTTTTTTGTTTCTTAATGTTAGTTAAGGACATAAAAATGAGAAGCCAAAATATAGGTATTTACTTGATTGACAGTAATGGCTCTGAGAGAAGCCATTTAAATATTATTTACATATTATTTGAAGCCATAATAAGCTATCATGTCAATCCATAGCGTGGCATTGTTATTAAATGAGTCTCCGATGGGGTAACTCATAATGGTGTTATGCAAATTAAGCACATTTAACAACTTTTGTAAGAACATTACTGTACAAGCCAGGTAACCAAGTTTTCAACGTCAGTGACTCTCATTTCAAATTTAAAATGCACAGTCTGTGTATGTGGCTAATGTCTCTGCAAAGCTATCTGCTAAGGGCCAGACGTAGCAACACACTGCGTATAGAAGTCCCTGCTGATTTCAATAAATACTTTAACACATAAAACTTCTACGAACGTTGCTTTGCTGAACTTACACTAACGAGTACCCTTGTGGGATGAATAGATAGAAAATGAAAATATATCTTCTCCTTTCCCTTGCAAACTTTTGTCTCTAAGACAGAATTTGTACATTGAGATGGCAAAGACTTGGATGAAAAGGGGGAGGATGTGGTTTAACAAGGAAACTCTGGCAAACTGTAAGCATATGCAATAGTTGTAAATGCCATTTTTCTTTAAATGATCTCTGAGTGTATGTAGTCCTACATCAGTCAATTTTCACACAGCTGAGCGGTCAGTTCAGCTGGCTGCATAGTTTTGGAGAAAATGACTGTTTCAGGGCTGATGTTCACCTTCTGCACTAAGCTTTCACATAAAAAGACATCAGAGACCGTAGCATAGGATTATGAACTCCCTGCTTGTACTGTGCGAAATAATCAAAGCCACCTGGCTGGCCAAAATACAGCTTCAGGAAAACCAGTTCAGAGCTACGTAACTGAAGTAAAATCAGACAGATGGGTACTGTTCCTGAGCATTTGATGAGAATGAGACCTCCCAAACATGGAGTGCAGCTCTGCTGCTCTTCTAGGTAAAGGCCTTAATGGTAAAGAAGCACAGAAAGTTAAATTGCTTTGCAAGGTTTCTGTCTTGTCCTTGCAAAGATGGCACATCCAGTGTGCATCGTTTGATGAACTGAAGGACTTCTTCCTGAAAAACGTGTGTGATGTTAGAGATGTTCTGTAGGAAAAGTAGATCTGCTTTTCAGAAGTCTTCTCCAAAGTTTTGGACTAACCATCTTGAAAATGTTCACCTCAGTATGTGAGGAACAAAGAGCTGAGTCTTCCAGAGGTTTGGAAGTTATTCCAGCCTTTCTTTTTGCTGTGTAGAAGGAGGCCTACCAAAGGCCTCAGCAGAGCGTGCACAACCTTCTTGTAGTGTGTTACTTGAAAGGTGACAACGGTCATAAAATTATCCGGTAGGATTTCCTTTGAGTCCTGGTGTAAGTCTGAGAAAACATGCTCTTTCTGCCTGCCAAGGCTGTCCTAAGCCTGTAGAACAAGTTTTCTCTTCGTTTCGTCACTTGGAGTTGCTCAGCAGAGTTGCAGCCATGCACAAGAGTTGAAGCTCTCTCTTTTGCCACTGCTTTTCTTTCTAAGAGCACGTATTCATGCACATGCGCGCACCGCTGGCTGAAAAAAGGGTTGGGAATAGCCTAGCCAATATGCTGTCAGCACCACTCGAAGCCAGGCTTGCTTCATTTTTTTTTTTTTTTGGCAGTGAGGAGTCCTGAAATACAAAAGAAAGCAAAGCTAAAAGGATATTTTAACCGAGTGAGGATGCATTCTTTCATTGCAGCCATCCCATGAGGTTCGGTCGTTCCGTCATCATAGGTTTATATGAGGGATTCCTGAAAGTGGCTGCCAACAGAGCAGTTTTGGAGTGTCAGGCAAGATCTGGATGAAGCCACCGTGGTACGTCAGCTGCATGTTCTGATGGGCACTGATACCATGGGGGGACTTGTAGGGTCTCATACTGACACGTTACTGCTGCCTTGCACCAACTCCAAAGGCGTCATTCATCAGGCTGAATTCCTGTACCATGGGGAGCCTGTGATGCCTTTAGGATGTGCTGATACAACTTCCAGTCTTGTTTGTGATGAAGATCCTGCATCCATTGGATTTGTTGAGTATTTGGATTTAAATACACCTGATGTTGTTTTGCTTTCCAGCTGAAGCTCGACGTTTAGGAACAAGTGGTAGCCAAAGTGCATTGTGCATAAACATACGCCTCCCCCCAGAACACAAGAACACATACATGCAAAATCCTCTTCTTTGACATTGCTTTTGAATTACTTCCTGCTCTTACAACCTCCTTTTGATTTTCAATTCGAGTCTGCCAAAAGGCCTGGGTTCCAATCAAGACAGTTTGCAGAGCATTAATACTCAAATAAATGCAACAGGCAATCAAGCTGCTGTGAGTTAATGGCAGGACACTTGAAAGTGCTGTATTTCAGATAATGGTGTCACTTTCAGAAAGGCATGCAAACTGGTTTAATAAAATGTTACGTTTTATTAAATTCCTGACCATTGGGAAGGAGATTGCATAGGAGAATTTAAAAGATTGGGAGTTTCTGGCTTTATTTCTGCACTGCTGATAAGCAGTAATTTTTGCAGAAGGGGAAGAAGTAATCCTCTGCAATAAAACCATTTTCATAATACCATGGGAATGAGTTATTGCTTGAGGTAAGGCACAGTTTCTAATGGCTGCCTAAGCTTTCATCTCCATCTTTCATGGGCTAGTCAGACATTTTTATAGTGCTGACACAAAAAGAGAGCATTTATGTTGCTTCCATTCTCCATCTGTCAACAGTTAGGTTAAAGTGCCACTACAGGAATACTTCTGATCTGATTTCCATTCCAATGTGGTTCATCAATATACAGTATTTGAGCCATACAAACTCTCGGGGTCCTAATCATGTATTTTTTTTTAAATGCACCACTAATGGTTGGCAAATAGGAAACCAAAGTCTGTCTTTTTAATGTGGAGAGTGGTTAGGATGCCACTTTCTTTTATTGTGCATTTCTCTGCTGTACCTGCCTTACAGTTTTCTGAACTACTGTGAATTGTTGTGGAGTGAATAGTTTGAAAAGTCCAAACACGTTAGGCCGGACCAGAAGCAGATGTTTTGTTTTGCTTGTATGAGATACAGCCCCAAACACCAATAATTGGTTCAAATTTGTGTATCAGGTAGGAGCAAAAGGTTAAAGAGGCAAGCTTTGTAGTGAACCTTCACATCCCTCTTCTACTCGACTTTCTTTCAGCTGATTACCCTTAATGGCACAACCACAAACAGGTTATTCTGCAGAGAAATTTGCAGAGCTCCAAGAGCAAAACTCTTAACAAGTAGTTCAGAGCTTAGTGCAGTTCTAAGGCTGGGCAGGGTAGATGCCTACGTTTGCAGGAAGCTGAAGACTGTGAGGCACAGGGGTTTCTTATCCCTCTCCAGTGGCACTGTGTAAACTCTGGTTTTGTGAATACAACAGAGAAGAAAAATATGATGGAAAGAAATTTTACCTTCCTTTTTGAGGCATGATTTTTGGGCTTATTTCTAGGATCGTTCTTTTACATTCATGGCTTTTTTTCCCTGATTGAGCTTTGCTTTTCTTGTAGAATAGCACCCAAAACCAAATACCCCAAACTCAACTTCTTTCACTGATGACAGGTAGAAAAGAAAAATCATACCTGGGTACTTCAATGTACCCCATATGCAAGGTGGTGTGTGGCAAGAAACATCGCTTTGTGATGAGAACCAGTGAGAACAAGGTGGATGGGGGATGGCAAAGTGGTTTCCTTTTTTCTTTCTTTTTTTTTTTTTGTTAAAATAAAACAGCAACACCCCGAGCTCTGAAGAGGGGGGAAAACAATCTGTTTTTAAAGGGATTTTCTGCCAAGTACCCCCGTCCCTTGGGTCTGCGATATTCACTTAGTGTAAATTTCTTTCAGCTTTCTCTCAGATTTCTAGTGCCTCATTTTTCTCTAGCTAATACAGTGCAGTTCATATACTGTGTTTTATGGGTGAGCGGCTTCCAGGGGAAGGTAGGTGTGAAAGACCATGCGACCATGAAACTGAGTTATATGGAGTAATCACTACAGCAGAGAAGGAACGTTTAGTCCCTTTCCTGTCACAGTCAGATGAGGCTTTCACACCATGGGAGCGATTGTAAAGATTCAAAGGAAATATTACTTGATTTGTTTCAAGTTGTTTTTAGCTCATTGGCTGAGTTTCCTGGCTTCTGGAAACTTTATATTATGTTTCCTAGCAATGCTGAGGATGCTGCTGGCCGCTGGAGCGAGTATTATAACGCTCTCACTCCGCGCCTGGCTCGAGCTACATGATTAACTTGTTAGCTGTGGTCTTGTAGTCCGTGTGATACAGATGTAAACTACCATATCTTGACTTCACATAAACAAAAGGCTTTCTTGTCTTAACAGAGTGTGTTGCGTTGCACTTCTTGCTGTCAGAGTCTCTATATTTGTATAACTAGGACTGTCCAGCTGGTGCATGTGATTGCGTTTCTGAGCTCTTACGCGCTTGAGATCTGTCTGAAATTTCACAGAATTAAGAGATCAAACCCACATACAAAATTCCTTGGAACTTGTTTATATCCAGTGCTTTGGCTTTGTTTGTACAATGATAGTCTGATACAGAGGATCGGTCTCTAAAAAGTGCACCTACTTGAAGATGTAAGATGTTGAAGTTGTGAATGTTTTTGCACATCTGATCCTACAGCTTTTTTTGTAGCTGGGAGCCTTCTGTTCCCCTGGCCAATCTTTCACTATTCGCATTAAGCAGGGACCTGAGTGCTATTAGAAATAGGAGCGAAAAATATGAATGTTACACCCATTTTATTCATATCTACTGCTTTCTGTCTCTTAGTTGTGCTTCTTCAGTCGTCTTTTCATATTGTTGTCCACCCTCTGTTACCTCCCACAATGATGATTAATGGAATGCTCTACACTTTTTTTGAACTCTTGGTTTTTCCTCTTAGTTCCTGATTATTTTAATTCTGCCAGACCTTTTTTCATTGCCTTCCCTCGTCTGCCTCTAATTTACAGTATATCATTTCTCCTGCTCCAGCCCCTCATTTCCATTCCTGTAACGTTCCATGTTCTTTCTTGGAGCCTGGGCTGAGCACACAGACCAGTTAAAATGAAAATATACTTTTCAGATTTTAGTAGCCTAATTATTTTATTTTAAGTGAAGCCGAGACATCAATCAGACTGTTCTCTAAATCCCAGTCACATCAGCAGCTAAATGAAAATATCAGTTATTCTCTCCCATTCCCAACCCACTTGCCTTTAAATGGTATTATCACAGCAAATATTAGGAGTTTAGACATGTCCGTAGTCTTTTGTTGAAAATCTCTTGCAAACGAGGCAAGGGAGATGCATCTGAAATCCTAATATCTCATGAAATAATATTAACAATGGGTCTGGCACATGTGAGCGTTCAGACAGGAGGCTGTCAGATCCCTTGAGGTTGAAAATGAGAAATATTTGAAAGACAGAGAGCAAATCACAGAAATGGCAAGTTGAGAAAAAAGGGCTTTGCAGGCGGGGTGGTTCAAGCTCCTGGGGCTGGTTCTCAGCTCTGGTATGGGCTTGCTTCTCCACTTTAGCCAGGGATTCCTGAAGTGTCTCGCAGGGCTTGAGCATGTCCAGTAATCAGATCCTGTCCTCTCCGATGTCCTCAGCCTTTTTCAAAGCCCAGAGCAGCAAGGGACTTTAATTAGAGCTGCAGATGCTCAGCTCTGCTGAAAACTGAATCCAAAATGCCTCAGGTTACTTACTTAAAAATATGTGGATGCACTGAAAGTATTTGCCTTTTGGGCTTCTAAAAAATCCTTCCCCATGTCTTTTTATTTTTCCTTCTTGTTAATCAGGAGATTTGGAAGCTGAGGGTTATATGTGTGAAAATGCTGTGTTAAGGAGGTGGACGTTTAATGTGTCATCTGCTTAGAGGTTTCACCTGAGCTTGGAGGTCCTTTGTTTAGATTCACTGCATGGGCATAGAATGGATATTCATAAACCTCTTAATTTCAGGCTTCTCATTTAGCACAAATCTGCTGTAGGTTCCTTTATGGCCAATGGGGAGGGATGCGCTTCCAGAGAATGATTTGGTGACTTTTAAGTTAGGATCTTCATCTTCATCAGATTTTTCTGATCATTTTCACTGCACCTGAATCCTCTTTCATATCTTTTCTTGGTCTGTCTGCAGTTTATAGTATTTTATTTCTCGTACTCCGATCTTTTTTTTTCTATCATGACCACAGAGGCAGTTGTGAAAACAAATACAGGCAATTGAGTTGCACCCTTCATAGAGTGAGAGTCAGCTTAATCTAGACAGATGAAATGGCGGGACAGTGGGAGTGTATGAGTTAATTTATCTCATTGTGGCCTCCTGGTACTTGAGGGAAGCTTATAAGCAGGAGGTAGACCAACTTTTTACAAGTGGAAATAATGGTAGAACAAGAGGGAATGGCTTTGAACTTAAAGAGAGGAAGTTTAGAAGAATGCTTTTCTCAGAGGGAGGTGAGGCCCTGGCACTGCTGCCCAGAGAGCTGTGGGTGCCCCATCCCTGGAGGTGCCCAAGGCCAGGTCGGATGGGCCCTGGGCAGCCTGAGCTGGTGGGGGGCAGCCAGCCCATGGCAGGGGTTGGGGCTGGGGGGGCTGTAAGTTCTGTTCTAACCTACGCTTTTCTGTGATTCTATGAATTTATGGTCAGTCAGCTGCAGAGTTAGGGATATGATTGTTTTACCAGGCCAAGTCCAGTGCTTTTTTTCCAGTAGATGGTGTATTCTCTCCTTCTAGCTTTGTCATATTGACAGTGTGTACAAGCAGCCATTTTTGCATTAGGGATCACTTCCTATTTTTTTCTGGAGTGGGCTGTGGTTTCTAACTCATAGTGAAAATAAAACAAAGAGGTCTGGAGTTTTTATTGCTTCTATTTCCCCTTCAATGTTTTATAATTTGTTTTTATTTTTTCTCCTTCTTTCTTCTGCTATACTCCAAAGGGATGAAGACATGAGAGGCGATGTTAAGAGCTTTATCAAAGTTCTGTCTAATAATAATAATGAGATTTGCAATGAGCTTCTAAAGGACAAGGATCAGAACCACTTACCCTAATGGCACTACAAAGTAATGAAGACTCAAGTGGTTCTTGTTAGATATGAATCTATCAGAAAATGGGAACTTGTCTAATATCATAATGCTAGGGAGAAGTCGGTCATTGATGCTGGAGAAGTTTTACTTCTAATTTTTGTTTCAAATCCGGGCAAAGCAGCTTGACATCTGTGTTGTTTAGATTTGTGGGACTCCAGGTGTGCGTGCTAGAGCTCTCCTTCCCATTAAATCTTTAAATAAAGGTTCTAATAAATTCCCATTAAAATAAGTAGTAACCACATTTAATGACCAGTTTGTTGGAGTGTTAACAGCCTGTTAGCTAACAAACTCGTCATTAACTGGTGCTAACTTCTCCCGTCTTGTTTAAATAATCCTTTAACATCAGCCTTGTTTGTATGAGGGTGCTCATGTAAAATCTTCCAGTGCTTCTCTTTTTTTTTATTCTTTCAGCTGAGAACATTGTTACCCTGTTTGGTCCTTTTTTTTTGGTCTTACTCTTCCATTTCCCTCTACTGGTGTTCACTCTTTGTGCACTAGTTTTATTTTCTGTTGTATTTTTTCCAACTTTATCTTAAAATCTCTGCTTGTTCAATGAATTAGGTGACAAACCCCTGGAGGTAGTTCAACTACGGAACATAAAACTCACAAATCAGTGAAGCTGTGGGCTAAATTCTGATTATGTACAGAATTCAGATGAGCTTGGGAAACCCATTTGTTTGTTGTTAGAGGAAGCAGAAATCCTGTCTGTAATTGTGCAACAATACAAATACCTTTCTGCAAGTCCAACAGCATGACTTATGTGTAAAGTTGCATCACTTTTGCAGAACTAGATCCTGTATGTTGTAAACCTCGTTTGGCTGTAGCATTTGTTTTATACTGCCAGCTGTCTTGGTTTCATCCAATGGAAAGGAGAAGAGTCAGTTCAGTTCAAGTAAAATCTTAAACTCTGGCTAATATTCAAATTGAAGTTGCAGTCATCTGTTCTTTAAATGGGAAGTTGGTGGAGGGAAGAAGGAAGAATGAAGAAGGGGAAAGGTGTTTTAAACGTATTTACTGTGTTCTTTTACGCTGATTCAGCGCTAAAACTGGCGAACGGGTTGGCAGGACCTCTAGAAGTTATCTGTATTTCTCATAGCTCAAAGCAGGATCAGCTAAACCCATATCACACCTGACGTGGCTGTCTGAACTTCTTGCAAGATCTCCAGGAGCTGCTGCCCTGCAGCTTTCTTGGGCTTCTGCTCTTGTGCTTTGCTCTTCTTATGACTGTAAATACCAATCTGAATTTTCCTAGTGCCCTACTGCAGTACAGGCCCACTGGTTGTTATCGTATACCAAAGACGTAGCAACAAATGATTCCTCCTTCTCTGCAGCAGTGTAGACTTGAAGATGTTATCATATCCCTCCTGAGTGCTCTACTCTTCAGTTAAAATAATTCCAAATCTGGCTTCTCTCCAGTTGATCTGTATCTTAAGATACTGGTCTTAGTTCTTAGTGAAGAACTAAGCAGAGATATAACAGAAAGATTGCTCTAGGTATCTTAGGACTTAGATTTCTGTTTATTAATCCCAGTACAAAGTTTTTGTTTTTCCAGGAGCAATAGCAGCAATAGCATATTCTGGTTAGGATCAGCTCCAGCCCTCTGATGCTTCTTTGAAGGTCTGCTATCCAACGGTTGATCCACCTTGTATTTGTGTAGTTATTTCTGCCTATCTTACACTTGACCCTATTGAATGCCATCTTTCTTTTCCTTTTTTTCAGTGTGTTGAGTTGGTATAATAAGACCTATATTCATGGAATTCCCACTGCAGCTTTGCACATGCAAAAAATCTGGGTTATTCAGATATGCGTGCATAAATATGTGTGCTTCCTATAACAAACAGTTTGTAACCGGTTTAGTGTCATTCATTGCAAGTTTTACAGCCTAGTTACTGCCTCCCTCAATAGCTAATAAAATAGACTGTAAAACTTCACATTCTCTAGACCAAAACAGAGGATACTTCTGTTGTGTTGTTTTATTATGAAAATGAGGTTTGTGATTGAGCTGTCCCCCCATCTGTTTGTATGCAAATCCCTCCCTGATAACTTAATAACCCTATTAATTTGATGTAGAGGCAGAGGCCTCACAGGGACTGAGGCTTCCAGGAGATAGGGGAAAATGTATGAATGGATGGAGAAAGGGGAAGCAGCACAGTCCTGCCCAGCAGACACCAGCTACATGGCATGTGGTGCCTTGTGCCTGCCTGACACACAGTCTGCTTGGAAGGGGGCATGGACTGATGCTGGGGTTGTAGAAAGTCATCATGAGTGCTGGGGGGTCAGGGCTGCTGTCCACTGGAAACAAAGCACTGATGCTGAATGAGCCATTTGTTTTGTAGTAGGTTGTTTTGACACAACAAAAATCAAAGCCAGGATTGTTCATAACAACAGCAAAAAAAAAAGTGGTGCTGTTGAAGCACTGAAAGGACTTTGTGAGGTGTTGGCCAAATAATTGGGTTTTGTTCCATCCCTACACATCCCAAGTGGGCATTCATTTAGGTACCCTTGTAATGGATAGAAATGGTTGGTTAAAAATGACCACTTCTAAAATTATACTATGTGATTTTTATAGTCAAAACTTTTGATTTCATTCACGTTATCAGGCCTCAAAGAAGAGAGGACTGAGAGACTCTTGTAGTGCTTTATTGCTTGTTAATTCTTAACCGTGAGCCAATAATGCACGCTTATGAAACATATCTGTGTATGCTTTACAATAGTAACATCCAGCAGTTGAAGCAGATGCTGTTTGAGTTTTCTGGTCATAGGATGTCATCTGATTTTTCCATTTGCATCCTGTTAGATGCAAGGAGAAGTGCACTGGAAGGAGTTCAGCAGTTGGATGATTTACTGCTGTACTTGAGCGCTGTCTGTTCAGCCACGTACCATCTAAAGCTCTCCTTCGGCAGCAGACTCTGTTGTAAATAAACTGTCCAGCTTAACTGAGATGTCTTTTGAAAATAAACACAGTGCTTAAAGGGCTGCATATGCTTTTCATAGAGAAGCGATGGTTTTGAAACCGATGCTGCAGATTGTCAAATTCATCTTCAGATAGAGATGACGCATTTCAGCCATTGGATGATTGCAGGCCCTAAAAACTGCCTTATAAAAACACTTTAAGAAGGCCGTGACTCTCTGGGATGGAGAGGCTGGAGTTTTGACTCTATCTTTTGTGAGCTTTCCATGGAGTAACAACTTCCAAACTGCTGCTGCTTCCAGCAGAGTTGAAGTGTATGTTCTCAGGTCAGGCTGAAGGTCTGAGTCCAGCTGTTCCACAGAACCCTGAATATAAAAAAATAACGTGCTGCTCCTGTACATTCAGCCAGGTCAACCAGAGTTTGCAATTCAACGAGACTCTTAATCACCCTGCCTCCCACGCCCCAAGAATGTAGAATGGAAAGGCTTTAGAAATTCACCTCTGTTAAAGGCCTAGGGAAAAGACTTGTGAGACCCATCTGAAAATGGAAGCTGCAGCAGAACTGTGTCATTTGATAAATTAGCTTCTTCCCTTCTCATCTGGGTGCTCATCTGGCTTTATATTACATACCCATGAGGTAGAAAGGAGCTGCTTCTGTTACACAGCTGGGAGTAGAAGGTTTGAAATCCTGCTTCAGCAAGCTATTAGATGGTACTGGATTTTAAGTACCTCAGCAGTCTCAGTGGAATATGCTTGCACTGAGGTGCAAGCTGCTGTGCCATGCTGAATTGAGACCTAAGGACCAGTCTTTTAAAGATACCTACAGAGATACCAAAGCACATCAGGTGCAGGGAGGGGTGAGCATCAATGCCTAGCTTGCATTATTGTGCTGCTCTTTGTGCTGGCATATCCCAAGCAGTGAGTTACAGGTGTTGCTCTTATAGTTTACAAGAAGTGACTCTATGTCCTCATCACTGGAAGAGGAGGTGCATGTACAGTTACAACAGAGAGAACAAGTCTTTAGTTGTTTGTTTTCCCTTGATTAGCAATCAATCAGCAAGTAATTTCCTCATGCCAAGCTGCCATGACAGCGGCTCCTCTCATTTTACACAGGGAATGGTAAAAGCTGTAACCTATGTGCAACTTAGGTGAGGAGGAAAACATGAAAGAAACTGCTTCCTGTGTAGCTGGTCAGCAGCGGTGGGATTTCTGTGTGTGATGTGCCTTACTGCAGAGATCTGTGTTAGCGGCGGCTTGGATTGAGCAGATGTTTGGGCTATTGTGGTCACTCTTCACCTTTGTCTGCAAGGTGCATCAATCACTGTAATTATAATGGGACATGGAGCCAGCAACTGAAGGAGAAAAATCAACCCAATCCTAGGAACAATCTTTCTTGATGAATTCTCTCCCTTAAATCGAAACAATTCGCTGGGTAACCCAGCTGGGGTTCATATGCTTTTGATTACTGTGGGCTATTTAGCTTTACAAAATGACATGCTGCTTAATGGACTTTTAATGGTTATAGGTTTCTCTCTTTTTTTCTTTTTTTTATTTTTAATGAGCTTCACCAGTTTGTTACTAATGCCCTGTAGAAATCTGGCCAAGAGCCAGACTTGATGTTACAAATTTTCTGGTTTTCATGTGGGATAAGTGCAACCAATGCAGCCAGTGGGGATGTCTGTGTTACCAATCACACTGTAATGCCATCAAATAAAAAGGAAGAAAGAGCTAATTGAGTACCCTGCAGTCCTAATAATGGCATACTCAAGGATGATATAATTAACACTTTGCAGCTGAAGTCTCACAAGAAGTCCGGTCTGTTCTTCAACCTCTGACAGACGGAGCTTCTTAAAGCTCGCTGTGCTTCCCTTGGCTGCTGTCAGCTTGGCGTGTCAAGTGAAGGTTGTGCCCACTGTCATGGTGCAGATAAGGCTGCGTCCTTCTCAGCATGGAAGCCGACGTTCTTTTGATGTTTGGCTAGAAAGCTTTTCAGCAGTGACTGTTCCAGCTTTCACACGGTCCTCAGTAAAGGCTCTTGTTTATTTTCTGAGTGTGAATACTTGGTATTTAAAAAAAACATGCTTTTTTTTTTTTTTAAATTGGAAGAGATTCACTTCCTGCACTTGCTAGTTGATGCCATTCTAGAGCAAGCTGGTAGCACTGGAGCATCTTAGTGGATAGTTCTTAGTGACTTACAGTTCTGCCTAGACTCCCTCTCGAGCCTGGATGGTTACAATGGCTTTGGCATGAGCTCTGGCTCAGGTACAGGTTTTAGGTGAGTCCTTGGCTGAGGCTTTAGTCTCTGCTTCTCTATTGCATGGGTGTGCTGCAGTGCAGATAGGCCAAGCAGGCGGTGGCTGTGCCAAGTCCTGCCTTATGTCCCAGGAGGTGGTGCTGAGGCTGCAGAGGAGCCTTGTTCATGCACCTTGCAGGCTGTGTGATGCGCAATGAGGCACTGCAGTAGTTCTGAGAAATTGTGGCCTGCTGGAAAGGTCAAGAATCACACAAAGCTTTGATTCCTCTTCTGCCCAGCTGTAGGGAGCTCCTCTGCTCTCGATAACTGGGAAGTCCTGGGTTACACCCCTAGTCACTATAAATTGGCAGCACTCCTGCAGAATTGTTTCTGTGGCTTCTCACAGTGAATAGTTTTGTTACCTGCTTGGGGCGCTGCTGATTGAGAGTAAAGCTGCTCCAGGTGAGAAGCCAACCTCTGGATTATGTGGTTAAAGAACAAAATCTTGTGCTATCCTAAGAGGTGTGGTTATTATGTTTTGCTGAGATTAGGAAGCTGTATTTTTCTTAATTAGGAAGTACTGGATGTTCATCTATTTCTTAACTGCTATCCCAGGACAAATACAAAGGAAGCATAACAAATATTTTAGCATTTCTTTGGAAAGGAGTAGAAAGTCATAAAAGGATGGGCTTCCAGCTTCATGCTTAGAGCCCAGAACGGATCCATCACTTTTAGGACTGAAAAAACTCAGCTGACTACAAGCGTGCTCCTGCTGGAGCTGATCTTCTTCTTGGGCCTTGAGACAGGCTGAGGTCATGTGTGAAGAGATTGTGGTGCTTATGCAGCTGGAGCCTAGGCAGCATTTTCCTACCACAATTAACAAAAGCAGCATCACAGAGTATTTGTGGGCCTTCCCTGAGGGCTTTGGTTTAAGATGCTCTTGGCAGCATGGCCGATTCCTGATAGTTTAATAATTTCTTTGTATGAAAATCTAAGCGTGTGAAATTCTGGAATGCCAAAAGTACTCTGTCAGTGTGCAGTCAGCTCTTGGTTACCAGGGACAAGATGCAGGGAAGAGCTGGAATAACCTGCAGAAAGAGAAACTGCATGCAACACGAGATATGTGTAAGTTCAGCTGTCAGAACATATGGCAGAGATGTAGCTGAGAAAAGGAACATCCCTGAGACAACTGTAGAAGTCCAGTATTGACCTGAGCTGATAAGTGTGCACATTCACCTATGTGATCAGAGTGCTTCCAGACTTATTTTGGCTCATGAGGAACCAGCTACTGCACGTCCACTCTCATAGCCCACTTAGTTCCCTGTATGGATATTTCATCCAGGGATAACCAAGAGCTGATAGTACTTCTGTTTCTTCTATACACAATTGCAGTTTATTTTCAGTTGGTATTGTGAAAACCAAACGAGAAAACCCCAGCACTGTAGATAAGATAGCAATTGAGCCTGCTTCTTTACTGAATGGTCTGAGGTTGATGCACGTATTTTATTCCCTATTTTCTTTTGCTCTGAGATTGCAGGACTTCTTTATGACCAAACCAGGACAAAAAAATAACATCCTGTAAATAACAGCATAAACTCATATAATCTACACTTTTATTTGAATTAAAAAAAAATACATTTATTTGCTCCTTTTATATTCACTTCAGCAGAACGCTCCTACCAGGTGATGAATTCGGCCAAATGTGCTTGGAAACAGCAAATATAAATGAATATCAGGGGTTCTTCAAGGGGAGGAAATTTCAGCTCCTCAATCTGAGTATCTGTGTCTGTTCAAAACTGTTCAGACTTCCAATGTCAAACATTTCCAAAGATGTGCTACTTACCAGCTGCAATCGGGGATCTTGATGGAAATTTTTTGAATTACCCTGGTATAAATAACAGGGATGTTGAGTGATGTCTGTGTAATCCATCTGTGGACAAATAAAAGGGAGGTGTAATTCATGGAGCAAAACAGTTTTAATTTCAGGTTGAATTCTACCAGAGAACAAATAGTGACTGCGGTGTACAGGTCTGAAAGCTGGGTATCAGTGGATTTAGCAGCAGTGTTTTTCCAGGGTTGCATCTCCTGCCTTGGATGTCCTCATGCTTTTCAGAGTGGTAGAATGGGGGGTGTTTAATACAATTTCAGTGGCCCCAGCTTGCAGCCTTGTGCTCTGGAACAAGCCCCTTCTCCTTCAGGGTTCAAGCTGCCATGACAGGCAGTGTTATGGAGCAGCTGAGCCTCCAACACACACCCGGGTCTGCCACCTCCACAGCATGAGCATTTCCCATGGGATTGGGGCAGAAATGCCTGATGCTGCTGCCCTGAGGTCTGCTGGAGCCTGGCTGCCAGGCACCTGAGTGACATGCGGGGCAAGCATCTCCTTGGTAAGCAGCAGGAATTGTGATGACCCTGTGTGGTTGCTGATGTGATTCACTAATTGCTCTGATGCGTGGCTCCCTTTCAGAAGTAAAAGCCCACTGAATCCAGAAGTTTCAAACACAGTACAAGTATTTGCACTGGGCTGTTTGGAGCCGCTGCAATCTGCTTTTTGTCAGCCGTGTGTGGCTTAAACCGTGCGGCCTTTCAGCAGCTCTGGGACTGAAGCACATGTAAATGCATGTTCTTTTTTCCTCTTTCTTCTCTCTAGGCTGTCCTTTAAGGTTTTACGTAATTTACATACAAATAATTTGTTCCACATTTTAATAATTTCCTGCCTAAGAAGGAAGAGCGGGGGGCTTTTCGGTTGTGCAACAGATCTATCTGCAAATGTATCTCCATTACATACGATAACAGGGTTGAATCTGGCCTACTCAGGCTGGGATTTCTCAGAAGAACCTATGCTTGTTAGCATAAGGAGTATATCAACTTGATAGTGTTTTCAATGTTTTTTTAAATAGCTTTGTAAACCACTAATGTATTCTTCAGGGATTCTAAGGTGGAGTCACTCAGATGTCTCAGATCCTTGTACAAATATATATTTCTTAACAAGGTGAGGAAATCTTGTAATTAGACTGACCTGCACTTTATCTCTTAATTAGCGCTTTCTTTTAGATTGCAAGAGGTACAGTAAAACTCATAGGTGCTTCTATTAGATGGCAGCAGATCTGGGGTCTCACTCTCATTCGAAGTATCCCAGCTCTTCCAGACAGTCTATCCAGTCTTAATGTTATGGTATTTTTGAATAACTGCTCATGTGTCATTTAGAGCTCTGCTTCTTCATTTAATTTGGCCCTCTACCTTCCTGACAAGGTTTGATTCTCATGTGTACCTAATTGCTGCATTTGAACCAGCTGAAAGATATGCAGAGAGATGGCTTTCCCTTGCACATGAACGTTTTTGAGAAGGAGACCCTCTACACAACCCAATTTGGGCTTCTTGCATGGTTGGTCTTGTGTGGAGCCAGGAATTGGACTTGATGATCCTTACGGGTCCCTTCCAACTTGGGATATTTTGTGAGGAGCACTTAGTTGTCCCACTTTATGCAACTTGGCTTCTTTTGAGATGTGCCTGTAAACTTGTGAATGGGGGCTGGATAGTGCTGGCCAGATGGGTGGCACTTGGGGTTCCAGTGCATTATCAGGAAGATGTTTGAAGGGCTGGCTTCAGCTGGTGGCCTTTCTGCAATTCTGCCACAGGTCTGAGTAGGAGAGCCCATGGGTTGCATTAGGCAGCCTTTCCAAAGATGTGCTTAAAAGCAGAAGCCAGAGCTTTGGATGAAAACAGTGACTTTTTGAAGATGGCTTTGACTTGCTGAATATTTTTTCCCTTTAAAGCTCTGTGCGTGACTTTCTCTGTCAGGAAAAGAAATAATCTGTCACTAAATTGTTGCTGTGACTAATATTCTGTGACTAAACGTTGCGAGTCCTTCAGCTCAGGGAAAGTGCTTTAGAAGCCCTGAACCAAGGGATCCTCTTTAACAGAATAAAAGAAGGGCAGTGAAGCTCCTCCCTGACCACAAGCAAGGCTGGTACCTGTGTGAGCATTTCCAATGCTCGGTATTGCCCATGGAGGGATGTCTGTATGTCCCCCTGGGAAAGATGTGGGGAAGTAATTCTGCGTCACCAGTACTAACATTGGTAACTGATGCACAGTGTGATAGCCCCTGCAAGTAGTTCCTTTAAGAAAGTTGTTGTTTGTTCTTTTTTTCCTCCTAAAATGATCTGTTGTGCTATTTTAGAGGTGCTGAATAAGTGACCACGCTTTGAAAAGGATTTACAGGATTTTATTTTTTATATTTGCGTTTTGGTCAGAGATTTAGGAAAACGTTCAGTGCGAGCCTTAACTCGGCCACTCTGACTTCTGTGTTTCTGAGGGGTAATAAGAAAAAGTTGGACCATTTTAGTGTGATTCCTGTCCTAAAGCTGGGGTTGTCTTGTACAAAAAAAGGCACATACTTACCCAGCTGAATTTTAAATCTCTTCACAAAAGGCTTCCTATTGCTACCGAGCACTTTACCAATTGTGAATGAGATTAATCTCAAGTGGCTTTGAGGTTTGCTGTGAACGCTGCAGTGCTGTCAGCTGGTGTCATTCTCCAATAGGAGCCAAGGAGGTTGTAGAGCTTTGTTAATAACTGTGCATAACCTAAATGCAGACAGTGGCCCTCGATCCTACACGCTGATGTTGTTTTCTCTAACTTAAACTTATTCTTAACCCTTCCTGCAAACGGTATTTCTAGGAGACTGATGAAAGCAAGCCTTGCTGGCCTACACCAGGGCTCTGTCCTTTTCCTGTACCCATTTGTGGTTTTAAGGTGAGACCCTAGGGCAGTACGTGTGTCAGGCGGGCACAGAAATCCCACTGACTTACTGCCACTGCGGCAGCAGAGGCTCATGTTGTACCTTCTGCAGTGGCTCAGTCCTCATGCAGTTAAAGCCCGGCTTGCTGGCATCTTGAATACAACTCACTCTGCACTGAGTTCTCCCTCAGGACAGTGGTGTGATGTCACTGGGGTAAATCATGTGCATCAAAAGCCCTTATATGTGAAAGTTTGTTTCCATATCTGGCCAGCTTTTCTATTCAGCCGCCTTTATCATCTTGTAACAATAATGTTTGCTTATTTTTTCAATAGCACTCTAGTCACCACACAGGTACCACTTCCCTGAATAGAACGGCTCTTTTCTAAGGAGCTTTCTTTGACAGAGTTTTGACTGGCCCCTCCTAGCTGCCAGTGGACTTTGGATCCTGTTTACAGTAAAACAGTAGTAGCAGCTTCGTAAATAAACAGGGGCACGCGTGCCTCAGGTCCGTCTTGTAATGGAAAAGTTAGTTTTCTCCTGCTCTGCTGCTTCTATTTTATCTACCTCCCTGTATTTTTGGATTAAATGAAAACGCTATCTTTCTGCATGATGCCTCGGTCATCTGCTACTGATGCATCCTACAGTGAAAGGTCTGAATGAAAACATTGAGGTTCTGCTGGGTCAGTATTGAAGAACCAATAGATAACTGCTCACACAAACTCTTTTCTCTCTCTCAAGCTGTGATGTGGTGTGACAGTCTGTCAGCTTCTGTGAGTAAATAAAACTCTGAGATGGAGCAACCTTTTGTATGCACGTGAGCTGCTGCTGCCTTTCCCTTTACTCTGTAGCTTTTCCTGGCTGCAAATGCCAGGTGATGGAATTAAGTAGCTGATAGAGAGATTTAAGTTTTGGGTTGCTTAAGAAGTACTTGTCAGGGGTCTTTTAAATCTCTAGTATCTGAGGATCAAATTTGGCTACTGGGCACAATAGTGAAATTTCTTGTAGTTCAGTTTAAGTCCTTTGACATTCTCTTGGGTAAATAAACCCCTTTTTATCGTTTTCAGCAGCTTACATGCAATCTTTATGCTGAGAAATAGGATGCAAAAGCAGCTAAGGCACTCAGCAGTTTAAAGAAGCCTGGGTAATACATAAATCAGAATTCAGCTCCTCTGCTCAGACTCTGAGTTCATCAAAGAGGCAAGAAGCTGCCCCTTGGATGAGGCCACAGGTGCGATGGGTGATTGGTGCCAAGTTAGGCATCAGTCTTAAGAGCAAACCTTGCAGCCAAACCTCGGTGACCTGATATATGCACAGCTTTTCACAGATAGATCCCAGTCTAGAAAAGCTGCTTGTTGGACCAGGGCCTTAAGCTGTCAATTTACTGGCCCTGGGCTTCCCGGCATCCTGGCCTGTTAGAGAGCCACGCAGAGCTGTGGGAGTAATAAGTACCTCTGGACGGAATGCTGTGCTTTACATTTCCTTCTGGAAAAAATTGCCTTTAATTTGTAGGAAATTTCTGTAATCAAAGGAAACAGAGTCCAAGTTGCACTGCTAATAATCAAGCTTCCAGCCTCAGAAACTTGATAAAATACTTTTAGCCTGGACTATTTATATTTTTCCTTGGTGCAAGTGAAACATTGGCATCTCTAGCTGGCCTGACATTCTTCCTGGAGCTTCCAAAGGAGCAGAGGGCTGGGAAAATGGCTCAGAGATTGGTTCAAACACCCCATGCTTCTCTCGTTAAGAGAGAGGTTTGGAAACATTTCCACAGCTCTAATTTGATCTCTGGGAAACTGAAAGGTTAATTGCACAATGTACAGGGGCAAAATAGATTTCCAAGAACATCTGGCACTATATTATTGAGTCTGAAATGAGATTAAAGCCATTCTTCTGGGACACAAGCTCTTGCCAGTCACCACGGGGAAGGTGTACAAACTTTAACCGAGTTAAATAAAGACGTGGTGTGTGTATTTATATGCATATACAAACACACACACGTGTTGTGTGTGTGTGTATATATATATATATGTGTATATATATATATATATGTATATTTTCCTTTTATCTATAGCCTGTGGTATCTGGGCTTGGTTTTACAGGCTTTTCTTCTCACTTCGTTTCCATGAGTCCCCATTATGGGACACTTTGCTTCCTGCAGTAAGGTTGTGTTGGAGGATGTGTGGCCTTACCCGTTCTGTTTAGAAATGAAAAACTGTAAGGCATCTTTCCATTCTTACCTGCCCACCCCTCCTTGCCAGCCAGCACTAACCTGATGCCACAGCACGAGGCAGTATCAGGGGACATCGCAATAGCTTTTGAAAATCACCAACGTGAAAGGCCAGTGCAAACATTCACTGCCTCTTAAACACAAACTTCAACCTGAAGATGTCTGGGAGAGTAATTAACAATGGGAGAAACACTTGTCAGAAAAATGCTAGCTGTGTGTGAATCCGAGGCAGGTGGGGAAATGGATTTGCCCTTTTGTTTGGGGTGGGAGTGGGTGATGAGGAGATGAGTCACTGCTTCTCAGGGAGCTCTGCCTTGCCGAGGTTGGCTGTGATCTGCACTCTCTTTTCCAGCCTTTCTAAGGATGAAGGAGGAATCAGTCAGCAGAAGATATAGTAATGAATAATGATTGCAGGATCATCTCTTGTACTGGAGAAGTCCAAGTGGAGAGACCCTCTCTGAGCCATCCGTTTCCCCAAGCGGATGGCTCGCTATTACTGGCTTATCTGCCTGATATGTGACACTCCGGTATCTTCAATATGTCACAAGTTCTGACAGATTTGGCAGGTCTTTAGCTCGGGGATCAGTGCCGAGCTGGTCGGGTGAGGAAACTGTAGAGGGCAGTCTGAGACCGGCAGTGAAGGGATGCTGCGCCTGCTGGAGGTGCGCGGGTCTAATATCTGCCACCTGTGGGGAGGGAGTTCCAGGGGGAGAAAGAAAAAAATATATGGGAAAGCTGCTCTATTGGATTTACAGTAAAAGTCTATTTGGCTTCACCTAAAAGAAATTCTTTATAGGAGTTTTTTTTTTTAATTCCCCCCCGCCCCTTCCCCCAGCTCCCACTCTTTGAAAACAGCTAAGGCTACCACTGGCTGAACGGCATGTTTTCACACTGCAGTCACTCTTCAAGGGGGAGCAGCAAGTTGTGTAAATCCCTCTGCTGACAGTTGAGGTGATTTTCAGTCCATCCACAATGGGTTTGACTTCACTGTGCAGTGAATGAACGCGACAGCAATTGGGGTGGCTTCTCCAAATGCTGCTTTGCTGCTTGCCAGTGCCTTGAGGTAGGCAGAGGAATCCTGGTACCCAAGGCAGGGTGCTGCCAAAGTAATGAGCCATCATGGGTGCAGTTCCCCTGTGAGGAGGAGGCAGGGCACAATGTGCAAAACAGAGCAGCACATAATCTAGGCAAGTGTTCCTTTGCTTATATCAGAGGTGCAAAGCTAACTTGTGGCTGGGCATCACTTCATTTTTTCGTGCTCTTGGCCATCTGAAAAGCGTGGGGGTTTGGTGCTTGACCTAGCTCCTTACAAGAGAACATCATCTGTACTGGTAAGCTGGGGGAAAGCATTGATCTTTTCTGGTTCTGAAATTTATGTCAGTAAAGTTTTTAGCCGCTCTTTGCTTCCTGCAATAATCAGAGGAACAGAAGCTGCCATTAAACGCACTACTAGCCAGTTTCTTCCCAGTATCTGATGCTACCAGCTTCATTTCTGTAATTACTCTTCTATGTAGTTAGGATCAGTAGTGCAAAACCTGCCCCTGCAAACACCATGCATATACCTGTCCTTTCTAATAAGAGTTTGTATTTAGGAGTCTCTACAAGGCGGCTGCCCTGGTTCTGAGACAGCCCCTTTGCTAACAGTCTGCATGGTATTTCTTGCCTGTCTTCGGAAGGACTCGGTAGTTGCCATTATTAATTAAGCTTCACAGCACTCCCATGAAGGGGGTGAGTAGCTTAGAGCCTATGTAAACTGAGGCAGAACAAAGCCAAGAGATTGTTTTCCCTTAGGTCTCATGGCAAGCCTCTAGCAGAGCTGGGAATGCAACTCAGCTTTCCTCATCCCCAGCTCTCTTCTGTAACCATAGGCAAGCTGGAGCCAATTAAACCCAGGCAAAGGCGGGTACGACTCCTATAGCAAGCGGGGAGAATTGTGCCCATTGCACGAGCTCTGCGTTTGGCCCACTGCCTGCATGCTCCTAGAATAACAGACATATGGAACATGTTGCCAAGTTAGGCCCTTAAATCAAGCTTTTATAAATGAGTTCAGGAGGAAAGGAGACATATTTTATTTCTACAGAGAGAGAGCGGGATTGAAGGAGGTGGTGTTCAGCTAACCCCAAAGGGGGAAAGTTTATTAGGCCAAGTGGCCTTTTCCTTCCCTGTAATGCTTTTGGTTCATAACTAAGAATTCACTTTGCAAAAAGATAACAAAATACCAGCCCTGCTTCCAAGTACATGTTAACACTTTCACTTCAGGTGATCAAATTCTGGTAGGGACCCTGTGCTGTATCCCAGCTGTTTGAGCAGCTAAGCAAGAGTCTGTGGGTACTGCCTGTGCAGGAGGAGGGAGGAGAGCTCCATTTTTAGGCTGGAGAGCACATATTCCATGCGGACCTCTTTTGCAACAGAGTAGGGGTCCAAGAATCCACTTAAGGCAAAAGAATGCTGCCATGTTAAACCCTTGGCTGTAAGCCTCAGTCAATTGCCAGCATCAACAATTGCTTTTCCCATGAAAAAGGACATTTTCTGCTCTGGTAATGCGAACATTTTATATCAGAGTGAAAAAGCTGCCATAAGGTTTTGCAGAAGCACATGCCTGCTTTTAAATTGGGGCAGACGGTGCCGATACAGGGCATGGCTTTGCAGTGCCAACCTACAGTGAGTTAAAGCATCTGCAAACCTTCTTAATTCCCCCTACTTCTGAACTGAGGTCTTCTCTGTTTCCTTTTTCCTTCCTTCACTGAGTGTAGACTTCTGAAGTGTCTGCATGTAATGCTGCAAGTTGCTCCAATGTGGCCCTTCTTCATCTCCTCTTATTAAAAGTGAGCTCTGGTTGAGAGAGAATTTTAAGCGTACGCACTGCTGGTTTAAGACTTTCCAGCCCACTGTTGTACCTGCGGCTCCCGTGTGCTTTGGTAAAGTGACAGTGAGTGAGAGAGAGAGAGACAAGCTGATTTACGGCAGGAATGAGATAGATTGGCTGATTGTCTTTTAAACTAAAAAAAGGAGAGGAAAGAATCTAATTTGTGTGCATTAGGATCTCTTAGAGCCCTCAGAAACATGCAATAAAGAGCAACATATTAATGTTGGTGCTTCTGGCTAGAACTAGCAAAGCCCTGCATGCTCAGCCAATCTCTTTATGGCCTTTTGAAGCAGTTGCAGTGCCTTTCCTCTTCATTAGTTGCAGGCATCTTTGGTCATGCTTAGTAGGCAGAGGTTCAGTGCTGTCCCCCAAAGAAGATGCATCTTCATGTAAACGAGAGGCTTCCTACTTGAGCTAAACCCCTCAAACAGAATGATGTCATTTATATAGCATCCACAGTCTGACCCATGTGAATACAGTGTGCTGGTCAGACTTCACAGATCTTGAATGCGGGCTCTTCAAAATGAGCAACTCTTAAGCGTCATCTTGGCTGGGGTCTCTTCACATCTGTTCTTTGGTGAACAAACTGTGTGTTAACCCCGCGTTGTTTTGGGAAAAGAGAAAACTTTCATGCAGTTTATTCATGACAAAGAACTCTGTCAGCTCGGTTCCTAATAGCTTCTGCAGACTCCTCCGTACCTCCATATGCAAAAGGAGATCTTGCACGGTGAGGACAGGTTGATGAGAAGAATCGAGCTGCATCAAGGTGTCAGCAGAGACATTGAAAACCTGATTGAACTACTTACTTCATTCTTTAATTTAGCAAGTGGAAGGTATTTCTTAATAAAGAGAACAATGGCAGTTTTTATTTATGCTGATATCTTTATCAGGGACTCCCCACAGCAATCTCCATATGCTAAAGAGACAAATCTCATCCCTCTCCTCATTCCAGTTGAATAATCATTATTATAACCATTGTATAGATGACTGTGCATGCAAAGGTCTAGTGGCTTTGCAGAGATAAGAAATAAGAGTCAATGAGTGAATTTCACTTTCCAGACTTTGCCTGCCTCTTTTCTAACTACAGAACTAAAGTACCATTTATTCAGGGTTTAAAACTCAATTCTACCTGAGGACAGGCAAAGGTCATCTTTGGTGTTTTTAGAGCTGGTAAATCAATTACTTTTTCAGTGACTCCTTTGATTTAGTGATCTATTCCTATTTCTTAGTTAGTTCTGACAGTTGCAAACTTGTTCTTTGTTTACAAACACCTGCCCAGTGATTTAAAGAACACAAATCCTGAGCCGTATGCAGAATACACACTCTGGTGAGCAGCTTTTTGTGGCTTGTGTTTGGATTTGGTTGTCCAGGTCGTGTGGCGCTTAATGTGCACTTACTGGGTGACAGAACTAACTAATATCAAGTCTGCAGCAAGCAGAATGGAGCATTAACACTGGAATAGGTTGTCCAGTGAGGTTGTGAATGCCTCCTTCCTGGAAGCATTAAGGCCAGGCTGAATGGGGCTGTGAGCAAACTGGTCTAGAGGGAGGTGTCCCTGCCTATAGCAGGGGATTGGAACTAGATGATCTTAAAGGTCCCTTCCAACCCAAACCATTCTGTGATTGACTACACTTATTTGCATGTGAATGTGGATATTCATATGAAGAACGTCTGTTTCATGATATTAGGTTTCTTCAGTTTTCTTCATAGGCACAACCCTAGTGAAGAAAACACCCTAACCCACTGCAGTTCTTTGGTTTTAGGCGGTCCACTGAATTAACACCCCGCAATTACAGCTAAGTGGAGGCCGTGTATTTCAGTTACCCTGCATCTGCGAATAAAAAATACCCTTAGCAGTGCATTTTTGTGCTATTGCTTAGGGAGGTTATCAGGCATATCAAACATGCTCGACCACTCTCTTTGCTGGCCGCAGAGCAGTTTGTTTTGGCAGTGCCACGGAGACCCTCGGTTAGCGCTGACTGAAGCTAGCTCAGGGCCTCTCTGCTGCCTCCCTCAGCGTTTCAGTCTTCCTTTGAGCCAATGTCAAAACTAAAACTAAGTAGCATGGGCTTAAAACCGTGTTTCTTCTTTGTTACTGGAGAAGTCTCCTGTTTGTTGATAGCTGGGTTTTCTGTATTTGGGGGAGGAATAAGCTAAGACCAGAACCTGGAGAAATCAGTACCTCTTTCCAGTATGTCCCAGTGAGACCATCCATCTGTGAAGAATCTGTCTTCATGGGGCTGATTCTTTTTGTATTTATGTGTGCTACGGCCCTTATATAAAGTGGTGACATAAAAAGGGCTCATGGTGTAAATTACATATAGTCCTTCTGTTAAAGCTTTTCTCTACTGCTGATCTCTTGCATGCAGGGATCAATTCTTTCATTTGTACAATTAACAATCAGCTAACTTAACCCCAGCCTGTGGATATAGATTTTTAAATAACAGGACGCAGAAATATTTCGTGCTAATTAAATAGGAAAAGTAGCATATGGGCTTTAGTATAAGAGCACATGGGGGGAAAGACATCCTGCACAGAGTGCTGTGTGTACTTAAGTTGCAGGCACGAAGCTTATAACGCATAGTCTGACTGACAGTCTGTACACGTCCTCAGCTGGTGATTGATAATGCAACTGAGAACATTTTAAATTAACAAAAGTGCATATAGTTGTTTTTGGCCTCCTTTTGAAGTGCTTTTAGAGCAACACAGAGCTGAAAAGCCACTCCCTGCAGCTGCAGTGGGGACATGAAGAAAGCAGCTGCAAAGGTTTGTTTTCATATTTCATAGCTTGTGCCTTGAAAACCAGTGTGCTGGAAGGGAGCCGGTGTGTGGTCATTCACCTACAGGGTACGGACCAAGCCTGCAGTCCTTGCTCAGGTGAAAGTCCCATTAGTAGACTTCAAGGCTTGGCTTCCAGGACCAGTATGATCATGTCAAAGATGGGAGCTAAAATACCATGCAGCTTGTTTCCCCATAATCATTTAGTAGAGTGCCACCGGGAAGGGGAGACCTATCTTCAACTCTATCAGAAGCAGAGGTACAGTAAAGACTGTTGTTTATTTTTAATTCTTCATTTCCCTATGCATATAGGGAGTTATGGTATGGCAGGTTCACTCTGTATTTGGGTGCGAAGTCTGACCTTGACTATAGTTCTGCAATTTCCCTTGTGCAATACTTAAGTTTGTATCTGAGCTCACGTCCATTCCCATGGACCCTCCGTGCTGCCCTCAGCTTTACTTACAGGTGCTTCATAACCATTTTGCATATCCTCTGCAGAAGCTGACACTTCTAAACTGCTCTGTATTCAATCTACCCACAGGTAGGTGCTTCTTTGCATTGGCTGCAAACAGTCTCTTGGACTGGTAGCATGAATTTTCAGACCTCTATATTAGGTGAAAGGAGCTATTAACATCAGCACCATATGTCTACAGAAAGGATGATCCCAGTCTTCAAGAATTTGCAGCAATAAGTACTCCTAATACCATGTGAGGATACTTAAATGAGGCTTTAATATAATTAACCGGCCCAATATTTTATTAATAAAAATGGAAGGTAAGAAATAGCAGACTGTTGGCAGCATTTCACTTTTTTTTTTTCTTGGAAGCTGCAACCCTTGTCTTCAAAGAGAAGGATGATTGTAGTCCCTGTGGTGGGAGTATGATGTTTTAATCAGTCTAGGGCTAAGCAAACACTTCTTACTCTGGGCGGCTATTTGTATGGGCTTCATGCTCTCCCCATGATCTATCTCCACTGTTAGCTGAGTGAAGTGGGTGCAGCCATGGTATCTACTATCTTTCCTAACCAGTTTGTCTGGCTCAGGGTAGCCTTCAGGAAGACTTCCAAAAAGTGCTAGAAGTTTTATTCTGAACACAGCTTTAGTTGCGGCTTGGAGGACCATGACGGAGCAATACTGTTTTTTGCAGAGAGTGTGTCTTCTTCTGTCCTCCTGTTAACAACCTAGTGGACAATTTCAATGAAATATGGTAGAAAGAGGTCTCAAAGAAATACTATTCCAACATGCCTTGTCACATAGAGGTAGCAAGGTAGGAGAGAGACACTGCTAACATCTACAGTGGGAAAAAGGCTGTGGTTTGAGCTCATGCTGTATTAAGTCCCAGAGCGCTTACACAAAAGACCATCCGAGAGTGACTCAAACTGGAGGAAGCTGTTATCAGAGCATACATCTTCCTGAACATGAGAGAACCTTACCATGAGGAACAAACTCTTAGGAAACCAAATATCACCCACTCTGGCTCACAGAAATTATTATTATTGTTGCTGTTATTATTATTATTATTATTTTTAGTTTCAGGAATAAAACGGCTGATGCTAATAATGGGAAAACCACATATGGACCCCTGTAGACTTCACTATTTAAATCTGTATTGGATCTAGGCTTCCTGGAACGGACCCATTTATGAGTAATGTTTTACTGGTAGCAGCATGTTTCAGATGAGAAAAAGATAGGTAATTCTGAAAGAGCCCAGTGCTCCATGTTGAGCCCTCAGAAATTCATACGCTCGCTGCTCAGCTGCAGCTGGGATGAATAGATCGGAAGGCAGACTTCCCCTCCCAGCCTCTGTTAAGGCACAGGAACAATTTCCTTCATAGCACCCCGTTCTCACAGCTTGCACTGAGAGTTTTCCTGCTCCAGCTCACCTAATTAATTTTTACCTGAACCGCATCCAGACTATCTGAACTTCTGCTTTCACAACCGCTCTGAAAGCCTCAGACTTTTTTTATGAAATTTCCTTTTCCTTATGTGTCTGCCTGGACCAGTAACACCTCAAGAACAGCCTTTCTTATGTGAGTTTGTATTTCTGCTGCTTAGTAATTAGCGTGCGAGTTCTTTAAGATAATTATTCACAGAGAGTCACAAAGATATTTTTAAATCTCCATGAAGTTCTTTCCAAGTCAAAATCTTCAAAATGAGAACTTGAAAAGTCACTTAAGGGAGTGGGAGCCTTTCTGCTTCTCATGGGGAGCTTTGGAGGGGACTTTGAGACTAAACATAGCCAGCCTTCGGGGTATTCCAGTTCTCCATCTAGACACAAATGTTGAATTTTGAGCTTAGAAGTGTGAGCAGACAAATGCAGAGAACGGAAAGCTCACTTGCTTGTCATAGAGCTGCCTGTTGAAAATCAGGCTGGTGACACCGGCTTCCTCTTAAGCCTTCGCGCTGAACAAGTCAACCTGTGAAACAGAAACCAGAGACCCGATTCCCCCTGTGGTGCACGGGTAGGTCTACAGGGACTCCACTGGTGATTACTCAACAGTTCTATGTAAGTTTTGTAAGCAACTCGTTGTAGGTATTGTGTTATGCAGAAAAAAAAATGCAGCCCATTTCCTCCCCAGCATAAATAAATAAAGTCAGGAGAATGAGAGCCAAAGTTCTGAAGTGGATCTAAAAACACATAATGACAAATATCATTGTGAAAGACCTTCCGTTTGTTGTCGAAAGTGTCTGAGAGCTGCAGAGAGGTGGCAGCTGCCTCACACCGTAACGCCCCATCGCAGCCCACACCAAGGGGGAGAAAAGTGGGACGATAAAAAAGAAACAAATGTTTGAAATTGGGTTCATACTGTTAGGATTAATGATGGGAAGTAGAGGAAAACTGGAGCAGCATCCCTAAGCCAACATGTTTGAATGATAAATTGCATTAAGGCACTGAAAGAACAGCAGCTGCAGTCCATGAAAAGCCAAATTTATCTAAATTTCTCCAGCTGATCGGTCAAAATCATCAGTGAGACTTCTACTCGTAATTGTATCTTTACAAAAAGTCAGAGCAAGCAGAGAAGAGGAAAAAATCCTGACAGTAGAGATGACTACGTTTATTTTGCCAGATTTGTATAGCTAGTAAACTCTGACATTACGGAATCCCTTACTGCTTCTAGTGGTGGGGATTTCCAGTGGAACTTGCTTGGGATATACATCCTTTTCCCAGGAAGGCGCAGCAAGGGCCCAGTTTAAATAAGCAACAATTGCTGCAGTTGGGAAGATCAGTATCTAGAGGATTTTGGAGGCAAGCTATGCTAGAGTCTCATTGGGAAAATATTTTACTGTGTGGACATGAGGCAAGACGCTCAGACAAGGCTGTCGGCTTTGTTATATTTGTTAGCATTTCTAAGTCTCTAAGAGATCAGATATAGGAAGGATTGTTATCTCCATGTAACAGCAGAGTGACTGAGATGGGGGGGGGTAATTACAAGACTTTCCTAAAGTGTGTTTTGATCAGCTGTAGCAATACGGGGATTTGAACCCAGTGTACTTGTGAGTACTGTCCAAGAATGCCTTTTTTCTCCTCTTGAAACTCAGAAGTGAGACTTCCTACCCTTCTGTGGTCCGTCTCTCTAACCATATATGACCTGATGCTGAATCAGTCTTTTGCTGTGTATGCCTCTCCTAGGATCTGTGATGTCTATAAAGTGCATTCCATTATGGTTTACTGTATGCCCATTTGCCTCTATTCCACAGCATCAAAGAGAAGGGGAAATGGGATGTGGATACTGAAGAAATGGGCAATTTCTGGAGATGGGTTATACTAGTTTGAATTCATAAACACAGATTTTGACCTGAGCAAGGTCTGCAGCAGGTGATGCAGCTTTCCAGAGGATGGTGAGAAGTGTCTCAAGTTCTGCAGTGCTCCAGCAGCAGAAAGGCACTTCTTGGTTTTCACATCAATATCCTCTGTGAACAGACAGTGCCTGTCAGGAGGAGGAGCTGCACACACACGAGTAGGCAAAATCCCATCACCTTTCAGATGTGATCAACGTTATCGGCTCAGCTCAGTGGGGCTTGTCAGCTCTTCTGCCTTGTGCCAGACAGGGCCGTGATGGGGCCAGGGTGTGAGTGAGGCCCTGATGCTAATGTATGCAGGGACCTGATCCATCTGTGCACATTTTGCTGCTTGCCTCCACTGTTGTGCAGCTCCGCCAAACTGTTGTGTTAGGCAGCTGGGCAGCACACTGTCTCCTCCTGCTTTTGGGATGGACTGCATGAATCCAAAGGGGAGGAGAGGAGAGATTGGCTGCTTGTCTTCCCGAGAGAGAGGACAGAATTAGGGTGCATGAAAGGAGAGGAGAAAAGGCTGGTGTTCCTCTTCTTCCCAGTACATGCCTCTGAGCAAGAGACAAGCCCGAGGTGATCTCAAAGCAAATGGAGGAAGTCCAAACCAGGAATTATTCTCATATCCTGGGGGCTCAAAGGCAATGGCTTTGGGGTATCTGGTAGAAGTCTCGCAGCTTGCGTGAAATGGTTGGGTTCATCTTCTGCAGTCCCCACAGCCCCCTCCCTGCATTACAGATGGAGTACCACTGCTGCAAAGCCAGCAGTGTGGCTGGCACTGAAAATGGATCTGGAAATGGTGCAAGCTAATTGCAGCCCCAAAAGTGAGGCCGTGCTGGATTTTGTGTGGGAACCTGTTGAGGCAGCTGAAGGAAAAGCTTTGCTTTGCAGCAGGAGGGAATCGTGGTGGCTGCGCTGCGTGGCTCTGATTTTCCAGAACCAACTTGCTGGCAGCTGTCTATCCTACTCAGTCCCACTTTGGGATCAAGGCCAAGGAAATGACTAAAATAAGCAAACTTGCATGTCTGGGTCTCTGGTCAGCAGGTGTGTGAGGTGCAGCATAACTGCATTTCATATTTCTTCCAGTCATTTCCATTATGATGTGGCATTTCTCGTATTCTTACTGGAATAACTTTCTCCTAGATAAGGATACGTTTTTTCATCTTTTTAGGGCATTAAGTATATTTTGTTTAGGGGTGTATGTGTATACATAAGTGCATTTTTCTGTGGTTGGCTCATAACATTAACTTTCCTGGAAGCTTCTCATTTTTGACTTTGAATACATACAGTTAAAAAAAAAAAAAAAGGAATATAAGGAGGTAATTTTCCATCACTGTGATATTTTTCTACAAAATACAGCTGTGGATTGCCCTAAGAAGAAACGTTCTTGTGGTATTTTCTCTAGTTGTTCTTTAGGAAGTGCTGTTTTCTCCTGTGTTTCCATCCATTACCAGCCACTTACCCAGCATCCGGAGCTGGGTCAGTGATACTAGGTTCTGGTTTCCCAGTGCCAAGGGAGAGGAAGCCACCCCAAACCTTGACCCCCTTCCCTGTACATTCACCACTTCAAATTCCTACGGCAATGGTTTCATTTCCTGACCTGCCCAGTAATGCCACGAACTGAGGAGTGAGTGTTTAACTGCCTTTTGTTTCAGCCCACGTTGTGTTTATTTTATTTTCTTCTTTTTCAGTTGCATTATGCAGAGGTAACAAGGGCATATTGAAGCAGCAACTCAACAGCTACTCTGAGAGGTCAAAAATGGCCACTTTGGAGTTGCAAAGTCAACGAGAATTTCAGCTCAGCCTCCAGTGCTGTTTAATCTGTGAGATTTTCTGCTGAAGAACATAATATTCTGTTTTGCTGGACCGCATTTACTTAACATGATCAAAGGGAGGAAATACTTGTTCTCTTCAGAGCAACTGAATTTAAAAAAGCGTATTTTGATTTGCCTGTGTTCATGCGCGATTCAGTCTTGAGGGCAGATTTTAATCTAGTCTAAATGTGTGTAACTCCGTAAACTGCACTGAAGTTTTGCTGACTTATAGCGGCCAAAAATCTGCCTTTTTCAGCACACATTCCACCAGCGTTTGGATGATCACGTATTATTTGCAGGACTATTCGCGAAGGCCAAAATATATGCTATGTACAATCATTTGTACTATTTGGGATGGTAGTTTGATTACTTAGGTCTTGAAATCAGATATTACAAAGGTCACGAGACGGCACTGCGTTAAAAAATAGTCTTTAAAGTAGAATTTGTCTTTCTTTTTTCCCACAAAAGCTGACATGTCTTCTTCAATGAAAAATGCTTTTCATCAAATGGGTGGTGAAAAACAAAAACCCAAGCGAAAAATAATTCAACATCTGGGTTGTTACTTTTCCATGGAAAATTAAAAAGGGAAAAAAGAAAAAAGCGGGCTGGAACAAAAAAAATATTTCCTGACCAGTCCTAATTAGAAATTCTTCTTCTTAGCGTGTCAGTGCCATTCCTCCTTTGCATGAGTACTAGAACAGCTTCTGGCTTCGTAACACAGTTTTGATGCAGGCTCTAATATGGATGCCATGTGATCCAGGACACTAGCTGATGCGCCACGGGCATTCAGTTCAAGCGCTGGACGTTCACAAAGATCCCTTTGTTAGCTACCCAGCAGAAATTCACAAAGGAAATCCAGCTGTAATTAGGATTAAAAAATACTCTGCAGAAAGTGGTGTTGTTCAGGCCAGCCCGCTCCCCTGGCCACTTGGGAGCTGTCGTTTCACTCCCTCAGGTTTTGCACTGAAGTCCCTAAATCTTTTCATTTACGAAGCAGTCGGGCCTGAATTAATGTCTTCAGTGTCACTTTGGGCACTTCTTGGAAACAATCCCATTTTGTCGCGTGTTGCGTTTGTTTTCTTTTTTGTCATATTTTCCATGTAAGTATGAGAATCCCTTTTACTTCAAGAAGTGGTAACGATAATTAGTTTCTATCAGACCCTGTTACTTGGAGAGTGTTATTCTCAGTGTTTGCGTGCTTCTGGTGTTCATGTCTGTGTTTATGTAAAACAACAGGCACTTGCTTTTATTTCACTTGTGCTTCTTCAGATCAGCATATTGACAGATGTCTAAGTGCTTTTATCTGAAGCTCTTCATCTTTTTGTTAGAAAGAGAATGCTTTTGTCCCTGGTATAAGTTTTTCCAGATGTTTCAGTGGTTGGGATTGTTGTTACTTCTCTCAAAGTGCATGTAGGTTTGTAGAGTTAGAAAGAAAATCTGTGACTTGCTTAGTTACCTATGGTAAGAAAGGGTGAGGGAAAGTATTAGTTTGACCACAGATAGTAATTAGCTGGGCACTAGGAGAGGTGACTGAGTAGGCTGAGCAGTTGCACGTGCTGGGTTTTTCTTGGCTAAATCGCCAGTGGGAATTAATCTGAAATCTCTGTCTAACAAAGGCAGTGTCAGTGCTCATTTCAAAGCCTGTCTGACATGGATCCCAAGTACACAGACATGTGGAGGTGCTCATCGCAGAGCTAGTAGACTTATTTCTTTAGCTTGTGTGCGACCTATTAGTCTTTCAGTGTCCAAGACACTACTCTGGAACAAAAAGACAACAACAACAACAACAAACCCCAAATAATCACAAGTAACATAAGCTTTTTGGCTCGGTGTTGCTAACTCTGCAAGAGTGCAAAGTGGAGGAAGAAGGAAGATTTATGCTGGATCTCGCTGAATTCTAGCAAATGTGTGGCACAACAATGCTGTTGATAATGAGGAAGATCTATCTGGACATTCAGGTTTGTGTTCATCCTTGTTCCATTGTGACCTCTTCTGAGCACTTTCAATAAATGGTGTAAATATTCTTATGAGCATTTTAAGTATGAGAGTTGTTAAATGTATCTCCCTCCTGCTCTGCATTATGTTTATGTGTGTGTGTTGAAGAATGAGTGAGTTTACTTAAAAATGGCTTTGGACATGTAGTCCAAAAATTGGGAACTCAAATTTTGCTGTTCACTTAGCAATGTTCTGCCCAATACTCCTTCTCCTATTAAGCAAACTTTAGCGTGATAAAATCTCCTTAAGCTGCTGCAGAAATCCTCAGGTGTGAAAATTAAAAGGCAAGTCCATCTAGGCTCCTTGTTTGATGAATGGGGAGGTCAATTCCAATGACCTAATGCAGGTTTAAGCTTTGCGTTTTGATGTTTACCTGCATATTCAAGCAGAGAGTAGAAAGAATGCCACACGATTTCTGTGTGATTGCCTCCTTGATAGAAGAAGTGGCAGGAACTAAACACATCCAGACAAATCTTCATTGCTCGCTCGCCGGTAGAAAGAGCCAGCATTAAAACTTGAGGTAATGTTTGTTATGAATTATTCACTTAGTACTAGAAAATGAATTCTTAGTCTACCTAGTCATAGCCATTTGAATGTGCATTTCCAAGAACTAATTTTAGATTCAGAGAAGAAAAGGCTTTTTATTTTATTCTTTGAACACAAAGAGTGGCATTTTAACAACTCTGCTTGCTGGTCTACCTTAGGCCTTTATCATGAGGTGAGTTCTTGGTTCCTCTGATGTCAGTGTCTGTCTAACTGAAGTGGGATCAAGATTTGACCCACAGTGTTTGTAGAGATGACATGCTCTATCAAAATTACATACACTTTGCAAGTTCCAGCCTAGACTTTTCCCAAGCTATTTCGCAGGGAGTTTTGGAGATCTCCTTTCTGGCAAACTGTTTTGACTCAAACACCTCAGACGGCAATATCACCTGTCTTGCCCATCTTCCACACTGGATTCATTGTACTGATTCCAAACTTTGATCCCTAATATCCGTTACCTAATATAATGAGCTACCCAATAGCATCTAAGGAGAAGTGCCTGTAAATGAAGTCTATCTATTTTATACTGTGTTATATATTATTACTTTATCCAAAATGACATTGAATTTTGCATATTGAGCTCCGCCTCATTACTGACTCACGCATTTTTCAGAAAGGAACCATAGCCAAAAGCTACACTCTGAATTAATTCTGCTGTGTGTCATTGCTTTTTTTTTTTTTCCTTTTCCCTTTTTGGCCAAATTGTCCCTAGTTTCACTCCAATCAGGTCAGCAGAACGAGTGACTTTGTCCCAGTAAGTGAAAAGAAGATGAGTTTACCCTGTGATGCTGCAGCAGGAAACATGAGACCACGGATGCCTGTTCTGTAGCACTGTATCGGCTGTTCCTTGTCAGCTTCACTGGGTACTGGCTCTCTTTAGGCTGAATAAGAGACTGCAAGTGTGAACCCACACCGTTCTCACTTAAATATCTGCTCTTCTTAGTCTGGCATCCACACAGTTCCTCCAGTTTTTCTGTTTTCAATTTGGAATCATCTCCATAAAGATAAAGCAATAACCTGGTTTCAAGTAGTATAAACTGGACAAAATTAAATCTTTAATGTGGACTTTGAATACCGATATCCTGGTTTGTTATCTTATGTGGAAACTGAGGGGAAATGAAAGGAGGAAA
The DNA here is from genome assembly GCA_016647715.1 of Pavo muticus. Taxonomy (NCBI): domain Eukaryota; kingdom Metazoa; phylum Chordata; class Aves; order Galliformes; family Phasianidae; genus Pavo; species Pavo muticus. The sequence continues at coordinate 2,435,989 of JACDJE010000029.1, read as the reverse complement.
CGTATTTATTTGAAATGAGATCTGCCATTATACCCAGCCTCTGCCCCCCACAAACACATAACTACTAATTTCCAGGCCAGGAGTGCCTAATGTCAGTCCAATCTGCTTGGCCCTGGGGAAGGAAATGTGTGTGTGGTTGTGGTGATGGGGGAAGTCTTTGATTTTGCTGACCTGCGAGAGCTGCAGGAGTCTGCATTCAGTATTGCCTTTCGTAATGCGTAGCTTCTCCTACGTACTTAATTCTCTGCCACCAGCTATCAGATCTCCCCCCAAAGTCTGCGTCAAGATGTCAAGTCTAACAAATGGAAATCACAATAGTCAGCTCTGCTTCTTTTGTTTTTACTTATATACTTGTAGAAAGTGGCAGTTCCTGCAAGCGCTTCTGTACGGGTGAAGATGTGCTTGTGATGCAGATTGCTTTGATTCTCTGAAGGATTGCACCAGCTCTGAGTCCATCTCTGCAGGGAATTCTACTTTTCAACTCTCTCCACTGTGTGTGCAGCTTTCTTTTGATCCCCATTTTTGTTTTATTAATTAAGATCTCTGTGTTGGGTGTCACAGCTGAGCACATCCTTCTAGTTTACAAGGACTTGCTCTCAGCACAGAGGAAGTCTAGTTCTCCAGCAGAAGAATAAAATATTTGCAAATGGACATGGGCATTAGGAAATGACAGATAAGAGCAAGACTAGATGGATCAATAGGAAACTGTATGTTAAATTATTTACTGAAGTGTGAATGAGAAGTGATGTCTATAGATCCCCCGTGGCATTTTTGTACAGCAAGTTTAAACTCTGTTAAACCTGACCTATTTCAACAGGTTGAATTCAACATTTTTTCTGGATGAAAAGGAGGCGTGAAATTGAAAGAATAGGTTTTGTTTGTGAAAGACCGAGTTGTTGTAATTTAAGTATACTTGAGGTGAAGTATGTTGAATAAGCACGGACTATTCAGGGACAGAATCACTGAGGATTTTATTAAACAAAACAGCAAGAAGCATTGTCAATCCAAGCTGGAAATGATGCCTAGCTGAGCCAATAAAACACACATCAAAGGTGTACATATGGGTTACATTTTAATATTCTTTCAATATTATTATAAAGAACTGTTACTAATTTTAAACTGCATTGGTAAAAACTATTTTTTTTTCTTTTTTGTCTTTTCTTCTATATTGCTAAATGATGTAAATCACTAATGTCAATTTTATGCTGATTTATGCCAGCTGAGGATCTGGCCATGAGAGCCATTTCCCCTCCATATAATCACCCCAAATAGGGAAGGGAAAAGAGGAGGAAGGAACGGTGTCATCTGGATATGTGAATATTTTGGCTGTAATACAACCCTGGAACAGTCTCTGATACAAAGATGGAAATATGGGGATTATCGTAGAAACTCTTGAGATAATCCTATAAATAGCAGAGGAAATTCTGGCTAGAAGTTGTCTATTGAAACCATTTTGGAATGAGATGGCTGACAGGAAGAGAATTTAAAACCAGAAACCACAAGGCAGATCCTCACCTGGTGTAAATCAGCATAACTACATTAATTTCAGAGGCACTGACTTGAAAGAACTGTAATGATCTACACCAGCTGAGGATCTACAGCCATAGGTACTGGGTGCCAAATGCTCTCACTCACACCAGTGTAAATCTGGAGAACCTCAACTGACTTGGTGGCATTATTTTGGATTAACACTACTGTAAATGAGTGTAGGACACAGTCGCTTGTGTTTGGAGAGTGAAGACAATTGACTCTTATGATGTGAAATGTGTGTTTTTAGATCAAGGAATACATTTACGTGAGAGATTGTTTTAGTCTGGTATTACAGATGTAGGCTGTTTAACAACCAGGAATTTCCTCGTTCACCCTGCTGTTACAGAAAGGTGTTGACTCCATACAAGCGTTCATGATGGTCTTGGACCTCATAGCTAGCACATCAATAAATAAGCTAATAAATTCTCCAAAAGGGGAGTGGGGAGCAACATTTCACTCTATATGTTTCCTGCATTGCACTAGTAATGACAGCAGTATGCGGCCACTGAACTTGATTGAGTACTTTGGTGGTACACCAGCATAGCTGAGGGGAGAGCTTGGTCCTGCAGAATAGAGGAGGTTTTGATGGGTCAGAAATGCATGTGTGGCATGTGAAATGCATGTGTGTTTGCATGTATGTTGTAACGTCAGCCCAAATTCTGCAGACATGAACATGTTGTCGTGGGGGGAAGTCTTGGCTCTTTGTTCAAAGCCAAGGGACTGAAGATTTTTCAAGCATGTTTCCATTTATGAGAATGCATTTATAAACACATCTAAGGGCCTTTGTTTCCTGATCTTTCCCAGTGATGTTGCATCTATTACCTACTATCTACTATCATTTAAGGGCTGGATTGGGCCCTGGAAAAGGTTATCTGTAAAATGCTTCAAAGAGATCACACAACTTATGTCCTGTGTGGATGCTTTCCTGCCCTATGCGAGGAGGGCTGTGTGTGTAGCTGGGAAGATCTTCAGCTGAGAATGCCCTGGCAGGAGCAGAAGAGCGTATGGCTGTGTATTTCCAATTGGGAATTCCTAATGGATCTATTATTAACATTACTGCATCATTATCCTCTATGAGACTACTAACACAAAGCAATTTTCAATCCATGGCTAGTTATACTGTGCCTTTAACCGCCCTACTGCACCTCTTTTTAAGTGGCACATTTTTTTTTTCTGCTTACATATGATAATTGTGTTTCAAGGCTACAGGAGAGTTTACATCAGCTGCTTTCATTACTGCGCCCTAAATAGCATCTAAACCAAAGGCTCCTGGTCTGGATTACTGAGTCTATGTGGAAACATGAGAAGAACCAGAAAGATAAGTATTTCATATTGTATCCAGAGCAGTTCCTGTAATTGCTCTGTTTCCTGCTCTACTTCCTACAGTACTTCTCTACCCTCAGCTGTCTTTTGCTTCCCGTTTACTCTGTTAACCTTCACCCCGTGTCTTCCAGCATCCCTCTGTTCTGGTGGCATCCTGAACCCTTCATCTCACGGTGCCTCCCCTTTGTTGTGTGGATGGCACTGCTGTCAGCAGCTGCTGGTTCTTATAGGCAGTATAAGATAATAACAGTAATAATAAGTGGCTTCTCTGGATTTAATTTAACTTGTTCTATGAGAAGAGCGGTATCCAGTTTTCATTCCCCAAAACCTTTTGTAAAACTTGTGTTTCCATAGTTGGATCTCTTTACTCTGAGTCATCTGATGGTCAAAAGGAATCTGAGGCTGCATCTTTAGGGGCCTCTAAAATTGTTCTTAGAGTTCCCTATCTTTTAAAGTTTTGTTACTCTCTTGCTGTTGACCTTAAAGGAACTATGGATTGGAGCCAGACTAATGATTTTTATCGCAGAGCCACTGAGCTAGGGTTAATGTTATCAGCATTATTTGCCATTGGAGCACTTCTATATTTTGGTGCTCTTAATCCTGACGTGGCATTGGGTCGTTGGTGCTGGGCTGCGGGTATATGTGGTGCACATATATGTACGCATGTTCAGTGTTCGCATAGTTCGGAATTAAAACGCCCAGTGTAGTTATGGGAGAAGTAATCCAGCAAGGAGGATTTGGAGGAGGATGAAGGGTGATGATCTGATGGAAAAATCCTTGTTTTGGGGCTGGGGAGACTGTTTTATGTTCTATTTCTGTCTCAACCTTTTTCTTCTGCACACTGCTTTGAGAGGAATTTAGAAAGCAAGATCTGTTTGCTGTTGTCTACATGGAGACAAGGATGTCCTTGATTTCTGCTGCTCTTTGTGTGTGTTGTGGGGGGGCTGGACCTTGCAGCAACACTGCTGACTACCTCCAGTCACGTCTTCCTCACTCATACTGAGAAGCTCTGCTCTTGCTGAAAGTCAGTGGGAACTGAGAGTTTAACTCATTTTTTGCTTGTGTGCTGTTGAAAATATCTGCTTGTCCTTTTCCTCTGTTCTGCAAATACAAAGCTAAGATTTCCTGTAGTGATCCAGCCCAGGTTTAGATGCCAAGATACAGTAGCTGGAGGGCTATGTAAGTGGAAAGCATAGTGATGTTGTCTATTTGTATGGATATATTGCAAACCCTGCTTATTCGTAGTGGTGGTGTTACTGGTTTTGGTTGCTAGTTGGGTTTGACCTTCTCCTCAGTTCAGGCTGGGATTTCTTTCTCCAGCTTTAGCTGTTGCAAAGGTAGGCTACCTAAGCAACTTGTTCAGACTTGCTTTAGTCAGCATAAAGAGAAAAGGCATCACCAAAAATGGATTAATCCCACTCAAAGTCAAGCATCTAGGATCTGAAGGTTGTGGGAGGAGTTTTTATTCATTTATTTATTTACTTATTTATTTTAGGAATTGTTTGTTAGGCATAGAAGGAAAATGAGACAGCCTTACATATCTGGAGTGGAAAACTCACTATTCCTTAAAATTAACAATCCTTCCCTTAGCATCATCGTCTCTCCTGCAAACACATGACATTTTTTGTCACAGAAGGTCTGATTTTAAACCAAACCAAACCCAGAGTGATATCAGAATGTAGACAGGAATGTTGTTCAATCCATGTTTTCTCAGTTAAGTTTTCCAAGTGTTTTAGTATCAAAACAAAGCTATGTTTATTTTTTCTTTTCTGCAAATAGAGAAATATCTGAATAACTGGTGTAAATAATAAATTAACATGGTTGGGTGATTTCATTTTGCTCTTAAATGCAAAGGGTCTCTTTGGGGATTTTGAACAGGAAATGACCATATTTTCATATCACTGCACATAATTCTACATCTCAGCTGAGTGAGGTGCAGTTGAAAAAATAAAAAGGAACCCAGCTGTATGCACAGATAAATGTAGTTCTCATTTAAAACTTCATCATTATCTCTCAATACTGCTGATTTCTCCAAACAAAACTGTGTTTGTGAGTGTTTTCAGCATCTGAGTTGCTCACTCAGAAGAGTTTAATGAGTGCTTCTTACTGTGACTGCTTGCACGCCCGCCTTTCTTGTTTCCATATTCCACTCATTATATGTTTGAGGCTATGAGCTGGAAGGGGTCTGACTCTTAGGAGTTCAGGTGGGATCTAAGCAAGAGCAATCTGTACCTGAAGAAAGATGTAACGGTAAACTTAAAGAAATGTTATGGATAAAATAATGAAATATGGAGACATTTCTTGTAGAGATTTGTAAGCTAAAATGTTGTTTCAGATTCTCTTTTTTTTCCTTTTCTGTGGAAGTTTTTGAAACACCTCTTCCATCTTTCCAGGGCCTTTTCACTCTATACAGAAGATGAAAACTTCTGCTCTTCTTCTGGGCAAAAACTGATCTGATGTTTGTAAAGTCTAGCTAATTTTGTGAAACAAGCGATTGCAAACAATAAATAATCGAGGTGCTAATATTTTGTTCATAACCTTAACCCATTTTTGGGTTATGCCCTCAGTAATGATAATCAGTGATGCCGTTTGCTAAAGCAAATTTTTAGTCCTGGAGATCTTGGTTCAGTGAGGTCACCAATGAAATAAGATTAGTGTTTTATTTATAGGTGTCTTATGAAACCTACTTCATCAGCTGCTCCAGGGTCTATATGGCAGCAGTTTTCCATGGAAACATCACACAAAAAGTTATGAAGAATATCTTGGAGGGAGTAGGTAGGCAAGAAGCTCTACAAAATTAGGGGCCTGGGCAAGGCCATAGACAAAAAGCTCTCTTGCTCAAGAGAGAGCAAAGAGAGCCGGAGTAGAGCAATTACAGTCGTGATTAGTTCTGCAAAGAGGCTATGCAACAAATATTTATCATTTTTGAACGATGGTGGGGTCCTTCACCTTAGGCTTTATCCTCAAGGTGAACTCTTAACAGCTGTAGCACAATGGTGCCAGGTGCTCTTTGGATCTCTTGATATTGATTACCTTTCATGCAGCAAATTACCACTACGAGTCCAGAAAAATGTGTCTGGTGGTTTTTTTCCATGGCTTTCAGAGAGTTTCTGAGCTATTCTGAGTGGGGAAGGCCTACACAGGCCCGGAAGCAGAGCTTTAGATATGAGGGGAAACTTTCAGCTCTGATGGGAAGATACCTAGATTTGGAGTCACAGTGTTGTCTTTGTACTTAAATCTTTCACTAGATTTTGCTCTTACATAGCAATAGTGCTCTGGCTTCATTTAGGACACTCATTTGTGTGAGGATTGCCAGTTCTTTTCAAGAGCAGGGAGTAAGATTCTGGGTGAAGTATCCGACAACCCTGTACAGTATGAGCATAGCCAATCCTCCTGCTCTGGGACAGGGATAGTGTAACTGAATTTTGGCTGTTTAAGGAGGGGTAGCTGATCTGGCTGTACAGTCTCTACCTTTCCTCAGTGGTAAGAGCCATCTGTAGGTCACCTGTAGTAGACACGCTGGCCCCCTTTCAGAGCCTGCCTCCCTCCCTTCGTTTGTGAAGGTGCTCAGCAAGTTACTGTCGTCTATAAGTGGAGGACTGGGTCCACTGCAACTGCCAGAGCTACTGAGAAATTTGGCTTCTGTGTGAGGCTGCCTATGGCACTGCCCACTCTGACCAACCCAGAGAGATCTGGCAGGTGGGGAGCATTTCAGCGCAACCTAAAGTCAGGGTTTGGGAGGGATGGAGCAAAAGATACCCTGGAGGAAAACTGAGTCACGTTTGGATGCACTGCGTCCTGCCTTATGGGTTACAAACAGCAGCTGGGCAGGTGTCAGGTCTTGCATATAAATGTGGCATAGGGTCTGACCAAACCGAGTCTGACTGATGGATGCGTGCCTGGACACAGGCATTAGCCAAACAGTCATGAAGAGTATTTGATTAGAAAGGGACGGCCTGAGAAGTGTCAGATCACCAGATATAAAGGCCAGACCTTTAAGGTTATCTAGTTTGTCTTCTTATATGAAAAGAATTTCCTAATTATTTTTACTGTGAGCCCAAGAATGTTAAATGTAAGCTCTAATGCAAAAAAACAATGGGTAATCCATCACACATACCTTTGTGAAACAGCCATGCAGTTCAAATGGCTTAAAATAAACAAGTATAAAAGCGTACTGTGATGCTGGGCTTTTTTCTTCATAAAGATTTTTCAATTTTCTGCTCAGAGGAGCTTTTTACTGTAAGAATACAGTTTTTGATCTGCTCTTGTTTATATATTTTGCGTAGGAAACTGTATTTACTGGAGGAACACAGAATATAGTGCTTGTTGTAAAATGATACTGTAAGTAAGGCTAAATTAAATACTTTAATGTTTCACTGTTCACTGGCTAGTATCCATTTTCTCAGCGTTTTCAGATCAAGGTCTGGATCCATCCTTGTTTGATAAAATCTTCTTGCCTGAGAAGAGCCAGGAAGGGTTGTTAGACCCTGTTTCTCACACAGCGACTGGGGAGAAATCTGCTCTGAGAGGGTGATTCCTCTCTTATGTGCACTGGATCACTCTGGAAGTGCTTGCTCCTGTGAGGAGACTGTAGGAGATAGGTGAAGCCCTGGACAATTAAACTCGCACTGTAGGTAATGAAGTAGGATAAATCTGGGATTGAGCTGTTGCATTTAGGATCTTAAAACAACATGCAGACTACCTGTATCTTTCAGATGGTCATACCTAGCAGTTTTAAGAAATCATAGAGTCAATGAATTCTTAGAGTTGGAAGGAACCTTAAAGCGTCATCTAGTCCATTTTGGAAGCAGGGGTTGGCATGATCAACACATAGTGGCTAAACAGCATGGTGTGATTGTTTATTTTTTTTTCCACCTTATTTCCCATCTCAATCTCTAGTTATAGAGCTGCCAAAACCTGGAATCATCATCTCGATGGCAGCCCATTGGTGCCAGGGGTGGCCGTTGGGTCCCTTGGAGCTGAACAAGCCCGAGTCCTGCAGCCTTTCTCTGCAGGATAAGGGTCTCAAGCCCTGACTGTCTCAGTGGGCCCTGCTGAACTTGCTCCCATTTAGTGATGTCTCTCCCAATAGGGATCCTATTGAGGGAAGAACTGAATGCAGTATCAGGATGCAGCCTACGAAGTGCTAAGTAAAGGGGGATACACATCATTGTCCCTTGATTTGTGCTCATGTTCACGCTGCCCAGGCACACTGCTGCCTGTGCCTGGGGGCTGCAGCATATGACTAGTGATGCCAGGTAAAGCAAACAGGGAAGCTGTTAAAATGCAATAAGAGGAAAAAACAGCTTTTTACATCTTTCTTTCTTTTCTTTTCCAGGAGGCTGTGCAGTTTATCTGTTGCATTTAAACGTATTTCATATATATTTTCCAAACATAGGAAAATAAACGTTAACTATGTATTATACAAAAGAATAACACTCATCAGCTTCTAAAGAAAAATACCTGTGATACGGGCAACGTGTATAATATTTAAAAGCTCTGTCACTGATAATCTTGCTTTATGTCATTCAAGGCTTTTAAAGCTGCTCTCTGAGTAGGGATCAAATTCGTAAATGATATTCATGTTACAGTCAGTCACATAACTCTGATTGTCACCGTGATTTACAAAGGGAAAAACATAGGCATTCACAGCAACCTAAATAGTATTTGCTTTTTCTCTTTGTTATAATCAAATGCTCACCTTCAGATTCAAAAAAATCTAATAATGACTAATGGGCAATGATCTTTTGGATTAGCAGCAGTGCATTCAATATCTCTTTGAGCAGTGATTACCATCTTTTTGGGGGGGATATCAATTTAAAGGTCAAGTGCTTTCATAAAAAAGGTGATTATCCACTATTTCATGTGTTGAACAAAAGCTTAGCAGGATTCATTGTGTGTCAGTTTCTTTTGTATATAGCATATATGCAGAGAAATGGATCGCTTAATTATATAACTATCTGTCTTCAGGGAAGGTATGTGACCATGAATAGAAGCTGTCAAATAGGTACTTTGCTTTGCTTGTGATATTTAATCAATTACTGTAATGATTGCAGGCTATAAGTTGGCTTTTAAAAGTAGGCAAAAATTTAAATTACCGGTGTGCCATCAGCCAGGGGTTTGGCTATAAATTTATTGGGAACAGAATGCGGAACAGAGACAAAAAGGAAAAAGGAACAAACAAAACGGGGCCAAACTCATGGCCGACCCCTTTGTCTTTCAATTCTTGTACTGTTCTTTTACAACCTGGAAAAATATTCTGGTTCTCAGATGTAATAAAAATGGCTGGGGTTAAATTTAGAACTGATCCAAGCTGGTTTTGGCCTCTTCCGTTATTTTTTTTCACCATGGACTTTCGCCCGTTACGTTTCCAGTTTGATATCTCAATTAACATTTCCAACAAAACCATCACCTTTCTGTATTTTCCAGCTTGTTCTTTCCCCCTCTTGTAAGATAGCTTTCATACAGCTGAAGAAATTCCCATTTGTCGATGTGAATTACCACATCAGAATGTACTTTCTCCTTGTTTGCAGTTTTTGGTTTTTTGGATCGTATCCTTATTTCTATTGACTTGCCTACAATTTGCCAAATAATTCATGTCTGTTTGATCTACTGCATTTTAGGAATCACTTTCCATTGCTGGTTTACTGCTCATTGCTTGCGGTGTTCTGTTGGTCACCGTAGTTACATGGCATTGTTACTTCTCCCTTTGTAACACAGAAACTTTTAACATGGGATAGTAATAAACGATACCCTGTGAATAGATTGGCAATTGTGAACTCTTAATTCTTATTTTTTTTCCACAAAAAACTTTGCATGTGAGAAAAAGCTATTTGTGTAATGCACAGCTACATCTTGGCCTTTTGTACAGAGATCAATGTTGAGCCGGATCACATGCCAGAGTGACCACAAGACAGGGAGATTTTTATCAAATGCTTTTGGTAAATGAAGTGGCTCTTGCCTTTTTCTTTTTGAAGTAAAATATCTCTAAAAATGTAATATCCAGATCAGAAATCCTCTTGTTGTTTTATACGGTACTTAATATATACTTTGAGCATCCCAAGTAGGCTGGAAATTGTAATGGCTCTGCTTTGTACAAAATTGCTGAGGATAACCAGTTTTATCTAGCGAGAGGAGGCAGATGAGAGTGGTAGCTCTATAACATCGCAGGCTAATATGAAAAAAGAAAAAAACCACAGGTTTTCATTAGTGTTATTGTATATTAGTCCCACTCCACACGAGAGGTTGTTGGTTTTTTTTAATTATATGAGAGGTGAGTATCAACACAGTTAGGATAATTCACTTGATGAACGCTGCCAAAACCTGTGTTTGGTTTATGGTCCCTATAGAGCGTTCTTACATAGTGCCTAGGTGAGCATCCACATTTTAAACAATAGGCACTAGCTATTCTTGAGCTTCATTGCTTTTTTTTTTTCCTTTTCCAAAGGGTTTTTCTTGTGGCTGCACACATGGTAAATCTTTAGCTTCAAGTGTCCTTCTGTGGTGACCAACTAAAATATTAGCAAAATAAATGTTTTATGGGAAAACGTTGGCAGAAACCCCAGCAGAAACAGGTGGTATTGGGTTATTTCAATATAATGTAATGATGCAGCCAGGTTTCCATCTGGACAGCATGTGGTTGTGTCTACTTAGAGAGTATCAAAGAGTGTGAGTATGCACCAGGGATAATGGTGGTGCACGAAAGTGCAGCAGGATGGCTACTTTACAAAATAATAGTCAGGGTTCCAGGTCCTCTGGGTTAAATACTTTTACTGTCAGAATCTGAATTTCTTCATAAAATATTAAAGATGGAGCAAACCTCTGACATGCAATACCAAGCCGTGTAATTATAAGGCAGTTCCTGGAAGCCAAGTATTGTTCACATTATAGCTAGGCGTTTATTATAAAAGAGTTCATTACCCTTGGAAGCTAAGACATATTTCAAAGAGAGTGCCCTGGAACTGAGGCACTTTCAGCAAGCTTTGCTACAGGAGGAAAAAGAGCCCCAAGCAAGCTGATCAGAGGATAGCTAGCAAATGGGAGAGGAGTTAGTGGATCTGTGGCCGCTAGGAGCTGAGTCTGTACATAGTGGGCCAGTTACTCACCTAGAGTAAATGGTTTAATCTATACTGACTTAAGTGTCGTCATGTGGAATTATACCAGATAAGGCATTTTCAGGCTAATACCAGAGGTGATTTTCTTTTTGGCTGGCAGATGCTCTACAAACCAAAGGGCACACTTTGCAAGGATATGCCACAAACCATCTTCACATTTGTGTGCTCTCTGTGCAGGAAGTTAGGCTAAATCTGATTACATGGGGCTGGCAAAGGCTTGGCTCTTAGCAGGATTTGGCCCATTGCATATAAGAGAAGGTTTGGAAGATTCCGTTGTAAAATATCTTTTTGTGGACAAGAGTGTAAGCAGGCAGTTTGTGGGGTAAGAGAAGAAAGGAGAAACAAACTCAGACTCCTTTGGGGTGGTCAGTAGGAGCAGAGATGACACCAAGTAGTTTCTAGCACTTGGAAGTGTGGAGCAGAGAGTCAGCTCTGTCCCATGCAACGCATGGCTGTTAATGAATACATGGGGCCTGATTCTTCACTGCCTTTGTATTTTGTGCACGTTTATTCCTGGTTTACAGTATCAATCAGCTTGATAGCGTTTGACACCCTGTGTCATTTGCTCAGCACAAGTGTAAATCACAGAAGCTGGGTTGAGGAAAATTAAGACCAGGTCTCAGGCTGCCATGAATCAGGTAGCCTTGTGGTCTGCACTGATGATCCAGTGATTTGCACCAGCTGAGGAACTGGCCTAAGCGCCCTTTCTGTGCTGATATATCATTCCTATACATCTATGTGTTAACAGCCTCTCTTTCTCTTTTTCCCTTGTTCATGGATGACCTGATTACACTGGAAACTGTGCTTTTTGCCAGAGGGAAGAAACACCCAAAAGTTTAGGGTGCTGGCCAGCAGCGCTTGGCAGCTTGAGAACAACATGCTGCTGCCATTAGTGGGTAGTACTGCCCAGGGTGCCAAGAGCCATGGAAAATGAGATGAAATCCAACAGCTGATGAATGTGATGATTAAAAGATCTGTGACGTATTTAACAATAATGGGTAGCAGACAGTTTTTGGGAAGAAACAAAGCAATCTGTACACACCTGGCACTAGGGATAATACCTCTGTGTGTCACATGTAGATCCCTTTCCCCTTTCCTGAACAGATCCTACCTCTAGATCTTGTTTGTAATGCTGGTATGGAATGGAAATGTTTAGATGCTCTGCTGGGCCCAACATACATTGGTTCTCCTGGGCTCCAGTGTCTTGAGGTAAGCCGTGTGATGGTCTGGTCTCAGTTTATTGTTCAGTCTAGCCACGTCCTGTAAAGGACCTCCTACAGGATCTCATGCCTTAGCACGCTGCTTTTCATTCCCATTCATTTTGCCATTTGAGATGCATGGATGATCTGGCTGCACTGTTGAAGTTATTTTTTACCGGTGTTGAATTGTGTTCCTTCCTTCAAGTGAGATCTTTTCAACAAATTGAAAAGGATTGATGGTTTACCGTTCTCCTGCAAATTCAAACCTGTTGCTACTCAGGCAGTGAGTTGTGTAGCATCTTGCCTTCCTGTCCGAAAGTAAAGCCATGCCCAGAGACAGAGCTAACTTGTTCCTCCCCCTGTCACAAGACTGGAGTTGCCCAGGCAATGAGAGTTTATCCAGAGCCAATTAAGAAGGGGAAAAAAAAGCAACAAAAAAAGTTGAAAATGGTTCTTTAAGTCTCCACAGAAGCCTTAGATGAATGACTTGTGACAGCAAACAGGCTGGATGTACAGAGATTTTAGATGTCGATGCACATGGCTATTCATCTACATCCTGATTAGAACGCTGATTTAAGGGGTCTGGTTCAAAGCTTCGTGGCTGCGTGGGCTGATTGGAATATTGCTGTCCTGAGGATGAGAAGAACAATCACGTCCCTGACCTGAGTGTGGTAATGTAGAGCGGGGAAAAAATAGCAAGGAGAATGTAAATGTTCTGTCCAGCTCCTGCCCCTTTTCTGTTGCAAAAGCAGTGGTGTACCACATGTCTCTGCAGCCCTCTGTGTGTAAAACTGGCCATAGTACTGCATGTGGAGAGCTCAGGAGTCCTGAGAAAGCAAAAAGAAATTAGCTGCTGCCCTGTCAGAGAGGTTTCATTCACAGAATCTTATCTGGGGAGGGAATGTTGTTGCTTCAGATCTGGAAACAACCAAGTAAATTCGGTGGTGAACCCTCTGGGGAGGCTGTCAGAGAGCTCAGAGTGAGCAACTGCCTGGTGTTGTGAGGAGGAGGGAGAAGGAGGAAATCAGCCTTTCTCTGGAGGAGCAAGAACCTTAGCTGTACAAACAGTCCTGATGTTTGCCCTGATGTCCCTTCTGCCAAACTTGTATTAACAAGGAGAGCAACTCCTTTGGGTGCTGGTCCAGGCTGAACCAGTCATTACAGTCCAACTCTGAGAAGGGAGCAGGTGGTGTCAGTGTGGTTCCACCTGAGTGGGAGATTGCACCACGAAACACACATCAAGGAGGGAGACAAAGGATCTCTGTTCGGTGACATGAGAGTGAATGAGTTGAAAGCAGCACTATAGTTTCTGCCTACACAGCCATGGGTCAGGGAGCCTGAAGGTTTTAGAGGAGAAAGATGTGGTTCCTGTTCCTCTTGATGTTGGCTCTCACACTGGAGATGCAGTAAGCTGGTGGGATTTGTTTGGAAGGTGTAGGGAACAGACAGCCAGAAAATGTGTGAAAGGGAATGGTTTTCCCAGAGCTATAGGATTTCATCGCACCTTCTTCCCACATTTGGGGATGTAGCACCAAATTAGTTCTAAGGTTTTGAGAAAGTTCAGGTAGAAAGCTTCCATTTTCCATGGTGAAATGAACTCCCATCTCTTTCCATCATCTCAGGAGAACCGGTGGATTTGAAGAGGTTTTGTTTTTTTCTTCCTAATCTATAGTTTGACCTAAGCAAGTAGTGCTCTAAGTAGGATGTAAGGAGAGTAGTCATGATCCCGTTTGCGGTTAGGGTCTCTTTAAGGTCCAGAAATACTGTTCCTAACCAAAAAGGAGTTGGCTGTCAGGTGAATCCCACCCAGCCCGGGGCTCTCTGCTGCCTGACATGCAACAGACGGACACGCAGGGGTAAGGCTGATGCTTTGGCTTCTGTGCCCACCAAAGCCCCCTAAGCCCTGGAGCAGGGAGGGAGACTCTCAGCAAGCTGATTCTGAACTGCAAATGGCAAAGGGACAGGCTCCTGTGTGGATTTTTCATGTGAACCTGCTGATACCCTTGACCTTGTTGGCTAATGGGCACATTGCATCTCCTCAGCATGTCTGATGTTTCTATTTAAACCTCCATTCCCCAGCTTTCCCTAAAAGCGTGTTGGGTACGAGGTAGTCTTTTCCTGTTCCCAAGAGGGAACAACTTCATAGCTGGCTTTGAGTTTGAAGGATCTCTGCTCCTGTTTCAACAAATGTAAAACACCTGCTATTCACTCAATTGAGTTTGTGCCTCTGCCTGCCACCTTGGTTCAGGGCCTGCATCTCACAGAACCACTGGTTCACGTTGGGTCTGTCTGGAGCGGAGAAAGTCTGGGCAGCTGGACTCGTTCCAAAGCAGTTCATCAATCTGTAATGTTTTCAAGAAAGTTTTATGTTGCCGCTGTGTCTACTAAGGAGTGGAAGGCTGCCCTGGCAGCGGATCAAAACCCATGTTACTTGGTACTGCTCTGAATTCATGAGGCTGAAAAATCAGGAAGGTGTGTCTTCCTGGTCTTTACGTTAAGCGCATACTGTATCTCAAGTACTCTGGAGCTGAATGTATGCCATCTTTTGAAGCCAGTATATTTGAAGGCCCAGAAAAAAAACCACGCTATGATACATCCCATACATCTCCTGGAAACAACCTTATTTATATAATTACATCTTCTGCAGTGAAAGATGCTAACAAGTATTCCCAGTAACACAGCATATAAAGGTTAATTCTAAGAGCAAGGGCAAAGATACGTAGTGTACTACTATTTGTCATTGAGCAACCCTGCGAAACTCTCTGTCTTAATTTCATTGGACCGCTGACTGAGTGTTGAAAGACATAATAAAAACAATCAGTATATTCTCATTTTTCTGTGTGAAAAGATGAAGTCATGGCATATGGTCAGCTTACCAGCGCTGTTAATAATAAACCACAGATAATTAAGCACTGATTTATTCCTCTACGTAAGTGAAACAAATTGCTTTAACGGCTTTTGCTGAGGACCATCTAGTCAGATGGATTATGGATAGGAAGTTCAAACTAAAAATTATTAGAGATCGTATTTCAGTGTGGTGGAGGTTTATGGTCGAAACAATTAGAAACCTAACAGAATGTGTCCTGTATTCTCTTTGATGGAAAATCAGATATTAATCTGGGGAAAAGTCTAATTCTCAACACAGCTGCTCCCCTTGCTCTAATGCTCCAGCTTTAGGCTGGGAAAAAAAATGGAATCATCTTTAAAAAATTGATCATAGCTTATAATAGCAATAATCACCTTGAAATTGGTTGTTACTACAGTTAATGAACAGAGTATTAGAGCATAGAACGCCCTCAGATTCCCTCAGGCTATTAACTAACAAGCTGGTTGTTAACTGCTGGTTCAGATAGCATCTTTATTTGGTGACTGTCTTTCAAAGACGAGGAGCACATCCTGGGTGGCTGCCTGCGGGGCTGAAGTGGCAGGAGCAGAGTGGGACCTTGGACAGGTTACCTGCAGCAGAATGACCCTTCCCAGTACCTGTTGCGCAATCCCTCTGCAGCACTGCTGTCCACCGGCTATAAGCTCCCACCAGAGCGTGCCCTGGGGAGTTTCTCCCACCAAATGCAGCAGAGCTGCCTGTAGTAAGGGAGTGGATCTCTGTCCCTAAACGCATTCAGCCGTAGGTGCAGTCTATCCACAAGAGCACATTCCAGCTTTATAACACTTTTTACTGCCTCTGTGGTTGTATTTGCTTTGTGTATTTTGCCTTCGCCATTCATCTCCTGCTTAAGCTCAAGAGATCACCCGGTCGTGACACGATCCTTTGCAAGTTTTCTCTTGTCTTTCTTTGAGTTAGAAGCTTTACAAGAAGATGTATGATTGCAAAAGAAAAAAGATAGGAAGGGCTGAGTTTATCATACTTAGCTTTGTGTAATTGGTGTTCCTTTTCTGTATTGCTCACACAGTTCCTTACAAAATCCTTTCTGATGTGGAGTTACTCCTTCTGTTTGGATCTTCATTGCTTACTGAGCTGTAAAATAGTAAGAGGCTAATAAAATGATATCACAGAAATTACCTCTGCTATCCCAAAGATTCAGTTCTATCTGCTGGGGTTTTCTGATCTTCATAAATTCGCAGTTTACTGGTCAAAGCTGTGGTGTCTTTGGAAAACCTAACGTCACAGAATGTTTATGACTAACCTGCTGTCTTGATCCCAGGAGTCTGAAGTAATAGGAGCAAACTTCACTATTGCACGTGGCTATATTTAGGTATTTTTTCAGCACTGTTGGGGCCCTTCTTCCTAGAGAAATAGCTCTTAACCAGAACGAGTTGAAATTTGTGACAGCAGATTTTTTCCCATGACATGCGACGTGTCCTCGACATTAAAAATGCCTATGGAAAAAAAGTGGGTGATTTTGATTAACTTTCGGAGTATTTGATGGGAAAGGTTAAAACAAAACATTTTTTCTTTGCTAATACCTGGCTTATAGCTCTAGAGAGATTTGTTGTGCAGACCACCACAAGCTTTTTATGGGGCTTAAAAGCAGTTTATATCATGCTACAACTTCAAATATAATTATGCTAGCTCAGAAAACGCTTTACAGGCATAAAACTCCATGTGTCCGTCCGTAGTTTCTCATCTCTTAGGCGCAAAAAAGACTGGCTGCTTCAACAAGGCGTTTGTAGCCCTTGCTCTAAAGCTGACTCATTTCCAGTTTGCAAATGCTGTGTTCTGTTGTGACCTTCTAAACTTTTCCAATCAAATTGTAGAGAGGCTACTTGCTGGATATAATCTCTGTAGAGTGGAAGACTTATAATAACTACTTTTTTTCTTTGTTTTCAGTTTCTGGCATAAGATAGCATAACTTAATTTTCCATGATAGTGTCAGCCCCTCTTCTCGCCTCCTTCCTGGGCCACACTCTCCTGCAGGGTTACCTGGAGCTGTTGGGCATGACCCAAGGGCTGTGGGGTCACCTTGCATAGTGCTGGGCTGAGGGAAAGTCCTGGGGCTGGGATGGCAAAGGTTGTGCCATTGTAATTAATGATGTCATTTGAGGACAGTGAGCTCAATATTTCCACCTGCATGTGTTTTGTTATGATGCAGGAGGAGAAACGAGAGATCATCTGAAATCTGCATGGGTGAAAGTGGGACTGTGCCCCCAGCCTGGTGACTCCTCCCCAGTTGTACCGGGCAGCAAAAGGAAAAGGATCATCACTGTAAGTCTGGGTTGTCTTTGTACCCTGCTTTCATTTCTTCAGTGGAAATGTCTGTCTAAGTGAAATGATGTTGGCTTTTTGGAAGTCTGATTTTGTTGGCTCAATGAGATAAAACTAAAATCCATCAAATTTCATTCAGCCTGAGCTGAAGGTTTTTTTTTCTCTTTTGCTTTACTTTTCATTCAGTTGCCAAATAGAAAATAAATGATTCACTCAGCACCACCTGACAGCTTGTTGGAGAAAAAGTCTTCTGAAAAATGCAGAAGTGTGATTTGTAAAAGATCCGTGGTTTGCTCTGTGTAAGACAAAATACTTCATCCAGAATTGAATGAAAACTCTGTAAGGATTGCAATGACTTTAATAGGTTTTATCCTAAATCCTCTGACATTTTGTCTACAGGTGTAGCTACTCCTACTACCTACTTAGCTAACAGCACCGATCTAAATGCACAGACTGAAATGCTATTGAAAGTATAATTATGTTGTGAAAATGTAAACAGGATTCTCTATTTCTGTATTATAGATTACCCCAAACTTCTAATCTAAATAGGTCATTCAGTTTCTGCTGTGTTGTGTTTGAGGTGATGCAGTTTGCTGGAATGGGAAATCAAGTGTGCTCTACATATCACAGCTAAGTTGTGGGTACGGATTCATTTTTTTGTTTGTTTATTTGAAACCATGTGAACAGTGAAAAAAAACCCTATTATAGTTAAAACTTGTAAGAAGAACTAGGTCTGGCAGGAAGAAAAGCTGCTTTCTGTCTTAAGGTAAGTTTGGCTAATATTCTAAAACCAAAGTGGAAGCCTGTTTAGAGTAACTGATCTTCCTGATGATCGTATTTTGATCCACGGAACAAAATGAGAGCGTGACACAACTACAAAAATAAACACATATGAAAATTACATTAAGGACTGAATTTAATTCCAGTTTTAATTCCCTTTGCAAGTTGCCTGATTGTTTCAGTAGGGCTCTAACGGAAATATACTTCAGTGCGAGCAATGCTAGTTGATCTCACCTCCAAATAAACTTGGTTTTGGTTTTAGCAACCCCAGCCTTGATCTCACCTCCAAATAAACTTGGTTTTGGTTTTAGCAACCCCAGCCTTGATCTCACCTCCAAATAAACTTGGTTTTGGTTTTAGCAACCCCAGGCTTTAATGTAAATACCACAGAGGGTTTTTTCTGGTAGTGCTGAAAACTTTGTTTCTGTAGACTTTTAATATAACTCCTAAGAAAAGCATTGCAATGGTTGGATGCAATATAGCTGTTGCTACATCTTCTCATGTCCTCAAGTAGAATGACCTGGCAGTTTACTGCTTTATTTGGTTTCCTCTACTAACTGTCTGCAAGGAGAGATTTTGCTCAGACCTGGAGGGAAGGAGGTGGGAAACAGCCAAAATGCTGAGAAACTGAATTTACTGTTTTGTTTCAGCTCTATAAAGGTGTTCCTTTTAGTCACTTTATTAAGGAGGCAGCTTTCTGGGAAGAACTGGTAGCATAAGAAATGACATCATGTGTCAGAGAGGAAGTTCAGATATTGAAGTAGAGACACCAGGGGCCTCAGCTGGAGGTATGGAGATAAGAAAGCTGGGAGAAGCTTCGGTCTCTCTGAACTATGTGGAAAGCTGGGAGAGAAGGAGACAAAAAGCAGCTTAACATGAATGTTTTTTCTAGAAGGATCTTTCCCTTAAAGTTTAAAACTCTGTCTTGATGCTGTGTGGCATGGATCTTAGCTGATGTGGGTGAATAGTAAACTGGGGCCAGATCTTTGAAGAGAAGCTCCTGGTGAGATGTTAAGCTCAGTTATCTTGCAAAAAAAAAAAGGGTGAGGCTTTTATATGAATTTCAACATGCTATCTTTTGAGCCTGTTCTTTAAGTTCACTTGAGCAAAACAGAGGTGTCAAGAAGATTTTTCTTTGATTTTCATTGCAGTAGTTCTGTATTCTGGCTTAGACAAAAACCTAATTCTGCCATCGGGTCTGTTCTGGGAAAACAAGAAATTGAATGAAATCCCAGTGTTGAGTCTTATTACAGTTTTGCTGTTCAAGAACCCTGATGTTAGCAATGCTCTTTTCAAGCTGCTCTGTGAGTATTTTTCTTCCCCAGCCACTTTCTTCTTTTTCTTGGGTCTGTTTCCAGCTGAGTTTCATTGTGTTTTCACTGCAGTTTTTGGCTGAGTACCACTCATACTTACCCAGCCCTTACAGTAGCATAGTTTCGTTAACTCCTGCTTTGTGCTTTGTCCACCGTACAGTATGTGGCCTATACATACAACCTCTCCAGAGACCCACCTGTGAGTGAGTCTGAGTCTGTTGTGATTCAGTACACGCTATTTAGTGGTTGTGTCTGATGGTAGCAAAAGCAAAGCGGTGCTGTGTGTTTGCCTAAGTACAGACTTCATTAAAAGGAGCTGCTTTAGAAAAACTGCAGATTCATATTATATTATACTCTTAAAGCAACTGTTCTCCTGGAGCTCTGCGTTTCTTCCTGTCATGGAGTTTAGATTTGTACTTTATATTAAAGCTCTGCTTGTAAATAGTTTGTAAAATGTTAATAATTAAGAAGTGCTTACAGGTATAATCAGTCTGGCCTGCAGCAGGGGCTCAACAGAGACCTCTGAGCATTGAGTAACCACTTATTTAGGTACGCCTCGCTTTTGGATGGCTGCACTGTCATAATGGAAAGATTTTATCAAGGGAGACCCGGCTCTGAGATTAACTAGATCTTGCATCCTGCTTGACCTGGGACTAAACACTGATTCCAGCAGTGCTGGTGCAGCTCTTGCACTTGATGTAATTTTGCATTTGGCCGACAAGTGGCAAAGTTTTGCTGCTCCCTCAGATGCTAATTGTCTTCAATCTCAGTGTTTTAAAGTCTTAACTAATGATCCCTAAGATGGACTTCTCCCCGACCTCATTAACTAATTAAACAATTCAAAATAAAGAGTTATTCAGGCTGCAAAATATTGCTGAGAGGGCTTTTAGTGCAAACATTAGCATTTGCACAGAATCCATAACCATTAGAAAACAGAAGCATGATGCCCCAGACAGTTCTGGCTTTATCATTTCAATATGCTCTGCTATTACACGTTAGCAGATTTTGTATAGCACCTCTCCCTAGTGCTCTCTGTCTCTGTGACCCCGGGACCTCACACATTGTGTTCTTTGTGTCAAATTCTGCAGTGAGGGCTGTGGGAAAGCAGGCAGTAGCGTTGCTGGCTCTGATGCAGTTTTACTGCACCTTGTTGGCAAGCGTGTGCTGCCTCTGGTTTTTCTGCAAATAAGGGCAAGACAAAAAAGCAAGGTATCAAGGCTTATTTCCAAAAGGTTGGTCCTATCAACAGCTAGGACTCTGCAAAGTACAGTTCTCAGGCGATCACCTGAAGTTTGAACATCCACAGGTGAGCTTTTTTCTTCAGAAGAAGTGCTGTTTGTCCAGAGGCCCTGCAGCCGTGTCCCTCTTTTATTTCCAAAATGTACATTATGCAACTAAATCAACGTGTGGTGCTAAACTTAAAAATGAGCGCTTGCAGGGCTGACACCTGTAGTCTCTATCCTTGAAGTGCGTCTTCCTGTTGGCATAACAGGACATTGCAAGCAGATGTATGTTTGACATGTCGTGTTGGGGCTGATATTATGAGCAGTATTCACGTCTGGTCCTTAGAGTCAGTATAGATGGGATTGGCACTAGGCCTGCTCAGAAATACACGTCCCCGGGGCTGTAAAACAGAAGTGACAAAAGAGCCTCTGCTGTAGATGATGTCTTCCAGGATGACTGAGCCACCCAGCAGGCCCGGAGCCATTGGCAGCCCCTCTCTGCTGCCTCTGTCAGACTGCCAGAGCCAGTGACAGCGTGTCCAGTAGGTGGGAGTGGACAGAAGCAGCAATGTCATGGGGAGCAGGACCACAGGGACCTCGTGTCCCATCTGCCAGGTGGCTGTGCTGCTCTTTATTGGCAGGATGGTGCAAATTTTAACTCTTTTGCTCTGACTTAGCTATTGTGCTCTTTGTGATAAAGTCCAATTTTGCCTTCTCTGAGGATAGCTCTTGACTGCAAACCAGCTTGTCTCTCTTCTCCCTTCCATCCTTGTCAGCTTTCTGTGACTTGCCTTTTTACATCGCAGTGCATTAGGAATTTGTTGTATGTTTTATGAGCCAGGAACGCATTAGGCCGTTTCTTGATGTGCTGTGGCTTCTAATTAGCAAAAGAATTACATTAACATTATCCTGGGGAATCAACCAGCAGTCTTGAGGAGGAGATGCTTCTGGATATTGGACTTATTGTCTGATCATTTTACTGAAAATGTGAACATTAAGTACCTTGCTGGGAAATGTCCTACATAAGATGTCATTGCTGATACCTTAATACGTTGATTAGAACAAGTATATGGTGTACTTCTTCCTCTGAGTATGTCTTGAGAAACAGCATGTTGTCAGATGCTGAAAATCTGCCAGAGGGGAACGGCAAGGAAGCAATAGCACGAGTAGAACTTGTCCATTTTGAGGAGGACAGAAAACTTGAGGGGAAGAAGACAAGAGAAATATCTGTGAGGAGGGTGCCCATTAGAGCACGCTATATTGCATATCATTTTCTTAGGCTCTACAGAATGTCTGTGAACAGTGAGAATGCAGTTGGAGCTGCCAGTGGTGCACAGTGTTTGGACAGCATTTTGGAACAGGCTGCCTGAGGAAGTGGTGGAGTCACCATCCCTGGAGTTTTTCAGGAAAACAGTAGATGTGGCACTGAGGGATGTGGTTAGTGGGCATGGTGGGTGGGAGGGCTGTTGGACTACATGGGCTGGCAGCCCATCCTGACTAATATTTTTCAGTTGGTGCCAGGCACATCTGAAGAATAATCTGGAGTGATTTAGGTGAGTTTGGAGCAGGTAAGGCCAAAGTTTGAATGACCAGTGTGGACAGATGAATATAATGATCTGAGTTGCAAAGCACAGAATTAGGGGATCTGTCGCAATTTGCTTTCCTCATACTGGCTCCATGTTTGGAAAAGTAGCACCATCATCCCTGTGGAACACAACAAATTTGAGGCAGCTTCCAAGCAGAAAATGACAGTTCAAAGCACCGAAACAACTGTATGAGAGTAGGAGGCATGCCAGGACTTGCAGTAACACCTGTGGATCTAAGCCAAATTCTGTTAGGGCTGCTGGCAAGCTACGGGCCTCGCCAGAAAGGAAGTAGCAGATTTTGATTTGGTCAGCAGAGTGAAGGAAAAAAGAGAAAATCTGCCCCAACCCCCCGCCTGCACGAGTCTGTGCAGTTCCCAGTACCTTGTCCTCTCCTGCACATCTTAGGCTGCCTGCAGATGCTGCAGTCCTGCCTGTGCTGCAACCCTGCTTATGTACATTTTCCTACTGGCTTTTGTTTTAATGCAGCTTGGCTGAGAATATATTTTTTTTCTCTATTTATCTGTGAGCTGCAGAGTTGAAACCATAAACTTTAAATAGAAGGTCACTTTTTATTTACATCCACTTTACAAGCGTGCTGTTATAGGATGTAATAGCTCTTTGGATGTTAACTTTTAATCATGCTGAGCTTTGATGTGGCCATATGCAAAACATTGGAAATGCAGCTGGGGAAGCAGAAAGCTTTAGTGAAAAATAGTCATAAGCCTGAGCAAGATGCTTTGTTTTATAAAATGCCATTTTAATCAACAGTAGCTATTGTAGGTTGTCTCCCTGTTGAAGGGTCTCTAGAAAAATGGTGAGCAACATTACGCAAAACCTTTGCTATTACTCAGTGATTGTAACTAATTCTGATTAAAAGAGGAAGTTTTTGGCCTTTAACATGACAAATTGTTTTTTAGGAAGGAAGATGGATTTAAGGTATATCTTCATTACTTTGGATGATATTTGCCACAGTCTTTTCCTTGTTGCAAATCTGCATGAAATACAAACCAAGGATTAGACTGTTTGGTGCCACAGAGTGATCTTAACTAAGACAAAAACGATTGCACTGGATGAGGCCCAAAGGTTCATGTAATTGTGCTTTGTCAGGCCTTAACAGATAACTGTGGACAAATGTAAGAATTGGGCATAAATATTGAACTGCACATCCCACAAAAAGTAAAGTAAGCAGCAGAATTAACAGCTTCACTCCAGCAGTTAATATCTTTTATATATGTATATATACGCTTATATATATGTTTATGTTTTTGTAAAGAGAGATAGCAAGAAGTATGTTGAGGACAGCTTTGATTATGTTCAGATCACAAAGGCTGCTACGTGGACAGAATTGGCTCCAGAGCCATGATCTGGTATTTTTTTCCAGTGGTATAAATCCTAGTGGTTCCACTGACTGGAGAAAGCTATATTGATCTGTTTAGGTCAAGGATGTAGTCTGTAACTTTTATGCCATTACAACTTATCTACGTTTTCTATTACTCTTCAGTGGGTTTTATGGCAATGTTTTCATAATTGCAAAGATCCTCAGGGCGAGCTCCAATCTGATAAGCCTTTTTAATAGGTTTTGAGTTCTGTATTCCCCTGTAGCCTTTCTTATGGAGCAGTAAAGTCCATACTTAGTAATAAACAATTGAGACATTCAAAGGGGACACTAACACTTTAGAATGCATTACTCTTTCGTATTATTCTTTGAATTCTGTCTCAATCTTTGCTTTGAGGAAAGAGTCAAGAAGTTATTCTTGCTCAGTGAAATGCATCTGTTGCCTTGTGGTCTGTGCTTCTGCCTGGGCAACCTTATGGAGAGGTGCAAGTCTTTCAGGCTGCCAGATTGTTTCATCTTGGGTCTCATGGGCTTCTGGGGCTGCCCCCTCTCTTGCCACAGAGTGCCAAGTAGAACTCATTTCCATCAATGGAGATCTCAGCAAAATAGGGGGCTGTGGAAATTAAAGGTGGAAGAGACTTACTGAAGTCCATCTTTTCTGGTCCCGGTAGGTGTGGGAGTCGACCATGCTGTAATTCTCTTTTTGCATTCCTTGTCTAGGTAGTTTCAGAAAGACTCAATAGGGCTCTGCCATTTCCCGTGGGAGGGTATTCCACAGCCTAATATACCTACTTTTGCTAAATGTTTCCAGATATCCATCTTCCCCATTCCCCTCTCCTCATGCTCAGTTTCATCCTATCTCTTCTGGTTAGTTATACTTCCTTGAGCCAGCTGATAGAAAATCTTTTCCATTCACAGGAAAAAAAACCTCTTTCTTCTTTAGGAGGCAGAACGCAGGGCTTGACTTAAGATGAGGCTTCTCCTTTCCCAAATGTGTAAGGAAATTGCTTTCTTGCCCTCCTCTTTCTGGCAAGAGATGAGAAGTGTCAATAGCTACAGATGCTTCAAGCAAACATTCTGATTAATCTGTCTATTGATTGCTAGAAGTACTAGATTCTACTGTAGCATTAGGTAGGTACAGAATAGTAATGAGTACAGCTGGGAAGGTAACCATAATAGGTCTTCTCCATCTCCTTTTGCAAGGTTAATTTATATCTTTATCAATTCTGCAACAGAAGCCCACGAACACCAGCCTAACTTCATTAGTCAGTGATTTTTTTTGAGAGCATGCTGCCAAATTCACTTGAGTGTCTGGATGAGGTGAATGGGATTTCAGTTGTACCCCTTCTTCAGCACACGGGATGGATTGCCCTGTCACAGGGGCAAAGACCACTCTGCTAGGGGCTGCTTGTTTTCCCTCACAGACATTTCAGTCTAACTTACCATGGCCAAGTCTTAGCCAAGCACAGAAATGCTTCTGTTTTTGCCAGGAGGAGAGATTGGGTGCTGTCATTTTTTAATTTTTATTTTTTTTCCAGCCATGAATTAATACAGATCTCCTTGATGTTGAAGGAAGCCCCCTGAGGCAGGGAGTTTTCTGTACGTCTTTGTTGTTTTAAATATAGATGCTTGTTTTTATTTTCATTGCTGGAGATCCTCTGTAAGACAGCATAAATCTATTGAGTAAGGCATATTTAGCCAGTGCTCAAGGTATCTGAGATGACAGAGGGAAGCTTTGTGTTTTGTTTCAGTTTTTCTTCTCCAGAACTTTTATGAATGTCAAATGCATACAGCTTTAAATGCAATATGCTTTCATGCGTCGTCTGTGCTTGTGTGAAGTGATGAGCTACCTGGAGCACTGCTTTGGAAGAGCTGTAGTGGGGTGATGGAGATTGTGAAGAACAAGGTAGAATTTAGATATAGCTGCTGAGCAAGAAAATGGTGCTGCCTTCTCCTAGAGCAGCTCAAGCCTGAAATTTACTCTGAAAGCAGACTGCTAAGGCTTGTCTTACCAACCAGCATCATCTCTTCTCTGTTTGTCCTTGATACAGATGCTGTGCCTACTCTGACTTGGCTCAAATCAGATTGGCCAAAACATTGAGATCTTTCTTTTCTTTACTTCCAGTTTGGCTCCACTTTCTCCTTTTTGTGCTTCTCCCATACAATGTAAGTCAATGGGAAAAGTCTCCGAGGGAAGACGATGTCCTAGGAGATGCACTTCATGCACTTAATCATCCTTGGAACTTTTATTTTGCTTAAAGGACTAAAGTGACAGCCTTTAGGGAATAATTATATGAAACACCATGTGTGAGCAAAGTGTGAAATGTCTCCAGTACCGACCAAAGCTATAGATATTTTTATTAAATATTAATGCCATGCATTTATGAAGGGTTTGCCAAGCAGATGTTAAGCCGGTCTATGTGGTAATTTAATTGAGCAAGGAACATTTCCTGCCGTTTTTATCAATGTCAGACTTTACATGACATTTTAAACTAAAAATATAAAACGGAGAAAGAGAGAGGGGAAAAAAAATAATTAATAATCAGTTTCCATTCATGACTATCTGTTAATATTTCCCCTCAGAGGATTTAATGTTTCTCCTGAATGTTTTTCTTGGAGGCTGATACAAATCTGAGCTAACCTAGACTCTGTGCAAATTCTTCCACAGGGCCTCTATCTGGAGCCTGGCCCGCTCCTGGTAATGCAATTCTTACTTTTCTATTTGTAAAACGATGATGATGATGATAAAAGCAAAGCCTAACTTATTCTGAAGACTCTGAGCTTGTGGGGCTCTGAGAAGAAGTATGGATTGGTCCCTTCTCTGCTCTGAGCGTTGCTTGATGCTTAAATGTCATAGTGGGATCTTCCTGCTCCAAAACCTACAGAGTGATTCAACTTACTGATGTTACACTCCCGCAGAGTGAAGTGTCTTAATGAGATTTAGCATCATAAAGCGTTTGATTACACGCAACTCATCAGGCAAAAATAAATAAGAAAAAAAAATAAAATAAAAATGCCATTGAAATGTCTGTAGATCATGTGCAACATAATGAGCCCATTCATGAAATATCACTGAGGGCCCCCTCCTCACAAGTATGACATTATTTATATGGAAAAAGTGCGGTCACACTTCTACCTTGTGTGTGTTGTTTTAAATTTACGAAACTGTTTTCCCCCAAACTCAAGTGGGCTTGTCTCAGTTCTGTTCCCTAGGGACAACGTCCGTGGGTGGGGGATCCCTGTGGTGTAGGTGACCACTTCTAGCTCCACCAGAAGAAGGAAAAAATAGATCGTAATAAATCCAAGTGCAGGAAAGCTGAGATGAAATGAAAAATCACCAGCTTGGTTTGTGGGTTTGACCTGTGTGCTTATAATGGCACTGGTTTCCCATCAGCTCTGGGAACTCCTGTAGGCACTTGTGAAATGGGTTCCATCTGGTTAAAGGGCCCCTACAAGCATTAAGGCCCCAGAACCCTGCTCTTACCTGCTCTATGTTGTGCTGGATCCCTGCCAGGGAGGAGGTATTGCAACCTCTCTTGATACATTGGGTACATCTGAGAGGGTCCTGCTCAGGGCAGAGAAGGTGTACGTGCTGGCTGGCTGCTCTAACCAGGTATTGAAGATCTGATCTAGCAGAGTCATCGTGCTCCCTCCTGACTTCTGCTTAAATCACTGTAAGTCAGATAAGGGAGAACAATTCATAACAACAAGTAGTTGTTTCAGTAAATTTAAGGGTAAGGTAATGAACAGATTGTCTTCCTTTGGCTTCTGCAGTTGTTGATGCTGGTTTGTGTGGATGTATGCAGGATTGCCTGTGAGGAGGGGGAAATGGAGGAGGGGATGCAATTTTGCAGACTTCTTCTGTGCCACTACTTACTGCTAATGGGGGAATGTGGCTTGTATTGACTGCCAGTACTTTGCTTAATAAGGCCTCTATGAAGCCCAGATGTTGTACAGAAAACCTGGTATGTCATGTATGCAGCACAGAAACATGGGGTTTCCCATATTTCCCGTGGAATAAACTCCAAACTTCATCTTTCTGCAGTACACGTACTCAGAGATAAAAAATGCTGGTTTCTTCTCAGTGCTCCATGCAAGAAACAGCATATTTTACATGCTCCGAATGGTGTTCTCAGTGAATTGTCCTACTAGATTGGTTCACGATCAATATGTCTGCTTGACAGGCTGAGAATGAGAAAGCTACTTCTCAGTGTTAGAAGCAGACCCGAAGCCCGATCAAACTATTTCTTTATTATTCTGAAAGGAGGGAAGGCTTAATGCTTATTTGAGGTTGTTGATTGTCCGCTTACCTTTTTTTCACTCATTTGACAAGTCAGCGGAGTGCTGACTGGTGTGACTAACAAACATGGAAATAATAACGAAGTGCTGCACAAATACCTGGTGTTCTGCTAAGTAGCAATTGACAGAATTATTCCCCAAACTCCGCAAACCAATGTGGAGTTCTCCTCTGTGCCTGGCATCTTTCCAGCTCCCCTCACACTTATTTACCATGAATACACCACTTGACCGTATTCACAGTGACGTCTGTAGAAAACGCTCTCGGAGAGGCTGTAGCACAACGGGAACACTTTGTTTGCTGTAAAGAATCAGTAGACCAAGGAAGGAGCGGGCAGAGCTCCCGCGTGCTGCAAATACCTGCTGACTTTTTTGGGAGGCCAAAGGCTTATCTAGTAGCTTGGATCTTGGATTCTGGAAGAAGGCAGCAGATGCTTTCCCAGGAAACTTTCTCTCTGTAATCCGAGCATTAAGTTGTGTGGCTAACACTCAGTCAGCATCCTTGGTTCTGGGTTGCTGCTGATTAAATGGGCTTAACTCCCCCCCACCACAAGTTGCTTGAAAGTGACTCACTACAGTCTTTTCCAACCTCCCTGCCTTACGAGCACCTAGGAGTAAAAGCTCTGCTGGCTCTGAAAGCTGAGCTCTTCCTTTTACCAGCAGAATAATGTCAGCAGCAGGTGGAACTGCATATCTTTCACTTTGCATGTCGTGTCACGTTTATTTTTTCCTTATGGAGTGGAAACGGCTTTAGGGAATACACTGCTTTATGGGTTTTGATGCAAAGCCTGGAGGATTTGAGTTTCTGTTCACAGGGGGCAGGATGAAATAAAAATGGAGGGGGGAAAGGAAGTTAAACATCACTCGTATTCCTGTCTCTTTCCAAGTTGTAGCAAACTCCTGGAGGCTTTTCAGGAAACGTAAGCCATCCACACCTCGCTTGCTCCTGTCAGTCACTGTAAAAAGAGGAGTTCGCACTGTGTAAGTAGGAGCTCAGGCCATGTGTCCAACTGTACCTGTCCTGTCAGGGATGGTTTTCAAGAAGGATGGAAGCTAGAATCAATTGTTTGGTAAATGTTGGGAAGCATATGATGCATTTTGTCGTTCAGTTTATGCTCCCCATACAATAGGCACACAGCTCCCATTAACTTTAACGAGACTTATATGCACAAGGGGGGGCACGTAGGCTGCATCATGAAGCTCTGGGTTTTTACTGTTTTATGTCACAAGCTGTGATAAATTAATATGCATCTGTTCTGCCTACTTCAGCCTGCTGGCTCTGATGTGTTTTGCCATAGTTATTTTGACTGTATGCTAGGTGTTTTTTCTGGTGGGGACAGCAGGTCAAACTCCTTGGCCAGAGGCTTGATGGTTGGGCTAGATGATCTTAGAGGTCTTTTCCAAACTTAATGATTCTGTGATTCTAAAAAATAAAATGGGTACTCAGAGGACATTGTATACAGCCAGAAAGACTGTATGCAATATGGACACAAGTCAGCGTCTGGTGTTTCTTGCCCAGGTCCATGAATCTAGTGTTTTAGTTCTGAGCAAAATGTATTGCTCAGGTGATGCTTTTCAGCAATGCACTGAAGAGTTAACAACAAACCAAGGTATTTGATGAGAACTTTGCCCTCTGGAGCACTTGTCTGTGTTACAGGGGGACATGGGGATTTGACACCACACTTCTAGCTTATAATGGATAGGCAGTATGTCCAGCATCTCAAAATAAGGATCCTAAACAATGAGCATCTGTGCCAGGGAGGTCAAGCTGACAGTGCTTGAATGCTGCTTGGGTTCAGAGGCCTGACTAAGCATGGGGAATCCAAACCACGGGGCTGGGGGTGCAGGCTGGTGTCTGATTGCAACCGATAGCTCAGGCAGACCTGTAAAATAAGCCTTTGCGAACATAACCAAGGAGCTGCTTTAGGTTGCAGGATGTGTGTAAATCAGTAGTAAGTGTGTATTACACGTCCCACCTTTGTTTTAATGACACAAAGAATGCATTTGATCCAGGATCTATCTGAGAGTTCATGCAAGCAGTGATGCCTTATGCACATCAGCTCTGACATCTGCAGCTTGGTCCAAGGAAGGAAACAAAAGCCCCAAGGGGGGCTTGCATCCCTGCTGCTGTCTGTGCTGCAGACACTAGTGGGACTTTTATGTGTAAGGCCTGAATTTGCTTCAAGTATGGTAGGGGTAGAACTAAATTCGGTGGTTTAAAAGTGGAAAAGTACAGACCTAGTAATACAGTTGATAAAATGTTTCAAAGGAACATCAGGTAAAGCCAAGAAACTACCCTTTATTCCTTAGGGAAACGACTCTGATCATCCTCAGAATTAAAATTGGTCTTGATTTGCTTTTGGTAAGAAAATTGTAAGAGAGAACATCCCACTTTTAAAACAGCCACGAGATGACCTTGGTGCAAGCTGTGTTTCTTGTCTCCTGTGTTATCTTCTATGCCGACGGCTGTGTATATGTTTGGATAGATATGTACTTTAGTATGTGTAAACTTCCCTTTCAAGCTGTTGGAAAGGCTAATCGTGGGTTTATGAATCCCTTTTGATAAAAGATGATGATGGTTGTTTTTTTTTTTTGCTTCCTTTCTTGAAGAAGCAAGAAACGTGACTTAAAATAAGTTATATTACTCAACTACTGAAGTTTAAACAAGATGTTAAAGATGGTAATTAGAAGATTAGCCAAATGAACACATGGCTTAATAATGAGGCGTTGTGCAGCTCTGGGCAAAGACTGTGGTCTTTCAGAGCGGAAAAAATAAGACTAAGATAAAAGTGGAAGGGGGAAAATGAATTAGGAGAAGATGAAGAAAAAGATGTCATGACCTGAGGAGAGATGATTTCAATAGGTTTGGCATGTTTTCTGTAATGGCCATGAATATTGCTTACTCAATTCCTGAAGGGTTTTGCACCAAGGTTTGGTAGCCCAGCCTCATTTGTGAATGGTATACGTGGAATTTCTTTGCACATATAGTCATACCTGTTTTACACACACGAAGGGCAATGAGGTAAACTCTAGGGGTAGAAACTGGTGGCGTGTTTGCTTTCCTCTTGCCACAGGCCGTACTGAAAAGAAATTTGGCAACTGCAGTAGCAAGAAAAGAAAAAATTCCATGCTTTTTTGTTCTGATAGGACTATGAGCTCTAACCTTTGTTCTTCAGTTAAAGACTCCAAAATAATCAGGAACTTGAATCTAAATGAACCACTTAACTCTGATGAGATGATGTGACTGACCTTAATGTTAGGGAAAGAAATAACTGCTTAGTGCTAAATTTGCTCATTGTAAGTTTGCTTCTCTTGCTGTTGCTGAATTTTCTGAAGACCTCAATTCCAACTCCTAGATGGGCATCAGACCTTCCAGAACTTGGTGCCCTATGCTCTCTCCTGCACAGCCCTATTCTTGGGCTCAGTAACCGTACAATTTGAAAGCTGTTGCTCTGGAAAAAAGGTTGCTGTTAAGACTGGGAAGGGAATGAGGGAAGCAGCGACCTGCCTTCTGGTAAGGCTCATTCTGGCTGCAGTGCAGTGGTGTGAGGGGAGATGTAACACCAACATGTCGGCAGGCAGCGCAGCTCTGAGCTGAGTGGTTAAGCTCTGGTGAGGAAATACCTTTTCTGGATCTGTCTGAAACCTTTGGAGCTCAATTCCATTTTAACTGAAAGGTAGAAAAGTGGCCTGTGTAAAAAATGTAGCTGATATTCCTCGGCTTCATACAGCCAAAACTCAGAGCTGGCCTATACCACACCTGTGAACTGGGCAGGAACTCATAATACTGTAGTCCTGGATCCACACTTGATGTCATCAAGGTGGAATCAGTCTCATGACTGGAATGCTGCAGTGGATGGCTATAAGTATTTCAGAAGGGAAAGGCAAGGAAGAAGAAGTGGTGGGGTGGCTCTGTATAATAGGGTGTGTTTTGATGTTGTAGAGCTCAATGTTGGGAATGATAAAGTTGAGTCCTTATGGGTAAAAATCAAGGGGAAGGCCAACAAGGCTGACATCCTGTTGGGAGCCTGTTTTAGGATGAAGTGGCAGATGAAGCATTCTGTGAGCAGCTGGTAGAAGTCACGCAATTGCTAACCCTTGTTCTTGTGGGGGACTTCAACTTACCTGACATTTGCTGGAAATATAGTACTGCAGAAAGAAAGCAGTCTAGGAGGTTCCTAGAGTGTGTGGAAGATAAACTCCTGAAGCAGCTGTTTAGAGAGCCTGCAGGGGGACGTGCCCCCACTAGACCTGATGTTGATGAACAGAGAAGGACTGGTGGGAGATGTGGTGATTGGAAGCCATCTTGGACATAGAGACCACAAAATGTTAGAGTTCTCAATTTTTGGTGAAGACAGGAGAGGGGTCTCCATGGATATCTGCTACCTTGGATATCCAGAAGGCAGACTTTAGACTGTTTAGGACATTGTTTGGAAGAGTCCCTTGAGAGACAGTCCTGAAGGGTAGAGCCTGGACATTCCTTGAGAATGAAATGTTAAAAGTGCAGGAGCAGGCTGTCCCCATGTGCTTTAAGATGAGCTGGCAATAAAGAACACCAGCCTGGCTGAACAGGGAGTTTTTACTGGGTCTTGGGTGAAAAGGAGAATCACCTTTTGAAGAAGGTTTGGGCAACTTGGGAAGAGTACAAGGATATGCAGACAGAAAATAAGGAAGGCAGAAGCCCAGCTAGAACTTAATCTGGCCACTGCTGTAAACATAACAAAAAAGTGTTTTTCAAATACATTAACAGCAAAAGAAGGGCCAAGGAGAATCTCCATCCTTTATTGGACGCAGTGGGGAACACCACCCCCAAGGATGAGGAAATGACTGAGATACTCAGTGCTTCCTTTGCTTTATTTTTAATAGTAAGCTTGAAGACAGGGATGGGGAGCAGAATAAACCCCCCATAATTCAGGAGAAAACATCTGGTGAGATGCTACTCCACCTAGACTATCACAAGTCCATGGGGCTGGATGGGATCCACCTGAAGGTGCTGAGGGAGGTGGTGGAGGTGCTCACCAGGCCTCTTTCCATCATTTATCAGCAGTCCTGGTCATCCAGGGAGGTCTCAGAGGATGGGAGACTTGCCATTGTGACGCCCATCTGCAAGAAAGTTCAGAAGATGGATCCAGGGAACTACAGGCCTGTCAGCCTGACTTTGGTATTGAGAAGGTTTATGGAGTGAGCCATTTGAGTGTGATCACACAGCATGCGCAGGACAACCAGGGGATCAGGCCTAGCTAGAATGGGTTTATGAAAGGCAGGTCCTCCTTGATTAGCCTCATCTCCTTCTGTGACCACATGACCCTCCTAGTGAATGAGAGAAAGGCTGTGGGTGTACTCTACCTAGACTTTAGTGAAGACTTTGACACTGTCTCCCACAGGATTCTCCTGTGGAAAGGCTGTCAGCTCATGGCTTGAACAGGTACACTCTTTGCTGGGTAAAAAACTAGCTGGGTGTCAGACCCAGAACGTAGTGGTCAATAGACATAAATCCAGCTGGTGACTGACCACTAGTGGTTTTCCTCAGAAGTCAGTATTGTGACCTGTCCTGTTTAATATCTTTATTGAATATCCGGACAAGGGGACTGAGTGCACCCTCAGTAAGTTTGTAGATTACACCAATCTGGGAGGAAGCGTCAGTCTGCCTGAGGGTAGGAAGGCCCTACAGAGGGATCTGGATAGGATGGGATTGATAGGTTGAGGCCAATTGTATGAGCTTAAACAAGACCAAGTGCCAGGTCCTGCATTTCAGTCACAACAACCTTATACAGTGCTACAGGCTTGGGGCAGAGTGGCTGGAAGGCTGCGTGGAGGAAAAGGATCTGGGGGTGTTAGTTTACAGCTGGCTGAGCATGAGCCAGCAGTGTGCCCAAGTGGCCAAGGCCAATGGCATACTGGCTTGTGTCAGCAGTAGTGCAGGTAGCAGGAGCAGGAGGTGATCATCCCTCTCTACTGGCACTGGTGAGGCTGCGCTTCGAGTGCTGTGTTCGGTGTTGGGCCCCTCACTCCAGGAAAGTCATTGGAGGCCTGTAGTGTGTCCAGACAAGTCAGCGGAGCTGTGAGAGGTCTGGAGCACAAGTGTGATGGGGAGCAGCTGATGGAACTGGGGCTGTTCAGTCTGGAGAAGATGAGGCTCAGGGGAGACCTCATCACTCTCTACAACGACCTGAAAGGAGGTTGTGGCGAGCTGGAGGTCAGTCTCTCTTCTACCAGATAACTAGTGATGAGAGGTAATGGTCTCGAGTTGTGCTGGGAAGGTTCAGGTTGGGTATTAGGAAAATTTTCTTCTCAGATAGAGTGGTCAAGTATTGGAATAGACTGCTGAGGGAAGTGGTGGAGTCACCATCCCTGGACATGTTCAAGAACTGTGGAGGTGTGGCACAGAGATGCCTATGGTTTAGTGGACACTGTGGCCGGACTAGATGGTCTTAGAGGTCTTTTCCAACCTTAATGATTATATATTGCATTGTGTTTTCAGAAAACACTCGCTTCTTGTGTTCAGTCTTGTCCTTATGATGCTGGCAACTAGAAACACATCTGCTAAAATGACATAAGTTGTCCGGTAACAGCTTCATTTTGGTCATTCAGAGCTTCAGGAAAATTGCCAAATACTGTAAGCTTCCTTCTTTGTGAGGGATCCTATCAGTTGGCAAATCTGTTAATCTAGATCTCATATTCCTCCCCAGTCCTATCCAGAGAAGTTTCTACCTGCCATAGTCTGTTGCTTTGGTCAGAATTGCCCCTTCTTTCAGGGTAATGAACTCGTGTTGTCTTCATTTGCATGAAAACTGTTATATTCCTGGGGAGAGTGCCTTCAAAAGTCAGGAATGGTACAATCCTGACAGATGATTGACCTTCTTTGTAGTCTGTCTGACGCCAAATAAATGCAGAAACCTTCAGGCTTTTAAAGTCCTGCAATTTCTTTGTAGCCGCATGTCTTGACAAAATCAGATATTAAAAAACAAACTAACCACGGCGTGCTTATTTTCTCAAATAAATACATCCAGATAAAGCTAACATCAGGGCATTTGTCTTCTGTCAGGCAGGACAGACGTGAGCATTTTGGAGTGGCACAGCCGCTGCCTCGTGTGTTGTTGAGTTAATTTGGCTATAGCCCAATTTCAGCAGCCTCGACTGCTTGCTTACTACAAGAGTGACCATTGTGCACCAGCATGCACCAGAAGCAGCTAATGTCTTCTAGACCAGTACTCTCCCCCACTCTTGTTACTTTTTTAAGGATAAAGGGATTCCCTCAGTACAGTCCTGAGCTTTTTCTGTTCCTGGTCCCTAGGTGCCCTGCAGAGGTGGCTTTGAGGCAAATTCTCAAGTTATGTGAGCGCATCTATCTCCAATTAACACCACCTTGGCTCTCAAGCCCTTGCATTTTTCAGATAGAGTGAAATATTTTTGCTTGCATAAAAATTTCTTTGTGTTAGTTTTGAACACTCTCTAATAGGCAAAACAACGACTTTCCATTTTCCTAGATCTACTCAGCTGCGTCCTTTTGACGTTATTTATTGAAGGCAGATACATTAACAGTTAACACTGGGTTTGATTTTTCTTCCCTCTCTCACAGCAAATGTTGATTCCAGCTCTTCTGATTTTGATGAAGACTGGCTTTGCTGGCAGCCTGTGGCTGGCACAACTACAAAGCTGATTTCGGGAACCTTAGAGGTTTATTTAGATTCCTTAAATGTTTTGGCTTGATGGTATCGTGGGTATTTTGAAACTTTTGAAGCCTTTTCAATTCCTAACAGCACCAGGCAGGCAGACATAGAAACACTCAGACTTGCAATAGAGTGCCATCTTTGCTTTGTTCTTTAGACTTGTAAGCATCCCCAGGTGGGCAAATCAGGAAGAAATAATGATAGAAACTGGTAGATGGGGACCACGTTCTCCCCTTCTCTCGGGAGATGATGGAGGAGGAAAGATGCTGCACTGCGTGCCCCCCCGGCGCAGTTCACTCCAGTGGCAGAGGTAGTGCAGCTGTGAAATTTGGAGCCTGTGCATAAATAGGGATTCCAGGGAGGTCAGGTATGAGCATGCACGCTGGCTCCTAGGGCTTGGCCCGCCTTTTGCCCTCAGGTACTCAAGTGCTTTTCCTCTGTCCCTGTGCTGTGTGCTGCTCAGCTTTGTATATCAAAACAGTCTGCCTTCTGCTGCCTTACCGTTGCATTTTTTTCTTTTCTTTTTGTTTGGTTCTTTTGGGGAGAGTGGAAAAAGTAGTCTTGTGGAGGAATGCTGGGGTCTGCTGTGAGGGAGGAGCATGTGCAGGCAGCGCCCCTTGGCAAAATGATGTGACTGTGCATCCATGTTTGGTGCTGGGAAATCGTGCTGCTGTGTGAGCTGAGAAGGGGTAACAGTTTTCAGTATCAGGGAGGTTTTTATGCCTGACGTTATAAAATTGATCTTCTATGGAGTGACTGAGCGGAAATAGCCACAAATACTTCTGATCTATTTCAAGAGTCTGTGTTTAGCTCCTAAAAATCTTTCAGTGCTTTCCTGTTAATGCATTGAGCAACACAAACTGCCTGAGCTCCTGTGGAAGAAGTCAGGACAAAGCAATGCTGCTGCCTTGGGCTGCAGTCTGGGGCAGGGCTTTCTGCCTGCCACATCTTTGTGTGCTTTCACTCCTGCCCCACCATTCACTCCAATGCAGTGTTGGGCTAAACCAGAGGTCTGACCAACATCACTTCTCTGCATGAGTATGTGAAAAGGACTAAATAACTGCAGTTAGCCTCCAAAGCCTGAGCGTTTGCCCTGCTGGGAGGATGGCTGAAGGATTTTGACACCAGCTGATGTAGCAGGTTTTGATCAGCAGCATGCTGCACTAGGCCAGTGCTCGGTGCGTGTCCATCCTCCTGTGGTGTACTTTTTCTTCCCTCTTCTCCCACATCTTTTCCCTGTTCTCCTACCACCTCTGAAATCCTCAGCATCTCAGCAAAACTGTGCAGACAGGTTTGCTGTTGTTGTTGCTCGAAGAGTTAATTAACTGTCTTGCAGCCTTGAGGCCCATTTGCCTTTTCCTGGTGCATCAGAGCACATAGGAGACAAAGCTGTGGATGAGAAATGTGATGGAATGCAGTTCTTTTCTTCTGCTTCCCCTGGAAGGATGGTGGGAAGTGTTTAAAGCACAGCCATGAGACTAGCTCTGATCCTTACAGAAGTGCTTTGTGGTGTACAAGGGGGATGAAACCTCCATTTGACTCAAATTTGGAGGGATCTAGTGAGTGGATGGAGAATATTCTCTTAACTTTTTAAACTCTCGTGCAGACTCCTCTGGCAAGAATGAGTATGATTCACAATGACGAGAAAGTTCTTTCTTCTGAACCAGTTTTGCAGTGCTCACCCCTGCTCTGAAACACACTGTTGGGCTCTTTGGATGCACGCTGCAGGCCAAATCTAGGAAGCTTCTATGTTTGTCATGCTGGGAAGCACTGCAAAATCGTGACTTTACATACCTTTCCTTTGCAAACTAAATATACAAACCCAGCTGTGGGAAAGTGGCTGTAACCACCGGGTTTCTTGGGCACTCTGCTGGGTAGCTCTGCCCAACCTGGAAACAGGCTGCTGGCCTCCTGCCTGGGTGGGAAAGTGGCATCTTAGGGAGATGCTGCATGATCAATAAGCAACCACTGGGTTTCCCTGGGCTGGCATATGTAATACTCACAAATACCTTCTCTTAAGGTATATGCTGAAAGGCTGTTAAAATCAGAATTGATTTTTTTTTTCCCCTGTGTGAGAGAGTGATTAGAAACAGAATACATTAGTACTGCAGTTTATAGTAGTTATAGCTGTCTTCTGTAGTTAAACCAGAACAGCACAGGGACAGGACAGGCCCTGAGGATAGAGGCGGTGGCTGCTGCACTTTTGCATTAAAAGCCAAAACAGCTCCCACCCCCACGACCCCATGTGTCTGCAGATATCAGCTAGGGCCCTGTGTCAATTAGCTCCAGTGACCACTGGATGTAGCTATTGCTTCACAGAAATACAGCCAAGGAGGCACCTTTCTGGCTCTTTTGAGATGACTTGAAATCATAACTGTGCCCACCTCTTAGTTAAAAACAGAAGTGGACCAAACTGACTATCTATAAAGTCCCAGTGTTACAGATGAACAAATTCATCAGTTGCAGGCAGTGCCCTAATGGTATGGAAATGAAAATATACTTGGCTCTTTTTGTGACAAACATGTTGAGCGAGGTGAGGTGCTGGAGCTCTTATCGAGCTGTTTATACTCAGCTGCTCTCCTGTGTTGAAGATGAGCACTGTATTTCAGTGGAATTGTGAGAGACTTTATCTGTTTTATAGGTATTCTGTAGAGAGGCAACAGATCTAGCAGAGCTGGAAGCAGAGGTTGAATCAGAAATGGGAGGAAAAACCCAAACACCCCCAAAAGGCAATTTTAAAATAATAGGTGAAAGCTAATGGTATCTAAAAGGCACAACAAGAAGTTTACCTTCTGTATTTAAAAAGACAAAATTAAGGTATTTCTGAACCAGCTAAAATTACCAAATGATTCCTTTGGCATCATTGTTTGAAACTTGGCTTTCCAAATGTGGAACACCACAGGTGTTTGGAGGTGTATACTTACCTATACTTGTGGTTTGCCAATGCTTCAGAGCTTTCCACTTTATTTGGCAGGATGCAAAAGTGATTTAAAAACAAAAACATATGCAAAAAAGAAACTTCAGGAAGTAGTCAAGAATAACTGACTCTTGCAGTGGGTACAAGTGGTATATTAAATGTGGTAATTTCAACTTAGCAGTGCTCTAAGGAACTTATGCTGATTTCTGGGCTTGATCAGAATTTTTCCTTCAGCTCACTGTGGTACCAACTAGACTGAGGTTTTCTAGCTTTTAGCATTTGTTCTGACGTGCTCTGTTTGTTACAGCTACCTTTGAATGTACAGGTAGTAACAAATATCCCTCTTTGCATAGGAAATCTTCCAAGGGCAGCACCTTTTCTCTTCCAGCCTTGCTACTGGGGCCCAAAATTGGAAGCTGGGGAGGAGTGTCAGCAGCCAGCTCTGCACAGATGTAGGCAGCCTGGTGTTCACAGCCTGCCCATCTCTCACCTGCTGCAGCATTAAGGCTCCTATGGTCTGCCAGGTCAGGATCTGTAGAATATGTCTCTCTTTGGTGTGGTGATGAACTTCTCTCTAGATGCAAGTGTATAAGTCTGCCCTAGTAGAAACATGTGCTCTTTAAAATTCCACCTAGCTTACTGGTATGAGTCTAGCAAGATGTGTCATTGAACCCTAGCAAATGAGGCTACAAAGGACAATAAGTTATTTAGCCTTGTCTCCTTCCCCAAGGCAGGATCAACTAGATCTAACCCTCCTTGACAGATATGCAGCAAACCTGTTCTTAAAAACCTCCTGTAACAGAAATTGGACACCCTTCCTCAGGCAATCCTTGCCAAAGCAGAGACTCTTCTTGCTGCTAGAAAGCCTTTCCTAAGGACGTACCTGGATCTCCCTTGCTGTAGCTTAACCCCTTGGTTTCTTGCCTTATCCTCAGAGGACACACAAAAGACTTTATTGTTTTCTTATCTGCAGCAGCCTTTGATTTATCCCAGGGCAGTCACTGCCTGCCCCTGCAATTCACATGCCCCCACCACTGCCCAAGACCCTGCTTTCTGGCTCTCTGGAGGCTCTCGCAGTCCTCCCGCGGGCTCTCTCAGGCCAGGGTACTGTGAATCTGTTTTTTTCTTTTGCTGGAACGCTCAGAGTTGTGTCTTTGCCAAGGCACACTCGACTTTCAGCAACTAAACTGTAATTTTGGTTTAGAAGGCTTTAGGGAGACAGTGCATAAATAGCGTCTTGCTACCCCTACTCACTGAAAGGGGAAAATCTTGGAGAGCTGCCTGGTTGAGTTGTAGAAAGCAGGATTGCTTGGGTGTTTGCTTCCACAGCAGACAATGGAGAATAAAGCTCTGCAACAGGAGAAGTGGGGAGCTATATGAGTAGTGTGTTGTGCCCACATGTGAAATTAAGCCCTCTGGTGCTAAACATGCAAGAGGCATCTCCAGACAGCGCAGCGTTTGATCCAGAGCACAAGCAGAATATTCCTGGCATCCTAGTGGCCAGGCTCCTCCATTCAGAGCGCTTGTGTTAGTGAGAAAAAACACCAAATCCATCCAAGAAATAAGGTGAAAAGAACTCAAACACAGTGGCTCTTCGAGCTGCTCCTTTTTAATGCAGCTTTATTTTTATATGACTGTTAGTGTGAATATGAGACAGATCTTGCTTTCCCCCCACTGCCTTCCCTCCCCTTTACCATGGTGCATTTTAAATCAAGCTGTCCTCCGTAGCTCTGCGGCAAATCTGCACATTTCTGGTTTTGCTCTTTCAGAGGATAATTTCTCCTGTTTAATGAGATCTGAGAATGAAGTCAGGCATGAGTTGGAGAAAGGTCACAGCATGTGCTCAAAGGTATATTAACTACTGTTGGAGCTGGCATCCGTCGACTTCCACGAGGACAAAATTAAGCAGCAAACAGTAAATACTTCCACTAGCACTTTATTACAAGCAGGACCATTTACAATGAATAAGAATTTGAGAAGCTTCAAGGATGAAATGGGGATGCTCACAAATAAAAAGAAAAATCTTACTGCTTGGATGTAGAATGTGATTCCAGTCAAGGTTAATGGGGAAACAGTTAATGAGGGGTACAGAATCCAAAGGCTGCATAGATGCCATATTGGGTCTTACACAGGTAATTAATGCTACTGACTACTGCTAAATGGCTCTACCTGAGCACATTTTCTCTAACAGGAACTTTAAATCCCCCACACTGTATACAGGAGCACTCTCCTGATGCTTTACGACTCCCACTAATGCTGAACAGGCGAAATCGGAACCAATTTCTTCCACTCGTTTCCAGGATGGTGATTTGCATCCATCACCACCACAATACATCCATCACTCAGGGCCCAGTGGTGCAATGGCAAGTTTGGCATCAGCTTTGCAGGGGGCAGGATCAGACCTTGAATGCGTGTAGCAGAAGAATAATGACTTTTTGCCATTTAGACAGCATCTTCACAGCAGGAAGGACTATGCAGAGAAGGCAGCTCCCTCTCTGTGAGACTATTCTCTATTGTCATCTCCCCTTATAAGTTTTAATTTATTTTTTGGGGCAAGTCACTTTTCTACAGGGTCCAGACAAATGTTGCAGCTCTGTGGGCAGCACAGTAAAAAATGGAAAGAGCTGAAGGCGGAGGATGACTGAGAGCCATCCTCTACCTAGGCAGAGAGTAAGGATGCAAAAACCCCACTCCTTCCCCTCTCATCTGCTTCTGGAGTCTGACCTGCACTGAGTGCCAGGCATGAGAAGAGGAAGAGCAAGAGGAGATTATTTTGAGGGAAGGATGAAGACTGCATGGGGGAGACTGTCTGGTTTTGTTGTTTAAAAATATTTTGTTTTCTCTTCCTCTCGCAGAGGCTTTAAAGTAGGGCATTTGTATACACAGTTCTTTCCAGCCAGCGCTCATTGTATTGACAGGAATCACTTCAGCTGAACAGTTTCATCAATGTGCTCGAGCCTGTTTGTAGGTGGCATCCGGAGGGCAGATTCCGCTCTTATCCAAGACCTAGGCCTATTCCATTACAGTCTTTAAAAACATCTCCCAGGTGCACTTAGGCATTGCTTTTCTTCCCCATCCCCTCACGGCCCTCCTTTTTTCCTTCTGTTGTTTCAAATGAAATGGTTTGAAAAGCCTGGGCCCTGCATCTTTTGGGCAAGGAACGTCAGCCTCTCAGGCTTAAGCCTCCAATTGTACCTGCCCTTGATGTCATACAGGCGTGAAGCTTTGCAGGAGGGATAGTCTCTCCAGTGCTGAGTTGTTGCACAGCACTGATAGCTGCCAAATTGCACCTATTGATTGTGGTGTAAGAGAGGGCTTCATCAGCCTTTAATTGGGCCCATTCCTAAATGGAATACAGTCAGAGTGAGCTGTGCTGCTGAGTCTAAACAGCCGTGCTGAGTGGAGCTAAGTATCTCATAAACAGGTCACAATTTGTATCCTTTTTGAATTCCACGGGATCTGGGACTTACAGCCTTTCTGGAAATGTTGTGCTCTGGCTTAGAGGAACAGAAAAATGATGCAAGGCTTTGTGCACAATTCCAGCACGTGTGCCTTTCCTTGCCTGGAAGTGGTATTTGCTTTGACTTATGATTAAGCACTTCAAAGAGTGCCTGTCTGTGTCCTGGTTAGAACATACCAACCGACACCAAGCAGGTAGCACTGTGACACCCTAGTGAGCCTGGCCCCGGGCAAGCTTCCCACAGTGATTCTCCTGTTATGGTTTCTCCTTGCTGTAAAGCAGCAGCACAACTGGAGCCAAACCAACCAGCCCAAGTTGAAGTCTTTGGGTGGCAGGGGGACATGGAACAACAGTTTCTTCAAGCGCTCTGCTTTTCTAGCTTGCTAGCACTTCAGAACAGTGGGCTTTGGTTAATATATTCCTCTTGTTGCCTTTGGGAGTGACTCACAGATTCAATGAATGAATACAAATTCTGATGCTGATGGTTTCCTTTTCCTTCTCCCCTTTCTCCTCGGCCAAGTTTGCATTTCTTGAGATACGTCATAGTTTTCAGGGAGCAAACCTTATTTTGCATTCAGGTGAATGTGTTTTGATTAGAGTTCATGCAATTCCTTTCCTAATGTGACATTTTTTGTTAACGCATCTACTAGCTGTACAGCAGTGGTGGGATAGGAGGCAAATGAGATGATTATGGTATGCAGAATGAATTCAAGTATATTGAAAACTTGATGTGAGATGGAGTTTGGTCTTACTAATTCTTCTGACCCTCTAAGTTCATAAATGGAAGAGACCTGTGTGTTTCCTGCTGCAGCCTAGCCCTCTTCAATGCTTTTCCTGCCAGATTTTAATGCCTCGTTTTAAAGACAGTACCTGTTTTCAATAGCGTTTAGAAGCTGTTTCAACTGCATGAACTTAAGTCCTCGGAGGATTTAGGCAGTCAATGGAGTGGAGGATTTGGCCCTCTCTGTTCTAAATGCTGACAATAACAATCCCATTCTGGCTAAACTAACGTGAGGTTAAGGTTAATGCAAAGCTAAATAAATAAATAAAAAGCAACACGCTCCCCCTTTTGCCCCCCCTTGCACTCCCAACTCGTCTGGCAAGTCTAGGAGGAATGCTTGTGAACCTGTTTGTAGGCTGGCTAACGTGAAAACCTTTCTAATCCTGGTGAATTTAACTTGCTCGCATTCCTTTGAAGGTCCCTCTCCTTGGTGGGTATTGAGGCTCTATTGCCATGATGCATTTTTATACCACATTCCCCAGGAGTTAGCACTTGCCATGGAGACCTGCACTTTGTCTTTTAAGCAGATAAAAAGAGAGGTCAGTCAGATGTAATTCCACAACTCCTCGTATAAACAATTTAACCTCTGCAGCAACATACTTGCTTGGAATTACTCCCTCAGATTCAATTCCCTTTTCCTGCTCCACTTGTAAAAATGGTTAGTGTCCTCTATAAAGTGCTGCTCAGCCAGGTCCAAGGCTTGCTGTGGAGTTGTAGAATAAATGTTAATCTAATACAGGTTACTGGGTCAAATGCAATCACAGGCTTGTGGGAAAAGCTTAATACTGTTCTGCTTCTTCTAACACAGTAAACCTGGATATTATATGATAGGTTAAATACCACTGAACCATGGCGAGAATTTTCTTGAAAGTAGGATTTAGTACAAAGGAAACTACACTGGAATAGTGACCTAGGATTGACTTTGCTCTCCGAGAGCATTCTAAGAAGCTGAGGTATGCTGTGAAAATTATCTCCCTGAAAACATTAGGTGCAAATATCCCTGGGTCAGGGGATGGCCAGCTACAGCAAGGCTGATGCAGCTAATAAAATGCTGTGCCTCTTTTTATACTCCTTCCTTCTCACTGTAGGAAAGAGCATTTTGCCTTTTTTCCCCTTGCAGCAACTGTGAAGCCAGCATGGTGCGTCTAGCTCCAACTTCTGATATCTGAGATTGTGTAAATACACACTTAAAAATATATATCTTTATCACTCATATGAGTGCTGACAGTTGCTTATTTCCTACAGGCTGTCTTGTGTTATCCCTTGCTGTCATTTACTTCTCCGTCCCGCAGCGATGTCAGTTTGGTGCAGTATTTCACCGTCTTTAGTGCAGCTTTTGTTTGTCCTCAGTACTGCCATGAAGGGGAGCACAGAGGACCCAATCCTGCACCCAGTCCTGCCTTGGTGTGGCGATCCACGCCAGCTGACAGCCTGGCTTAGTCTCCTTCCATGCTGTAAGTTGTCTGTCCTCTGTGCTAAAGGACTCGTTTTCATGTCCTGCTGTTTGTTTACAGAATGAGGGCAAACAGGCACAAAGACAAGGGGCGTTGGGGCCTCCATCTCGTGTTTGTTATTTTAACCAACCAAAGTGACTTAGCAAGAGGACTCTGGGTGGTGCATGGGGAGAGGATTCCGCAGCGTGCCAGGGCTGTGAGTGAAGTCATGGCCTGGATTGGTTTGATCTGTTAACAGAAATGTAGCGATTACAGCCTAGTGAAATATGGCATATGAATGTCCAGCTTTCCTTGTTGGTTAAAAAAAAAAAGGAAAAATTCCCCATCCCACTGCATCGCAGCGGTGTAGTGTCAAAATGCAACCCCAGCAGTGATGGTTGTATTCTCAGAGCGGTGCCAAAGCTTGGTTTGTGTGGGTGGTGAGAGCCGGGGTCAGAGCAGCCTGCGGCAGAGGCAGGAGTATAGCCAATGTTTTGTTTGTTTTTAGATCTGTTGCAACATTTTGTGCTCAAGACCAACTTCCTGCACCAGACTTTGTGCTGAGTGCCACGTACTGCAAGCACTGCATAACTCGGCACATCTCAGAATTCTTTTTTTTTTTTTTGGGTGGGGGGTCTTTAATACA
The DNA here is from genome assembly GCA_016647715.1 of Pavo muticus. Lineage (NCBI taxonomy): Eukaryota > Metazoa > Chordata > Aves > Galliformes > Phasianidae > Pavo > Pavo muticus. Next base: position 2,391,218 of record JACDJE010000029.1, on the reverse strand, counting down.
GAAATGTGACTTCACTCCTTTGGTCGTCAGAGGTGTGCAAGGAAGCTCTAAAAGCTGGTGGGCTGTGGTGGCAAGGGCTTTCCCTCCATTTTGTACAGGATCCAGGTCACTCCTACTCATGCACAGAGAGTTCTTAATTGGGGTACGGTAGCCCTGCATCCCAGTCAGCCACACATGTCCAGCTGCACACTTCCAGATCTCCCAAAGGCGATACAGCTTGGGCTGCTGGTGTGCCATGAGTTAATGTCACTTGTATCATCTGTGCAAGAGCTGGAAGATGATCTCTGTGTATTAGCAATGGATAGGATTGGGGAAATAGCAAGCACCACACATACACACCTCATCTGTAGAGAGAAGGTGGCTGAGGGAGAGTAGGGAGAGTAGATCTTGAGGACACTGAGGTTTTGGGAGACCTTCAAGCATTTCAAGCAGAGGGTTTGAGCTTTCAGCAGACGATGTTGGAGCTTTTACACAAATGTGCCTTTATAATTTCATTTTATGCTCAGGAGTATGACTGCAGATTTTCTCTTGTCTAGGGAAACATAAGAGTGTGCTGCTCAAAGCTCTGCTGAGTGAGAGCAAATGCTATGTCTGTGCTGTTTTCTCTGTGTTAGTCATGAGACCCTCTTAACCTTTGATTCCCAGGCTCCATCCTTCATTTCATCTTCTGTAACCTCTTTTTGCCAGCATTTTATTACATCAGACCATAGAATTATAGAATCATTTGAGTTGGAAGGGACCCGTAAAGGTCATCTAGTCCAACTTCCCGGCAATGAACAGGGACACCAGTTTATGACACGTACTTCTTTGCACTAAAAGATGGAACAATATCATAATCGTTTCTAAACACTCAATTTGGGAATGATTGGGGTGTATAGCAGTTCTCATCTATCTTTTCAATATCTAGATTGGTGGATTGGTTCTGTCCATTAGGATTTCTTTATGGTTCAAGATGGGGGGATGCTGCTGGCACAGCAAGTGGTTTTTGTCTAGCAAAGGTTCCCAGTGGCATGGTGTGAGTGGCTCTGACTCTTTTCTGGCCCCAAAGCCAATGCACAAAAGGCAGAAAGAAGGTTGCCCAAAGCAGAGGGCACTGATGAGATTTTCTAGATACTTGCAGGGGTGTTTCTTTTCCCTTTAAGGAATAATTCAACAAAAAAAAGTGACATTTTAGCAGGCCATTTGCTAAGCTCTGCATGTTCTGTGTATTTTAGTGTGTGAACAAATTAGATTATGAAAGGTAATGTATTAGTGATTTGACAGTAATGTGGAATCTTGGAAGCATTAATCGCTAATGCGCGTTTCATAATTTCAGCTAAATGATCTCAGTTGAAATGCAAGAGTGGCAATTGAAAAATTCCTTGAGATTGCAGTGAAACCTTCTACTGTAACGCAGATTACTTTGATTTACTGCAAAATACTGCAAGGCAATAGGAAATGTTCACAGCAGCTGTGTTTAATAGTTACAGTAGAAATGTGTGATGAAATGGTATATTCATGTGTGTGTTTATCCTATATAATACAAGCTTCATCCATCATATTCATGTTGCATGTTTTCAAAAAACAACAATAATACAACAAAATGCTTAGAGTACCACAAATTGCTTTTACCACTTTCATCCGTATTTAAAAATATCTAGGGACTGTAACTGAGAGCTGGGCCCAGAAATCTGATGGCTGCTCAGGTGTGTGTGAAGAGAGTGCTTTGACAAAGAATATTGGAGGAGCCTAAGCTCACCTCTGGGGTTGCACCTACCTGGGTAACCACGGGCCTGGTTGTTAGTCCCATTGCCACAGGTAATCACCATCCCTACGGTAATAAAGAAGGATGGAACTTGGAAAGGAGGAAAGAACTTAGATTGGAAACCAATGCTGTGAACATGGTCAGGGAGCTATCTCTGGGAGAAATACCCCAATAGAAGCAGTGGGGTGAGGGCATAGTGTGACCTTTGCATTGCGAGAACTTGGGTAACTGTAAGGAGTAAGAAATTCTCTTGCTCCTGGGTTACTTCCCAGAGAAGCTGTGAGCTGGTGGGGTGGGTCAGGTTACGTATTTTTGAATGGAGGCCATGGAGTTGTTTTTATTAGGAGTGTTACTTACTTCTGTATTTCCATGTACATACTAACTCCATGTGAATGCTAACCTGCCTGTGTATGAAGCTGGGAACCTGTGAGGGTGACAGCCAGGATAGCGGCTGCGTTCTGCCAAGTCTTGCTTTGCCTCAGTACCATAACCATCAGCATCTGGCAGGCTGTGCAAATCTGAGTGGCGCTGCATCTTTCCTTCTTGTGGGACATGATCAGCAGTGAGAGCTGGCCGTGATGGCATGTAAATGGGCATAATTCGGTTTCAGAAGTAACGTGCAGTAGGATGAATTCTCACAGCCCCCAGAGTCCTTATCTATCCTCTGGGCCCATTCTGTTTGTGAAGTTACTCTTGCATATTCTCAGGCTATGAGTTTGTCTTTGCAGGGACCAAGAAGCTTTGTTTTCTTTGAAGTGGAAGCTGAGATTTTTAGGCTATGCCATCTTGTCTCCTGGGCAAGAACACACCTGCTTACTGAGCCATCCCAGTATGTGGTGTTCATCTTCAACGTGAAACATTACCAGCTTGCAGGTGATGAATCCGGCATTGTGCATGGATTAAATATCTCTTACAGCCTCTTCTGCTGCTAACAGACTCTCGTTAGTTAAGAATTGGTGTTTGCACAGTGCAGCACTTCCTCAAGTAATCCTCATTTTGCTGAGTAACCGTGGTGATCTTGAGGAGTCTTTACTTCTGCCTCTTCTTTGTAATGCCTGATGCATGAAGCAGGGCTGCTTTAGAAGAATGGAGGTGAGAGCACTGAGCTCTCTTCCAGTGGCAGCGATATTGGCAGTGAAGATGATGTCTGACCCCCCTTTCATCACAAACCATAGAGTATGGTTATCTAATGCATATTAAGTAGTGGAGAAGCATAAAAAACAAATTTCCCCATTGAAATGACTTTACTCTGTGTGAGGAAAAACAAGGCTAGCCCTCATAAAACCAGAATTCTCTTCAAATCAAGAAAATGTTGTTTATCATGTTTAAACTACTGTGCTTACCGTGCTTTGCTTCTACCACACTGTGAGCCTTCCTGAGGGTCTGCATTTCCCAAGTCAATTCCAAAAGACCAATAAATAAATGGACTGCTACTGTTTGTAAAGAGATTTCAGCAGAGGCAATATGGGATCTAATTTAATTCCAATGCTAGAAAACTGATGAATTTCTTTGTGTAAAAACCTTTGACAGGACTCAGTGGGCCCTTTAAGCCTGCCCAAAAAGGGCTTTTCAAGCTGGCCGATGAAATTATGGTTGTACCGGTGACTTCCATAAATGTATCTCTGTATCACCATCCCTTTTGTCTCGTGCTGCTGAGTCTTCAGGGAATGTCAGAATCCCTCATTCTCCTTTCTGAAGTGGAGGGCGCTTAAAAGAAAAACGACGCCTCTGCATTTGAGCTACATCACAGATCTATCTCAGAGGCTTTCGGAGTGTAAAGAGAGCAGAGATTTGTCTTCTAGTGGAATGTTTTCAACACCTTTCGTACGATTGATTCATTTTTATACTTGATTGGTTTCACAGAACCCAAGGAAGCACCTGGCGCTTTTCAGAGTGTGTAGAAAGCATCTTCTTCACCTTGAAGAGTTCTGTTTTTCCCACTGGGCCGTCTATGCTGGCTAATGGAAAGCAGCTCAGACTCCTGAGCTAGCAGATAGTTTCCTTTAGTATCGAGGTGTCATTTTCAAATGAAAATACAGCAGGTATTTTCAATTTTGTTGCCCTTGCAAAACTAAGATGGAGGAAAGACAAGGAACAGCTACGTGCTTACAAAAATAAAGCAACAAAAACCAGCTAACAAACCCAAACAAAAAACCCACCCAAACTGGAATAACACAAGACAGTGTATTTTGTATATGTGGGCTGAGTTCATCTCTTGCCCCTGTGCTCTCTTTTTGTGCTTCATTGAATTCAGTATCAGGTTGTAGGTTTCATTTCTCATACTTGAGCCCCATGGGATATGGGTGTCTGGGACATCACTATGCCATGAGCGTTCTTTGTAGATGTGTTGTAACAAACAGCAAAATTCCTTAAGCAGTATTAAAGGGCTTCTGATTATGCTCGGAAACATTTGCTGACATGGAAAATAGGATTTTTCACAGATCAGGGTTACTTTTCCATGCTGTCTATGGAGCTCGCTCGCATAAAATTGGAAGAACAGCCAGGTTTCCAAACAGCTGTAATGGAAACATGATTTTTTTTTTTTAATAAACTGCAAATGTAATAGTTAATGATAAGTTTTCATTGTGAGCAATTAGCAAGCAGTATCAGCTGATAAAGCAGTATCAGATGATAAATTTCTATTACAGAAAAAAAACATAATCAAAATCTGCAAACGAATTTGCCGAAAATATGTTTAAGTGAAAAGAGAATGTGATTATTTTCTTTATTGTGCTGCTTAATGGGGGTGAGGACAGTGATATGACAATACCAAAAACCACGTTGCAATCAGCAGCTTCCTGCACCTACATATGTTGTGTGGATGTGGGATTGAACCCTTCTTTCAGAAGACTTGGCTTTTGTTTGAAGGTGCCAGGCCTGGGCATGGCTTGTCTTTTCTGCTGCTGAAACTCACCACTCACCACCTCATTGTGCTCCCATACACTGTTTGGTCTCCAGAAATGTTCAGCAAGTGTCGATGAATGTCAGCAGTTGCCATTGTTTCTGCATGAAGTTCAGTGGCACACCTTTGCTTTGTAGGCACTTCCATGTCAGACGCCATTTTGTCAGACCGCCTTGTACTTACATTCTGGAAAGTCTGGTGTTGATTGTTTGTGCCAGCTTGTACAAATCACACTCTTGCTATGTAGGAAGTGTGCTCAGAAGCACAGAGGTTCCTCAGCTGCTGTAATACTCAGTCATCTTTGTCACAGCCATGCTGAATCCTAAAATTACAAAAGAGAATTTTGCCTGGTGCTTGCAGGATTCCATCTCTTGGGAGCAAGAGCACAAACAGTGAAGTGTCAAAGGGAGAAACACAAGGTTAGATTACCTTTACAATTAAGAAAGATATATATACATATATTTGTTAGTTAAACCTGTAGAACACGCAGTGTAGGGAAGGGGGAGTAAAGAAGTTACAGGCTGTGATGTCGTCCTGAATCTTTGCAGTTCCGCCAGTTTTTTTTTCACATACTCTTTCATCTCACAACAGAAATGTTCCTATTTATTCACTGCAAAACCAATTCTCCTGCTTCATTTGTTGTTCTGTAATGTGTCAGGTGGAATGCGAGATCTAAACTTCAGTGCAGAGTTTAGGAATTTACGAACACATATGTAGCAGGAAGCCTATAAGTGGACGCGTTGCACATCGTGTTATGTCCTACCCCAAGGTTACTGATTTATCTGAAAGCAGTATGGCAAGGTCCAAATAGCTGGCTGTATATCATAAATTTAGGGTAAAGAAAAATGCACATTTTTAGCACTGCAGCTAAATCATCAGTGGAAGAAAATTCCCAAGAGATGTGATAGATTGAATATTCAAATGAAGACTTTCTGAATGAGAGAAGTCCCTGAGGTGGATTCTTTGGTCTACGTTAGAGGTAAGGTCAAATGATTATCTAGATGATAAATGGTCCTGTCTGGCCTTAAAATTCATGTATTTATTAAAAATAAACAAAACCCAAACAGATTTACAGCCTCATTTACCCTCGTACTTTAGCCTAGAGAAGAAAAGACTGCACCATCATACGTATATTCTCTGTTGGCATGGGGAAGGAGCAGGGCTGCCCTCACCTCTCAGACAGCAGGAGTTTGTGTGCGTGCATAAAGGCTTGGCTGGAGGTGGACTCCTTCCTAGAAGCATACTTAATTTGATTTAATCAGTTATTAACTGTTGTTTTGGGGGGGTTAATTTTAGAGGTGGACTGTCATGTGTTACTTTACCAGAGGCTTCCTGGCATTATCAACTTGTAATTTTTATTTTTCAAAAGCGTGTATGTTGATGTATGTATTTATTTGCGATTGTTAATCCCTTCAAACTGTGGGTTGTTTAGTTGGTGCTCCTTAAGTGAGACTGGTTGCATGACACACCACGAAATTCAGATATCTTGAAAATATCCTGAGATGAAGGGCGAGTAAACTGGCACCTGAAATTACTAGTTACACTTAAAAATGTGGATACCACCTTTAAGCAAAATCACAGCATCAAGCAGAGGCTGTTATGTCATCCTCATGGGGATAGCATCCCAGGAATCCAGTCTGTGGTCTGTTTGATGTAGGGAGAATACACAGGCTGCTGAAAACCTGTAAATAGCATTGGGATCTGAAACATATTTCCAGACAAAACTTGTTCTGCCTCCCAGTAAGTAGTAATTTTCTACCACCAGATTTGTGTTAGATCAATCTGTATGAGATCCAGGTGTAGAAAAAGCTAAATGGTTGCCTCGCTATTGCTTGACTTTAAGCAAGGTGAAGAATAATGCATTAGCTCAAACAAATAACGTACCTTATAAATTGAAAACACTGCAGAGAGAATCTTTTAGGCCAAGTTTTTAAACTCTCTAGTGCTTAATTTCATGGAAGCATCAGGTAGCTGCAAGCCATTCCGTTTCTGATAGATGTGAAGTGGGTGCTAGTTCTGGTTGCCTGGTTTGTTGCATTAAGATACCAGCGGTCTGTTTAGTGCTGCCTTCAGATGGTGTCAGTGGAGTGCAGCACTGAAACGAGCAGAAAGGAGCTCATTCCTGGGTGACGATGTAATACTATATTGTGATGCTTTTTTATAGCAAATTCTTTTTCCTTGGAGTGAAGGGAACGGTGAAGTTGTTTGCTTTCTTTCTTTTTGTCTTCTGAAAACGCCATTAACCTGTGACAGAATGTCTTCTGTCTTAATGTTGGGCAATGATTTTTTTATATGCATTAATTACTGTTCTTGTCAGTGAGCTGGGTGTTTGAAGGCCTGATCCAGCATCCCTAGGTGTAAATGGAAAGTCTCCTGTAACTGTAAACATAGCTGGGTTGCTGTTTGATTGTGTTAGGCAAGTAGAGTGAATCCAGAGAGTGGCTCGCAGTCATATTCAACGTGATAATTTTTCTTCTTTTTTTTTTGCTCTTACTGTATCAGTTTTAACTATCTCTGTCTTTTAAAAGGAAGGCTGAGATTTTAGTTTATTTACAAAATTAACGTCAGGCTTGAATCAAAGTCTTCTCTTAGATCTTCTCATAAGTATATGTCAGGAATAGTAACAAAACCACCTGAAGCATCCATTCATATACCTAGAAATAGTTTATGGGCACACTGAAAGACACTGATGTTATCTTTTTAATATTGTGAGGAATAATCCTATTAAAGAAGAAACAAGGAAAACTGTTATGCCCACAAGGCAGAATTATCCAAAGTTGATTGGAGCAGCTCAAGTTACTCTACAAAGCCCAATCTGTGCGCTGGCCTATCTTTCCATCAAGGCTTGGTGAATGAGCAATAATTTGTGGATTCTGCTCATCTCTCTTTGCTAACTTTGTTCTGTGGAATTAGATACAACTTTGACAAATTAGAAGTGCCCCCTAGCCCCACTGTCTTTGCCACAGCACAGTCTTCCAATTGTGCCTGGTTTTCTGAAGTTTGGCCACGTCAGAGCCATCAATGGCAGCCCTTCCACAAGCCTACACTTTTTAATAAGCGAATCTGTCAGCACTGGCTTCGCCAGGTCTTGCAGCCTTCTCTTAATCCTCAATGGAAATTGCCCTTCCCTTTGCGTTCCCTCTGCTGTGACGTACTTGGACTCTGAAATAAATATCCCCTTTGTTTACAGTGTGCCCGCAACAAAATTAACCTTTGGGATTAATTGCAACACAGAATGGGCTGTGTTTCGTCTTTCCTTATGGCACAGGTCTGAGATTAAATAAAACTCAGCCACCTGCCTAACCAGTGTCTGTTACTTTTCTCAATGCATCCCTGGTATTGCTCACGGTATTTTAAAAGATGGTGCTGGATACTGAGCTTTCCTCTTTTTCAGAAAAGTTAATGGAGGTTTCATGTAGTGGCCTTTGGGACCGATACATCTGCAGATGACTTGAAGCGAAAGGAGAGTGGGATTGGGATTGAGCAGTGCTATCTCCTAACTGCAATAAGAGCCATAGTCATAACCAAGCCAGGTGGTTTGTGATTCGGTGCAGGAAAGCAGAGCTCCCGAAAACCACCAATACATCGCTCTGCTCTGACATTTCTTATCCCCCCTTCCTAACATGAAGGAGTTTTGGACAGTGCCTGAGGGGAAGTTCATTTCTGGACCTTGTCTGAGTTTAAATGCTAAAATGGGTAATGAAATAATGAAGCGTTAGCATCTGCTTGCTAGCCCTGTGGAGATGGACTCAAGTACTTTAGTTCTGTATGGGCAACTGAAATTCCTGTTTGGTCCTTGTAGCAAATTTGTGTATGTTGCCTTTGGCTCATGATCTTTTCACAGATAGGCATCTATCTGTCTTTGGGTCTGGTGTCCCTTGGTCACACATGAGAGGTTAAAAGATGAACTTGTTGCTCTGTTCTGATAATATCATCTTTGGCTCAGCACACTGCTGCTGAGAAGAAATGTTTCCCATGTATCCAGTTATCTTAGTTCAGCATTGAAGGAAGACGAAGATGATCTGCACTGTGTGTATCAGTGTGCCCCTATATCTCATTTTATGTAGAACTCTAGTGTTGTTCATTCTTCGACCGAGACTAAAGAAGAATTTTAAGCTCAAAGGTAACCAAGTTTCCACAATGCTGGGGAAAGTAGGAGGCTGGACAGGGAAGAGACACGCTATCAGAGCCTTTATTGAAAGCATGATTTCAGTGTGAGTTCACGTGTTATTTAACACCAGAGAATCCACACAGGAAGGAATCTCATAATACTCCTGCTGCCAGAAAACCTTCAGTCAGACATTTGTGCCGTCTCAGACACAGAAGTCAATCAACCGCAAGAACCAAATAAGAAAGAAACCAGACTTCATTAGTTCCAATCCTCATGGTACTATTTCTTTCATTTATGGTTGTTGGGGAAGCAGAGATGGCCTCCCAGTGATGCATGTGCTCCACGCCTTCATCACCTCGGGGTTAGCGCTCCGTGCTTGGGGCCGCTCTTGCAAAGGACTTCAGCGAGCACAGCCCATGGCAACCTTTCTCTTGAAGGTCACCCACTATTAGCCCATAAATCTCGAGCTTTGTGCTCTGTTCTGGCTACCTGTTTATTTCAGGATATAATTCAAGGTGTTGGTTATGATCTTATTAAGCCCTTAAAGGCCTGGGACAAGGTTAGCTGAGAAAATTGCTTCTCCCTCCCACCCCCACTTCGTGCCCTATCATGGGAGTTATGATCTGTTGGGTCCCTGTGATTACTCTCCCTGCAGCTAACAGCATGGCTTTGTGTGCCTCTGCAATGTGCGTCTCCGCCAGCCTGAACAAGTCCAGGTATAGTGAATGCATTATGAGGCACACGACTTCAGTTAACATTTTGAAATTTCTATAGTGCCTTTTTTTCTTTTTTCTTTTCCCCAGATGTATCTGAGAGCTTTATTCCTTGGTGGCGTGTGCCATCAAATCCTGGGTTTGCTGCTTTTGGCCGTGTTCTTGTTGCGGTGTATGTTTTTGTGAAAGCATAATGCCTAAAAGCTCATGCAAGTGTTAATGCTTGTTGTTTTGTGATGAAACATGGCAGATGAGATCGCTCCCTGTGACTGCTCATGCTGTAGCTTGGGAAACCTGGAGCAGTGAAGCCTGAGAACTGAGCTCCAGAGACAGCTGGGCGATGCTTGAAAGGTCACTGGAGAGTGCCGGAGGATTGAAGAGCTTCTCGGTGCGGTGGGAAAGGCCGAAGGAGGCATAGTTGGGAAATAGAGCAGGAAGGCAGGGAGCAGAGCTAAGAAATGGGTGCTATCTCCAGGACTCCCTTGGAAGTTCCCTTGAGGACCTCGTTAAGAGAAAGTTCACTGCAACTCTTAGCGCACACAATCATTTTTTTGATTTTGCAAACATTGCTTCCTGTGTTAAACCTTCCAGGTCCTTTGTGTCAACTCTTTTACACTTCAAAAGAAGGTGCTTAATAGACCAAACTAAAAGATGTGCGATGTGTTGGATTCTGATGGCTTTTTTTTCTTTGCCTTGTCGTAGCTGGTCTCACTGTACCAGCAGGGCCGCTGCCTGTAGCTGTTCCCCTGCTAAGCTTCGTACCACACCTGCTAGATTTGCTTGTGTTGGGCTTTTATCAAAAAGGAAATGAGCAACAATATTTTACATTTTAAGTAAGAAAATGTTATCCTTTGCTCTCCCTTTGTGCACGACGTGATGTTAATGCTCTCGCTGAAGCTTGTGTTGCGGATACAGATTTCACATCATTGGGTGGTCTTGCCTTACAGACCGCAAGTCTTGCAATACTCGGTGCTAGCAGACAGAGTCAGCAAGTGCTTTCAGTGTGGGGCCAACCAGAGAGCGACAGCATTTGCAACAGCTTTCGAGGTTTTAAAGCATTTGTTTTTCTCCATCATTAGAACAGAGGTGAGGGCTCCTGAGCATTTCACAGGAGAGAATTTTGTGAAAGAAGTAGCATTTATGATTTCTTTCCTTCCCGGTGTTGGAGCAGCCTAGCCCAGGCCTCAGAGATCTTCCTTTTGAAAACTTTGCTGAAACAGATATCTCTGTGAAATGTTCCCGCTTTGACAAAAGCAGCATATTTTGATCAAGAAAATATTTTGCTAAAAATCGTTCCAGCCAGTTCCCCTTTGAGTGACTTTGATCACTCCAGTTAACTGTTCTAATTCAAGTCAGTTTTCCATGCCAGCAAGCTGTCTGTGGAGCAGATTCTGCTCCTGCTGGCAGAGCAGTCTTTTCCTTCCTTTAGAGCAACATCAAGAGCTGTCCCTTATTACGCTTACCAGGAGAAGAATTTATTGTTCCATTATTCCATCAAATTATATAAATGAAATATTGGTGATAATTCTAGCTCATCAATAGCAATACGTTTACTCATTATCTATGCCAGGCTGAAGGTGTATAATTAAACTATATGAAGGACCTTGAAGTGATGTTAGCATTTTAATACGGAGAAGTAGAAAAATTCATGGAAGGCTGAATCTTGATTTGTAATTTCACTGAGGTCACTGCAGAGCCTGTGACCATGTGTGACACTTATGGATATAATAATGAGCCATGCTTAAGTTCAGCTAAAACCCTGCAAGATGCTGGCAGTCAAACCTGCGAGCACTTGCAAAGAGACTATTAACAACTCAAAAATGATCCAATGCTTAAGCAAAAGCTGTGGCATTACTTCTGCTTTCCTAAATACTCTTCTGCTGAAGGAGCTTTGACCCACTTTTGATGTGCATGAGATCGATTTCAAGTAACCGCAAGCATTACAGTCACCCCAAATTAGGAGTTCTGTGTGACACTTTAATGAGAAACTGGTGTGAAACTTGACTATTTTGACCAAAGATTGCTTGGAGAGTTGGGGCTTGTTCTGATGAGAATTGCAAAATAGAAACTCAAGGGTTGCAAATCTATGTGGATGGTAGGAAGCCTTCACACCAAGTTCAAATCGAGTTTCACATGTTCGTTGTGTTGGGTCTGGACTTTGGCTCTGCCATGAACTTTCTGGCTCTGAGATTTTTCATATTCAGAACCTTCATGTCCCTGGAGAAGTAAGTGGCTTCTCAGCCCAGTGAGGTGAACCTGTGGGTGGGAGACAGCTTGGCTTGGAACAACCTACTGAGCAAATTTGTTCCAGCACTGGGTTAATGTGTTGTATAAGCTGATTTTGGGGGCTTATGCAGAAACTTGGCTTTGTGCTTGGTGCTAGCTGCACACTGGCTGGGAATACATTTGAAAAGACTAAACTTGGCCATGTTCTCCTTTGAAATAAATGGGAATTGGGTTCTTTTGTGCACCATATATATTTACCTATATTTGGATGCTGATTACATGTAGCAGTGAGAGTTGGTGGTGTTTCATTCTGTAAATGCACTCTGTGTGGACTCAATTCACGTGACAGGAGGGGAAGGTGATGCTTCTTACTGCCTGTCATGATGAAGCCTTCAGATCACACTGGCTGGGAGTTCCCAGAGATTTTGGCTGTCCCTGAGAGTGACAATCTACAGTGTTTTCCTGGTAGCAATAACAGTTTAGATTATATTTAACCCAAGTGCTGGGGGGGAGTTACTGTTGTTTCTGTTTGCATCGTTATTTTTAACATGCTAAATTCTTTGGCCAGCTCTTTAACAGCCATGAAGGAATCTGTTATCTCAGACCAAGGCTGCTGCTGGAGCTCACCAAATGTCCAGATCCTGCACCAAAAGGGATGTAACGTGCACCTAGCCCAATGAAATCTGTGATTGCACGTTGAGGGATGTAGGTGTGTTCCCAAAGCTACTGGCTTGTCTCTGCTCAGTGCTGCCCGTGTCTGCCCTCATCCAGTGCTTCTTTCTGAACTGGCTCAGGAAACTGATGCAGCTGGGCAGGCAGGAGAAGAACCCACAACTCCTTAACGCCTTATTTTATAAGCAGGAGAACTTGTTGTGAATCTCTAGCTTATGGAAGAAAGGACTCAATATACCTGCAGTAGGTTGGAGGTGCGGAGGCAGAGCGGTGTGGCTCTAGTTGTTGGTGCTATGGCCTTTATACAGCTGATAACTTGTTCACGGGGTATACAGAATCCCTTTTCCTCTTATTTCTTTCCCTTGTGTTTCTGCAATTCAGCCATAGATGATTTTCCTCTCCCCAAAATGCAAAGCAGCATGCAGGGACTGCATAAAATGGGGAGCTATGGAAGGTGATGAGCATTTCCTCGTGAAAGCAGCAGCTGTCTTGCCATCCCATTTCTCCATCTGGGTGGCACAGGGCTTACTTGAGCCAAGGGCTTGGCAGAGTGGGGTGGAGGGAGAGTGAGAGCAGTGAGCACTGCCCCACAGAAAGGACTGATGGTGAGTTCTTTTGGGGAGAAGTCAGGAAATTCTCAGTGTTGATATCTCCGCCTTTGAACTTTTGATTATTTTTCAGCTAAGAAAAAGAAAGCTTGTCTTACTGCTCCTTATGTTTTTTGTATCTGTTGTCTATGATATGCTAAATACGCTGATCTGTACGTTATGCGAGTTGTGACAACACATACAACCCGAGGATGTGGTCTCTTCTCCCATTTTATGGTCTGTGCTTCTGAGGTCTGTGATTCCCCAGGTTAGGAATACTACAAAGTGTGAGGCCTACTCACACTCACATAGTCTCAGCTATACAGAGTTTTCCCCCCTTTTTTTATGCCACTGTTTCCTTCTTCACTCCATGTAGTTCTGCAGCCTCAGAACAAGCACAGGATATCGCATTTCTAGCCAGGCACCACGGTTCAGATGTGATCTGAGATGGCATATCTGCAGATACCTGCACTTCTGATTGCCCTACAGCTGCTTGTCAGGTCAGGGTACACCATATGCCAGGGTAGAATCATCTCATCTCTGTGCTGGGGATGTTAAGCCGATCACAGAGCTTTTGCTACAACTTTTGACTGAAGACAGAATTCTCTTGATCAGAACATACATTCCAAGTACCTGAGCAGGCATATTTAGAGAATGTTCTGATATCTCTATACAGCACCACAGCGTGCCACAGAAAAGAACTTAAAATACTAGTTCTGCAACATCTGGCTGCACAGTTGCCACTCTAAGTTATTTCCCCAGATGCAAAAAGTGGCAGCAGTCCAAGAAGGATCCTGTTTATTTTAACAGCCTTGTGAAATCCTGCTGTACTCTGCTTTTCAACAACCTCAGTGCATCTTCTGGCCATTTGTGGGTTTTATCTTCAAAACACCCCTATGAAGTACAATGCTAAATGGAGACTTGAGGCATGGGGCAACAACACGATACCCGGAGGTAGGTGCAGACACGACTGAACTTTGTTCATGGTCCGGATAGCTGGCGGCTGTCTGTGCCGTGCTGGATAGCCAAGCTTTAAGAGCACAGAAAACACAGAAACATGGCTCAAATCGCAGTGCCCAGCTCAGGGCTTCTCTGGCAGACCATTCCTATTCCCGCTGCCCAGAAATCTTAGGGCAAACATGCTCCCTAAATGATTCGTTGAGAAAAGATTCGCTGTTAGGAACTGCAGTCCTGCGATTCCTGCAGCTGTTGCTGCATTCTCAAAACTTCTGCAGGATGTAGCCTGGGATTTCCCACCTTCCCAGTGCTCCTGGATGGAGCGTCCTTATGCAGACGGATTACAAGTGATCCTGGGTGTAGTAATTCATCCCTTGAATTGCCTCAGTGACAGCCAGGGCTAGCGATGACAGCCTGATTTAAAGTTGTCTGTAATATAATGAGCATAACCATAAGTAGAGGGGAATTAGCCAATTACTGTTGCTTAGGGATTGCTTTGTGAGGTTACTTTAAATTAATTGTTTGGGAGCTGAATTAGCGTCAGATGCCACCAAGGGACAAGTGGTTAATTGTAACGAGCCTTTGTGTTATGCCACTCCCTAACAATAAGGCTGTTCTTGGGAACAGGGCACTTTGTGTCAGGAGAAGGTGTGTAGAATGAGTAGGGGCTGGAATGAACTCAAGCTCTGGCAGTTTATTATTAGAGGTAGCTTAGAGAGAGAACTGAATAAACTTCAGCGTATATAAGAGATGTTTATTATCCCTGAAATGAAAGTGTTGTGAAAACTTTTAAAGAAGGGAGACTGCCTACCCTCCACCCCCCCATCTTCAATGGCAGCGCGTGTATGTACATAAACCCCAAACATACAAATGTCCCAGTTGATGTGTTGTGTTGTGACAAGTCATCTCAGATTGTGTCAATCATATTGCCTTATGCTATATTAAGTGACATACTGTAATGTGATTGATACAACATGAAATGACACGTCATTGTGCAAAATATCATCTGGAAAATTTAGGAAACTACTGAGGAGCAGAAGCTGTTCTTAGACTGTGGCCTTTCAAGTTCTGATGCAGGGAAATCAAAGAAGTAAAAGAAACTCCCTGGAATTGCAGACCTGCTGCTGCCATTGAGATTAAGGTCAAGTGTGCTCTACTACCTGAATCTTTTCATGGGTAATTAGTGGGTCAGTTTTAAGAAGTGCTCTGGTTCCTTAGGGACTGACAAGTATCTGTGGACCTGAATTGAATTTCTCTGAACCACTTGGCACATCATTAATCATTAGTGTATCTGCACCATACAAACAGGGCTGCAAGCTAAATGCCACCAGTATCAGCTCAGGGGGGGAAAAAAACTCAACAACCTTTCAAAAGAAAACCAAAACAGACTGTGCTCCTTTCTCTGTCTAGATTCTACTTTTCTCCCATCCTCTCTTCTTTTCCTTTTGTTACATTTGGTGACATCTTAAAATACAGAGTTGTGTCTAGGCTCCAGCTCAAAGTAAGGTAAGGGCTGGAGCATCCTGCTGAGACACTTCTGAAATGCAGCAGAGCCGCCAGGAAGAGCTATGGAGCAACTCCTCCTCGCAGGGCCATATGGGGCTTCTGCGCCCATTGGTGCTGCTGTGGATGGGCACAGGGTGTCTGGCTGCTGGGTGAGCGTTGTTCCTTCCCTGCACCTCATGGCTTGCCCTCATTGTGCAGGCACCTGAGAAAGCAGACCTTGGGCACAAATGTTTCTAGGAGCATACTACACTGATTGCTGGAGCAGGTACTTAAGGAAAAAATTCCCTGAAAATGGCATTTCCCTTAAATGCGTAAAGCAAAGAGGAACTTTTGCATTAGGTCAGCTTCACCAGCAGACTCTTGCTAGTGGTGTTTGTGGAGATTGCTGTCTTACTCTTGCTGGGAAAAATGTTCTGGGGTCTGAAGTTTAAATCTAGCTTGGAGCTACCAGTGGGTAATAAAAAGTAGAATGAAAGCAAGCATTTTGAACATGAAGACCATCATCTACTTTAGATTTTGTGAAAAAAAAAAAAGAAGAATTCATTAGCTATCTATCATTTTGTCATATTAAAAAATGCAACAGAAATAATGGGACAAGCTTTCCAGACTGGATGTGGCTCTGGGCAGCCTGGTCTGGGGGTTGGCGACCCTGCACATGGCAGGGGGTTGAAACTAGATGATCATTGTGGTCCTTTTCAACCCAGGCCATTCTATGATTCTATGATTCTGTGACAATAGCTAAGCACTTAGAAATCCAGATATTCAGTAAGTTTTTCTATTTTAATAACCTCTCATCCCTTTCCTTTTAGCCTTGGAGTCTAACATTTTCCCTTGGTGGAGAGATACCTATGATAAGTTGTCCTTTTCAGAGACAGGAGGGCTGTGTTGGAGCTATTATTATTGCTGCTGTCTCAGAGCCTAATTCCTTCTCTGCCTGAAGGATAAGACAGGAAAATCAGACAAAGACAAAGAAGGACAATGAAGCTGGGGAAGCTACTTCTGTTTGATGCTGACTCTTGCCTTCAACTTCATGCAAAGGCAAATGGACCATGGTCTTATTCCTGATCAATTTTTATCTGCTTTGGGAATGTGTTTTTTGTTAACTGGTAGAAGCAACTTGGGCAAACGTGTTGAAATTCTTGTTAATTCAAGAAGTATAAAATGTATGCAACTGGCCCAGGTCAGATTTGTTTTGTACCTGTGCATCCTGATGGGAGACAAGAGGCACTCAGTGTGGAGAAGCAAGGTGTTCAAGCTCAGCCCTGTTTTAAGTGTTCCTCTGTGCAGCATCTGGTATGTCCTAGCCAGCTCTGAGCACAGGCCCTTCAAACTGTGCCCTTCAATACTGTCGCTATAGACATATTACAAAGAAGTGTAGTCTCTGGATATAGGCTGATGGACAAAGTTAAAGATTGGTTGAACTGGGTTGTATGCTTGCAGGTTTCAGAGCTGTGCCACCAAGGTCGCTTCTGTGCCTTTTGACCCTTCGTTTCAACTGCTGATTTGCCTGCTCAGCATGCAACTGTCTGTAAGGGGGCTGCTGCTCTCAGGCATTGCTGCATGGCTGCTCTCACTGCAGGTCGGACATGCCTGGAGGACATGGCTGGAGGGGTGGGTGTTGCAGAGCTCATGCCTACGGGAATAGTGGTGGGAAGCTCTGCAAAATGCTAAACTCTTTTTTGGAGCTTATAAAAAGGTTTTTTTTAGCTTATAGTCAGTCTGTAAACACTTATCAGGACAAGACGGCTGCTTCCTGGCTCAAACTGGCTCAGCACTGGGGCCCTCCCTATGGCACATCTCTGCTGCTTTTCCTGTGAGGCAGAGAATGGTTACAAGCACAACAAAGGGTTACAAGAATGACCGTAGTCAGATTTGCAGACAGGTCTGTAAGAAGCTGAATTTGGTTCTTTGCTGCTGGTTGGCTTTGTCCAACACCACGTACCCGAGTACTCATAAAAATGTTTGCAAGTGCAAACGGTTTCACAGTCTTTAATTGGGAGTTCATTGCTAATTCAATACGGAACATTATCATTCCTCTGTGAAAAGTAAAGAGAAAGAAAGAATCAGTCATCTGCTGAAGCAGTGGGAAATATGCTATCTAAGCAGTCCTATGGATGGAATTGTTACCAGCAATTAGGCGAAATGATGCCTGGGAAGACTAGGCAGATAAATTGTGAGCTTAGAGACTTAAACATACATCCAGTTTAGTTAAATGAATCCAGTTTCACCAGAGACAATGAAAATCTCAAAGCAAGCTGTTTTGCCTTAGACCACAGCACTGTCTTTACATTGATATGTCATGTAGAACAACTTCTAAATTCGTTAGTCATTCATAAGGAAAGATAAATGGGTGCAAATGGATACGGGGAACCTTACAGAGTTTGAACTCTTGAGTGCCACAGCCAATTTCTCAGCTGCTCTAAACTGGTAAAACCAATGAACTGCAATAGAGCATTTTAAAAACTTGGCCCTGGTTTCTTTCTGTTCTGCTCATGCACGATTTCCAGTGCTGTGTAGTTATTTCTATTTGTTCAGTAATCAGATGCCCATGTGAACCAATTTAATACATTGATATAGCCTTTTGCAATTCCTTTTTCCTTCTCTGCATGTCAGTGCTCTTTTTCTGAATGGAGTTCAATTATTATTATAGCATATATTACTTTGGATCATTTTACTGCACAATCAATACGCATCTGTATAATAAATATTGTCATTACTTTAATGGTCTACGTTGTTCGGTATATCAAGACTACTTCAGTCAGATGCCATACATTAATGCTTGTTTCTAACCTTTCCTGTCTGTTCGAAGTGAAAATAAATGCTGCTCAAGCTTATCTTTTGCCTTGGTTTCAAAAGATAAATGGAGGCACGCACAGTGCCCTCAGATTAATGCACTGCGTGGGATGAATTGAGCTCCTTTCCTCTAATTCTTGCATGTATTACTTGGTCTCATCTGTACTTCTTCGTTCTCCTTCCCACTATTTTTCATGTCATCTGTTAGAATCGCTCGTTACTTGGGACTGTTTCTTTAAGTGTCGTTTCTCCAGAGCCCGGCACAATGGGGCTGAGATTTCCCTTATAACTCACCTAAAACTGCAGGAACAGGGATCAGTGCATGCAAGAGGCAGCAACAGCAGGTGTAGGCACATGAAAGAGGAGAGGTGAGAACAGCACGGTTTTGTTGCTTCTCTCCTCTTATGTCTCATGCTGTTTTCAAGAGTAAAGGAACTAGTAGGGAGAGATGTGCCATAAAGCAGCGTTAGATATTGTACTCCCAACAGCACAAACTATCAGTTTAAGAACACGGCAGCATCTATCTCAGTAAACAGAAGCAGATTCTTCTCTTCTTTCACTCTGATGCAATTGTATGGATTTCAGTGGGCACTGGAGGTGGTATCTGGCTCAGCGTGTTCAGTGAAACACATATGGCTAATCATTCAAGTCTGAAAACACCGCATCCCGATGCTGTCTGTGTTGTGAAAGGCATGGCAAGAGTATGATGACTGCATTCAAGTTGAAAAAAACTGCCACTTCTGGTGTTTCCCATCTGGGAGAATGCTGCCTGATTCATAATATCTGTCTGACATATGTACCATGTTAACACAAACATGTACATTTATCTGCCTATGTATATTGAAATATCTACATTCCGCTGTCTCTATTGTACAGCATGGCAGCGTGACAATAGCAAGTATGAAAAATCAGTGTGTTTACATACAAACACGTAATATTTATGCCTCTGAAAAGAAAAAAAGCATTCAGATTGCTTGATCTTCCAGCTTGCCAGATCCTGGCTCCCTCTGCAGCCTGCACGTTGAAGCAGTTGTGATGGAGCTGCAGTAAGGGACTAAGCACAGCCCAGAAACACTAAGCCTGAGAAGGTGACAGGAAGGCCCTCATCTGAATTCTGAGCTCCTGGAATTTCAGAATGATGCTTTACACAAAAGTTATGACCTTTTTTTTTGTACCCTTTTGCAAAATACTGGGAAGCCAGCCAAAGAACTGTACTTGAAAACAGTAGGATGTCACTGGTCACTGTACTCAGGTGTTTACAGTGGTGTGTTGGCAGTGGAAGCCAAAGGAGGTTCCCTGCTGAGCTGAGGGTTTAGGGGCAAGCACTCTCACCTGCATGGCTTCCTCAAGTCTTTCATGTCACGTGCCAGTGCTTACGATGCTGTGCACCCTGGACAGCTCTTGTTCCTCTGCTGCTTAGAGCTGCTGCACTTTTGCTGTAGCTTGGAGTTGCCACTATTTTCATGCAGACCGTATTTAACCGTGAAGTTGATTTCTAGATGGGAGTGAGCACTATTTTGTATGATCGTCATTCATTCTCCCTGCACTTCTCATATGCAAAATAGCAGCGAACTACCAATTAATTGTTGCTACTGATGAAAAGATCGTTAGTAAGTTCTGTAGGGAGCAAAAAGGCGGTTGTTAATAATGTATTTGTAGTAAGGCGCTTGACATTGAAGACAAGAAACCAAATGTTAGGTCAGTTTTTCAAAGCTGAAACCTCTGATTTCACAGTGCCCTATTTATGATAACTTTAACTGAAATATGGAACTGGAGAGAGCAGCTAGCCAAACCAATTTCAGTTAAATATGATGAGTTCAAATGGACGTGCGTTTGCATCGCTGTGTCCCTTATAAAACCCACGCTCTGTTCTTTTAACATGGCTTGGATGAAAGACTACAAAGGTTGCTGGGGATTCTTGAGTTCACCAGGAAATGCCTCCTTAAAGCACCTTGTTGATCTCATCCCTTGATCTGACATTCAGCTCACAGCATCTGTCTCTAGCCTCCTCTCTAGTGCTTAGTTAACTTTATTTGGCATTTTGACTGCCCCCAGCTTTTGTGATATCTAGTTCAAAGGGTTTGGAACATTATTACAGCATTTATTGCTAGGCCAGCATTACCTTTTGCCCAAGTGACAAGCTGATACGAACTATCAAAGACATCGTCAGGAAGTACATTTATTCGGTGTGCCACAGAGAAGCCTCAGGTCCCTTTTTTTCTCCTTTTAATTTTATGACACTCCACTCTGAGGACGATGGGGTTATTCTCTGCTCATAGAAAGATATTTTGAACTCAGTCCTCTTGAGTTCTAGCATTATCTCTTTTTTTTCCTAGGCAGTGCTGATCCGGTACTTCAAAAAAAGTTCAATAAAAGATTGAACTTTGCTGACATTGGTGCTCATAATCTGGGAAGGCGTTTCTGTTTTTCCAAGGCAAATGAAATTCCATGGGCTATTTCTTCCTTCCTAAAAGCGAAGGCCAGCAGAGTTAATGTCACTTCTCAGCACCAGAAAAAGTGCTGACCCAGCTAGGGGCACTGGGATTCCGACTGGGTCCTCGGGAGCAGATGGTTTAACAGACCAGCCCATTAATCAACTCCACTTCCCCAAGCAGTATGTTGTACTTTTTTTTTCTTTTCTTTTTTTGGTGATCAAGTGCTGGGTAAGAGAAATGTAACTCAATTTTTCCTTTCCAAGAGATGCCATCCAACACGCCGATGCCATTGTATTTCTATTATTTACACTTACTGAGCTGAGATGCAACAGATGTTTATGAGCGCTTACAACTAAATTCTTGAGTAAATATGTGGAATGAATCCCATACATCTCAAAATGCTTTGAATGCTTCTCAGTATGAAAAGAGAGTTTCTTTCAGGTGAGCAGAGTAGTTCAGCCCTGGGATTTTCTGATAGTTACCAGAGGTTTAAAAAAAACCCCAAACTTAGCTAACAAAATCTTTAGCACAGTCAGACAGGTAGAGGAGTCCCAGAGCCTCTTAATACACATAACCTAAAATGAATTTCTTTCATTTCTGGTTAAGCCCCTGAATACTTGTATAAATGCTTGAAAAGGAATGGAAAGATATTGGAAGAAAAGAACATTTCTATTGCTCCCTGTGAAGGATCTTTAACTGAATTGAAATGCTTTCCTGCCAGGCCGCCTGTAGAATAAGCTCGCATGTGATAATTCCTTTACATTCACAGCCAATAGCTTGTGGACCCAAGGGATGAAATGATATTTTGATCTGACTTTGTTCTCTAACCCCTCTGCATACTAACGCCGTGTCTGAATGCCTTCAAGTGTGCTGTTCCAGGGCCAAGTGGGGTAGCACTGTGGAAGCTTGTGTGACAAGGCTCGTGTGAAACAGTATTAAACAGGGCCTTTATTTTATATGTATATTATATATATATATATTTAAAGACTTAAGCATTTAGAGATTTTTGGAGATGGTGACTCCCTCTCTCAGCTGGCATGTGATGTCTGTCTACAGTCCTCCCCAGGTTCTTGCAGCAGTGGTATGTTTCAGTGAATGAGAAGAGTCTTAATGATATCCTCATCTTTGCCCCTCTGCAAATAGAGCCCTGTGTTGCATGAAGTGAGGCCATTCCAGTTAGCACTGTCTGGCGTTATTTTTAGCTGCTTGGAAGAGATTAAGATTTCCCAGCAAACAGCAGTTATAAAAGTTTTTAAGTCACTGATGATGTAGGTTGGACTGAGTAAAGTGACCACACAAACCTGTGCCACATTTATTATTTGCTGAATCCACTCCTTGCTAAGTTTTTTTTCTACTTAAGTCAGCATGCAGTGTAATGATGTATGTCAGTGTTCACATCAAGATTCAAATCCCCTGAGTGTCTGATGATACAAACAGACGTTCATATCTTCCTGTGTTCCATAAAGTTGTAAGGTGGACAAGAGAAATCTGTGCCACAGTTGGATTACTCTTATCCTTCAACATTATGAACAAGTAGAAGTAGCTCTACGACAAAGGGAGAGAAGAGGCTTTTTGCTGAGGGGTCAAGTTGGCTGTGTAACCTACTGTTGTGAACATGCTTTAGCAGAGAGTTGGACTACATGATACATGCCTCCCAACCCCTACAATTCTGTGATTCTGTGATTCCCTTGGGAGTCCTGTCTGTCTCATTGAGCATGAGTGGATCCTCCGCTCCTAACTCAGGTACCTCAAGTTAATTAGATGGTAAATCTGATTGTAAATCACAGATAAATTCCTTGTTAAAGCCAGATACTACGCACAGATCTCCTGCGTTACAGTACGTTAGTATCTGGCCACTCTCACGCAACTTACCTTAGGTTGAAGTGAGTAATTATCTGAATGAATAGCTGGAGTTCCAGTTTCAGAGTAACCTTCTGCTACTGGATGGAAACCTTGTCCTATATTTTCAGTCCGTTGGACTAAAAAATGCCCGAAGTTTCATATATTGCTCTTCATGACTGACTGACTACTTGGGTCACTTGGATTTTTAAAGTGGACAAGAAGTATAAGTTGTACACAGTTTCCTCATCACTGCAAGGCTGAGGTAAGGTACTCTTGCCTTCAGATAATAATCTTAATTCAGACCTTGTTGTGAGCCAAATTTTCCTTGAAGAGCCTAGGCAGTGAAAACCTGACTGACTCAGTGAAGCTACAGCCCTTATATCAGTTTGACCCAGAAAGTGTTTGTGATTGTTTTGATCTGTTCCGTTTCATTTTGTTTCCATTTTTTTTCCAGTCTCTCTCTGTGGTTTTACAGAGCAGAGCTGTAAAAAACTGCTAAATCTGAGGCCTCCCAGGCACTCAGGAAAAAAGAGATTAAGCAGATATGGGGATTTTGAAAGGATGGTGAAGTTTGGATGGGGGGAAAAAGAAGAAAGAGAAGGTGTCTGTTAGGGATCTGAATGCCTCTTGATGCATGAGGACATTGCTGCTGCTGGGGTTTTACCCCATTATTTATTACTTAAGTGTTTCTTGACATTTTATCTAAATGTATGAATAAAACTGACGTAATTTTCATATGAGTGGATTAGGAGAGAGAGTCATTCCTTAGCATGCCCAGGTACAAGCAGTACACAAGGTAGCTGTAGGCTTGGAAGCTCAGATTGCAGCAGAACCTCAAGCCTCCTACAAGGAAACACATGAAGTAAATTGTTGTCCTCCTGAAGAGGAGCTCTTTGCAAGGAGCGGATTTGCATGACCTCTACACGTCTTATGTCCTCCTAAGAGATTTCCTTTGTTGCTCTGAAAATGAGTCCAGGCCTACATGAAATAATGCTTTCAAATAAGATGCTGAACACCAAGTATGGCTAGCATGTGCAGGTTTTCCTTGGAGACTGCTTGGGAAGGCATCTCATGTGAAAGTCAATCAAGTAATCCAGGTGACAGCGGTTGATCTTGAACTGTGTCTCAAAGCAAATATGACAGATTCAAGAAAGTGTTCAAGACTAGTCTTAAAAGTCAAGGGGGACTTATTCATTGGCTCAAATTGCATCAGTCTCTTGCTCTCAGTCTTAGGTGGCTTGAAGCCTCTGCCAATAATATCCTGAAACACCATTCCCACTTCATAATGGAGTGGGCTTTAGGGCACTGTGATGCCATGGTGGAGACTGCTTCCTCTCACAGTCCCCTGGAAGCCAAGATTGTGAAGAAACTAGGCAGAAATCTCAATTTGGGTCAAATGACCTGTGTAATTTTAATATTTACAATAGATTGTAGAAAACCATATACTAATGACTTTATATTTCCTTGACTCAGAGACTGCCAAAGAGTGTTTGTATTTGAAATATGGCATGAAATATTCCCAATCGCTGTCCTAAGTAAACATAAGAGTGTTTGCATTACCTTTTCACCTGTAGCAGATTAAAGTACTCCTTAGCCATTGGCTGTGAGTGAAACCAAGATCAATCTCTATAATTCTACAAGCCTTCATATAAATATGTTCTGACTGTGTTTTTATACATTAATCACAGAAGATTATGAGGCACATGCCATGTTGTGCATATTTCTTGCAAGCAAAATAGAACTGTCTGCAGTTCTCATTGCAAAATTATGGAATGGACTGAATCATAAAGAAAACATACAGGAAAATCTGCTATTTCAGGACAGCTGTTCAGTATTTTTGGACAGCTGACATTTTTTACAAAAATAAAGTATGGGTAAATTTTTTTTTACTAGAAATAGTGAGCCAAATTCATTAAGGGGATAATTTCAATTCACAAAATAGATCATTTCCTTTCTTCCCGAATCTTGCTGAGCAAACAACATTCCTTATTGCTATTCCCCAGGCTTCTTTTTAGTTTCTGTATCCAGGCCCAGCAATAATATCCCATTTTCGGACATAAATGACAAGACAAAAATGGCTTGCTGCAGTTGCAACACCACAGTCTGTGCCTCTGTGCCCTCTCCATCTATCACTCCAGGCACTGGCACTCTGAGTGGACAGTGGGCAGTGTACTGAAGGGAGCCTTGCTTGGTAACGCCAGCACGCTGTGTACTGTCATCAAATGTGTGAAGATCCGTAGCTGATATCACAGTGAATATAATTTGTTGTGGTTCAGGTTAGAATCTAACCTCTAACAACTAGATGAATTTTAATAAACAAATTAATCTTCAAGGATGGTTTCCTGGAGGAGTTAATTTTTGAAGGAGTTAATGTACATATATGGTCCTGAGGGACTTAATGGGTTTTGACAGTTTCTGTTGCTGTTCTGGTGAAAATATTGGGAATGTTAACATCTCACCTGCTTTCTTCCCATCCTGTGTTATGTGTAGTTTATCAGTTTGGACTGATGTAATCCTGGGGCAGGGAATAAACCCTTGGCTGAAAAGTGAGGATACAAGTCCTGTTGTGAGAGGGGAGGCAAGGAAAGAGAAGGATGGTATCTGAAACACAGGGGTGAAAAGCCTGAGGATGAAAGCTTTGCCAGGAGAACAATGAGGTATGGCAATTTGCCTCCACTGGCCACTAGCTTTGTCTCACTCTCCCTTTTTTTCCTCTGTCACATGCCACCTGATCATTACCTTAACCACCAGGCAGTTACACTACATTGCATTGCTGTGCTGTCAACAGTCTCTGGGATATTAAGTTTACCACAACGCTTTTATGAACTAAATCTTGGAAACCACAGTACATCTCCATTACTGGAATGTGCTTTGCACAGCTTCTAACAAAATGCTTTTAAAATCAGATTGTTAAGCAATATGGAAATGCATGCTTAAAAAGCAAACTGTATGCAAAGCTGTTGAGTTAGTGTGGTTTTACTCACTGCCCTGTTCTGCGTGATACTGGATGTGTCCGTGTAGCTCCTGCACCTGTTCAGGTAATAGGAAGTTGAGGGTACTTGATGCCTGTGATGGGGCCATTTGTACAGAAGCGAGGTCATGACAGCTTGCTTTTTGATCCTTAGAAAAGCACACTGAAAGTTCACAGTCCAATTTCTTTCATGTAGACTACCTCAATGGCAAAAGTGCTTATCGAAATAGTTGGAAGATGACTCCTTCCAAGTACCTGTTTTTGTGCATTAAATTTTATCATGAAACCCTCTCAGAAAACTGAGCCCTCTTTAGATCAGGGCTCTTGCATCTCATCTAAGGCCTCCCTATCCTTTCAAGATTTCGGATACAAAGGAAGAATATGGATGAGAGCTGAGGGAGAGGTCTTTGTTAGTGCTGATGGAGATCAGGGAGCCTTTCCTTCCCCACTCATTCTACCATTTGTTGCTGTGTCCAGAGCAGAGCCACAGTACGGTGGAGCTGAACATGTCTTTGCAGGTGTCTTGTGATGACATTCTTCACTCATGACTGTATCAAGCTTGGGTGCAAACTAGAGCTACCAGAGAAGGAAACTTCATGAATAAACCTAAAGCCTAGTGAGAATAAAGGGCTTTCCCAGTGGAGGTTTTGTGGTGTTGGCATCAGTCCTAGCAGTAACATTGTATGATACTGCAGTTTCCTTGCCTTTGTACTAAGGTCCCATTTTTATGTGGCTCAACAGGTGATATAGACATGTTGTAAATATGCTTGAAAGGCGTCCTCAAGGCAGCTGAGCACAACTGCCTTGTAGAGGAGGTGTTCAAGATAAGTGCCCACAGTGGTGGGCAATTCACTATCTGTTACAGTAGATTTACCATCTCTCACAACACAGTTGAATTACAGTCCTAAGCTCTTCTAAGCTATTCCGATATGGTTTCTTAATAGGAGCCATGGATGAAAGGTATTCTCTGATATTTTAAAACAAAGTTTAAAAAAACCAAATAGCATCATATTTTTTTATCAACAAAGTTCCATTCACAGCCAGCCATTTGGTATGTCTGACATACTTTGCTGTAGTGTGCCAGGATGCTTTGCCTTAGAGGGATTTTATTAAAGAATGACGTGGTTCTGGCATGGGTTAGGTTCAACACTGAGTTGATGTCTAGCAGCTTTCCATCAGAAGGTTGGTAGGAGTGGAAGGAGCCTGTTAATCCATCTAAACTAATGATGCCTTTTTAGCCTTAAAATCTGATAATGTAACTCAGTGCTTTATCCTTGTGATCTGAGCACTTCAACAAAGATGTTTTTCCCTTTTCTCCCACCTGGACATCCTTGGGAAAGGCTTTAAAGCCCAGGGCTGCCACGTCAGATGAGAGCTGTGTGTTGCATCATTGGCCTGTCCCAGATGCTTTTTGTGTCCAGCTCTGACTTGTCTCGAGCAAGACATCCATCATGTTGCAGAAGATTCCCGGCTTCAGCATGTCAGACAGTGCCAGCTATAATTATAGCCAATAAGGTCCACACCAAAGAGGTTAAAAGGAGATGCTGTAAACTTAGACAACCTTGCTACTGTTTCTCAGGGCTAGATTTATTCTCTGGACTACTTCAGTCTCCCTCCAGAGAGTTCATTGTGTAAGTCAGGATGACAGATTTATCCATGCTCACAGAGACGGTGGCTGTTTTCTCACTAGGCAGGTGGAAGGAGAAAGCAGCATAAAGACAGCTGCCAGCTGAGAGGTCGCAGTTGAACTCATGCCATGGAGCGATCATAAATTATAAATCTTCCAAAGAGTTACAGCTTCTGCTCTTATTTCTGTCTTGTCCTAAATTTCTCAGCTGCACTTCTATTTATTTTAGGCATGTCATTATCGTCTGCAAAGGTCGCTGAGTGATTGCTGGGCAGAGTTTCACCCAAAGAGCGCAGCCCCTAGCCACTGATCACTGAGGTTTCACAATGGGTCTCTGAATTCTCCCCAGTGTCCTCCCCACACCTGCACTACATATATCCAATGCATCCGATTGTGCTTGGCACCAACCCATTTTACTTTTACAGCTTTAGTTTGTGCTGATTGGGAGTGCTATTGAAGCTTTCCTCACAGGAGTAATGACGATTAACTGAATTAGAAACCCTCATCTGAGGTCCAGTCCCAACCCCTGGGCTTGTTCAAAAGTCTGCCCTGGCTGCTGGTGGGATGTGGCCCTGTGCATATAACCCTGCACCATGACAAATGCTCCTGCGTGATGTAAAGCTGCTGACTCTCACTGCTAGGAGGGGAAGCACAGAGGTGCTACATTTCAACCAGTGTAGATCAGCATAGCTCCTTTGAGGAACTGCCACTCAGCACCTCGACTGGCCGTGCTCTTCAGTCAGCTTTTTTTTTTTTCCTGGTAGCATCTGTGCATATCCTTCAGTATTTACCACCTTTGACTACTTGCACACTAAGTTTAGAACAGCCATTCTAAAGTTCTACGAATAGCAGCTGCCCCATGGCTGCTCCAAGTACTGTCTATTCTTAGTATGGTGAAATTCCCCACAAATTCTTTTAAGGCCTGACTCTGTCTTTGCTTAAGTGCATGTCATTGACACCATCTCCCTCAAATGTTAGTACTTTTACTGCTCTGTTTGCTGTTCCCATCTATATGATACACATGCTGCAGGCCCAATCCAATTGCTGCATCTTCGTTTTGTCGGTAGCATATGTATTCAAATGTATGTATGTGGGCAATTCTGTTGGAGTCTATGTACTTCAAGCCAAGTCCTTTAGGGTCCATAGCTTTTATGGACCAAGTTCACAGATTTTTGCAATTTAATGTAAATTCTCTGCATCTTTGGTATGTCTTCTGTTTTCTAGAACTGTTAAAGACCACAACTTAGAGGCAGAAACGCGCATCAGGAGTGCTACAAAGGCCTGTAGCCACAGTGGGGGATCTGAGAGATGCTAGTGGGAAGCAGAGTGGCCACACAGCTTCTTGGGAATATTCTCCACCAGGCACCCTTTTTTTTGTCATAACTTTGCACAAAGCAGGTGGTGGAAGGGAAATCGGGCAAACAAGAAGGAAGCAAAGACGCCTGGCCTTTTTATTGATAGTAAAATTTCCTTTGCTGCCAAAAGGTCTTTGAAGCAAAAATACCAGCTTGCTGGGTGGCATCCATAACCTGAATTTAGCTTTAACCATATGGTAGCTCAGTGTCAGGTTTCTGCCGGCACATACAGCTTCCCGCCAAGTGCTTCCCAGGTTCTCAGCGTCTCCGCAGTATTTCTTCCCCTCTCCCTCAGATTTTGGGATACATCACATTTGTTCCTGCCGGTTGTTTTTCAGTTTCCCTACGTTCCCCTTTCTTGATCACTACCACTGGTATGATCTTGATTTCCTTAAGCATTTTTCATTCTTCTGTGGGAAACTTATGTCTCTTTCTGGCATCTGTCCCCTATCCTCTCTGTGCACACAGGCGAAGAATTCATTTCATTTTTTTTCTTAAACAGTGCCCTTACTACTTGTGTCAATAAATTATCCTTGCCATTTTTAAGAGGCCCTTCTGTCTCCTTCACTGCCCTCTCCTTCCATATGTGCTTAAAAAACATCATATTTATCTTAACCCCTGCTGGGATCTTTCTCTGTTCAATTCCCTATTTTTGCCTTTGTTATCATATTTAGCACCAACTTTACCCTCTGCTCTTTACAATCCACTGCTGGACCCCATATTTTATGCAGAATTATGTTCATTTTGTAATTATAATTAATCCCACCCAATCATGTGATACGTTGTAAGTACAGTAGTGCTGAAAAAGGTGCTTATTTAAGAGTGTACATTCATCTTTTACTGTCTACTGCTCTTTCTTTCTTCTGCCTTTCAGTCAAGCAAAATGTAAGATAATTCATCTATGATTTTCTGAAGTTTTGCAGGCATAGTTTATTTATTTATTTATTTTTGCTTAGTTATTAACTGTAAACCTCATGGCATTACAGATACTGCTGCTTAGCAGCCTTTCCATTCGGGCCTGAGTCTGCAAGTCATTTGAGCAGTGCTCTAATGTGCAAAGACGGGTGTGCGACGTTGTATTATCTTCATTTGTGTTTCAAACACTGAAGAAGTCTTTTTAAGGCTAGAAAATGCCCTTTTCCCACTATACAGAGCCTAGAATAAATAGTAGGACTCTCACCCCCTAGGGAGGCGTGAAGATGCAACTGGAGTGCAAAAAGTTGTCAGGGACTTGCTACCACAGGCTTGCTCTCCATGTAAGGTAGCCAGTAGCTTTAAAATAGAGTACATATGATAATTGGCCCATATGATCCCTTTAAAAAGGACAAGGTATTCATTGGAGCAGAGACAGGAAAAAGTGATCTGCCCAAGGGTGGGCAGTCGTGGCACTATGCTGTAGGTCTGTGCAGACCAGCTCAGTGGTTCAGCTTTTTGAATAGGGCAGTGAAAGAGCAAATCCTGCTGCCAGCTTTCCAATCCTCTCCTCGATCAAGCCTGCCATTTTCACTCTATGATAAGCCAAAACCACTGGCCCACTTAAACAAATGTACCTAGACTGTGTGTGTTTGCACATATTCCCCAAGACCAATGTTGCCTTTCTGCTGAGCCTTCACAGGAAGAGCATTGGAGCATCCCATACAAAATCCTGGTGACAGACCTTTGCAGATGTCATTTTGTTTTTGAGCTTGCTCCTAGAAAGTCTTGCTCTACCAGCTGAACCTGCTCGTACATTAGCTTCTATGACTTCATGTGGATCTCATTCACAGAGCAAGAAGGTTACTGTAACAGATGAAGTACTGGTATCTCTAAAGATGCAGATTTGATACAGTTGACTTGTACCTGCCTTCACAGGTACTCATCGTACCTTCTCCTCTGATTCGCTTCTAAAACTGGGAGTGCATTTCCCCTCCTTAGAAGAAAGCACAAGAAGCCAGTAATTGAGTGGCTTGGATCCTGAGATAAGGCAACAACAAATTAAAATACATTTCCCAAATTTTCTCTAATTTTACAGGTCTTATGCAACATATGGTGGTGCACAACAGATCCAATAGCTAGCCCATGAGTCAGGGGAATCCATGGCAATTTTTGCAAGTTTTAAGTGCTACAGTCCCCTCACAGAGAGCTTTGTGTTTGTTAAGTCACTTAATTCGTAATCAGAAAAGAAATGGCATCCAAAATAAGCCCACATGTTTTGCCCTTCACATTTGAGGACAACATGACAGTAGATTCTCTAGTCTAATTTTAACTAGACACTTGGTTTCAACATGAGTCCCTCTTGATGTCTTCCAGCTGTGAGTTCTTCTGTGATGTAATGGCTGTTATGCTGCAGCCATGGAGTCCAGACCCATGGCTAGACATACATCAATAGCCATACCAGGCAATTGGCAGCTGCTCTTGCTGTCAAAAGGTATAGTGGGCAATTGAAAGCAGTTTGGGATGGAAGAGAGTAAGAGCAGTTTCTCTCTGCAAAATTCCCTTCAAATTCTGCTTCATCCAAGTGAGACATTTTATATACATCCATCAGGTGAAAACAATTTTGAAGTATGGTTGGATCACTGTTGCTTTCCTACTGAAGATTGATCACACTTCCTGATCAGACAGGTGTTTTGCTGTGTTGTATATAGGAAGGTGTTGGGTTTTTTTCTTCCTGACAGTAATGACGAGGGAAACTTCCTACCCTTGTCCTGTGCATCCTGCCTTAGAATTTTTTTTTTAACATCCCTTCCATTTCCATATGGTTGGAGAGGTGCCAAAACTGAATTCAACTTCTCAGAAATCTTTTTATCCTCTTTTTTCATCTGCTTTGTGTTACTCCCCAGCCCCTTCCCCACTCCTCCAGATTAGGTAATTATAGAACAGACTCTGTGGTGGGCATCCAGAGGATCATTTTAGATTAAATAAATCATTTTTTTTTTCCCCACAAGAGAGTTTTAGAATTGCCAAACAGATAAAAATCTACAAAGACCTTGTTTCCCTTCCCCGAAATATAATTATTTACCTATTCAATTCACAATCAACAGACTGATGTGGATTTGCAGCTAAGCTGGAAGTAGCCGTAGTTGCTATTTTGTTGGAATAATATCAAATTTCCTTCTATGCTTTGCATAGCTGTCACCCAGTGATATGATAGGTCCATGATTTATTGACCTACTAAAAGCACTTTCACTGACTTGTCATAATAAACTTTACTTAAAACATTAAAACATAAAACATCAACCAGCAGCTCAAACAGAGATGCCATACAAATACTTTCTAATTTAGTTAAGCTCTGGTGCAGAGCCTGAAAACGAAGATCCCAGCATAACAGTTTCTAGGATTTGTCATGCTAGGATCTGTTGTGTTAAGTAACAGGAATTATAAATACAAATGCCTTGAAGTATGAAGCGCTGACAAGAAGCTTGGCTCAATCTCAAACCCTCATCGTTTTTGAAGGTCTTGCTGAGCCCATGAAGCTGAACCCAGCTGTAGCAATCACGATAGACTTGAATTGCCAAAAGTTACTGGGACTTCAGCCTGTACAAATTGCTGCTGGAAGACATGGCTATTGGGTATGTCCCGGTGGCTGTTTGGCTTATCGTCTGGTTTTGTAAGCCGTGCTGGCTCAGAGGCAGGCCATGGTTGTGACCTAGACCATGGCCCATACTTTACAGCAGTGCAGTACCTGGTCGGAGATGAGTACCTTCAGTTTCTTCTGATGCAGCTGAATGGTCTAGTTGCCTGGGTTCTTTAGTAAGTAATAAACATTTAATCTTAAGTCGATGTCTGTGGGGGCCGAGAGTTTTAACAGGGCACACTGAGGTCAGATGGGAAGATACGTGCTGATTTCAGGTCTCTCTGAGGTCAGTCTCACCTAGCACAGCAATAGCAGACGTGACATGCTGTGGCAGTGGGGTGCTAGAGCTGTTTGGTGTTAGCTGCTTGCCCACCACATGGTGTGGGTTACACAGATCACGTGGTGCTGCACTGCTTCTCATTAGCTCCCTTGCACACCTACCCAAGCATTGCCAGGAAAGCTGAATAACTTGGATATTCTTATTTAGCAATTCTCTTTTGCTCCAGTTCAATGAGTTTCAGAATGAAACTCATTAAACTATGCCTAAACTAAACATGGCACCTCTCTAAGAACTAATTTAATAGAATCGTAGTATCATTTGAGTTGGAAGGAACCCTTAAAGACCATCTAGTTCAACTCTCCTGCACTAAACAAGGACACCTACAGCTCCATCAGTGCTCAGAGCCCCGCACAACCTGACCTCGAATATCTCCAGCCCACCTCTTTGGGCAACCTCTTCCAGTGCCTCACCACCATTATTGTAAAAAACTCCTTTCTTATATCCAATCTGATTTTCCCCACTTTTTTTTTTCTTCCAATTTCCCTTGTTCTGTCACAGCAGACTGCTAACAAGTCTGTTTCCTTCTTTCTTATATTCCCTCCTTAGATATTTAAAGACTAAATCCTCAATATAGCTGAGGTAAATATTAAATAATAGGATGGCAAAGTATCCTTCAACTTTGTTTCCTTCTCTTTAATCTTTATATTTATTATTTCGTTTCTTTCTCAGTATATTACATTAAGTCTTGCCATAACCGTCTCCAATACGAAGTATGCAGCTTTATGGATGGTTCAGAAGATGCCTAGAGATTACTATTTTGTTTATAGTAGTCCACAGTTCAACTCGTGTCAGCATTACAGACCCTTTCATGTTATCTGATCCATAGAATCCCATGGGGATTTCCTGAGCACATCCTAAAACTGGTGAGAAAATGCTACAAGAAAAGTATGCAGGTAACAAATCAGGGATTCACAAATACTTTTGTTATTGTGTGACTACTTGAGGCTGGTCGTACACGTGTAAAACACTGGTGATGAAAAAAGTGCAGATGGAGTACGTAGCTGGAAATATCAGGAAATAATAGCAGCAGCTTTCTCTTCCAAGAGGAAGGGGTGTTAAGGCTGGATGTTTGCCATAAGAGGAAAAAGAAAAATGCAGCAGAAGTATGTGCCAGCTCTCATGCATGCAAGTGCATAATGAAACAGCAATAATTGTTTATATCTGCAATTCTTTTGTATTAATCAAATGGAAAATAGATGGCTTGCTTGAATTGTGTTTGCTGTATTTTTAGTTATGACATTACAGACCAAAGTAGTAAGTTCTGTTTTAGTTTTGTGAGACTTTTCATCGTTTTACAAACAATGATGATCAACCAACTATTGCATAAGGATGCTTTGGCTAAAGCCAATTTGCAATCCTGCATGAATTAAATCAATGACATCTTCATTTTGGACAGTTGCCCAAACAGATGCTGGGAAGAAGGTGATGGGGGTAAGTGTGTACAGAGCCTGATGGCAGGCATTACTACCCAGAACCTGATAGAAAGAGTTTTTCTCTCAATCACGATGAGCACACATTGTGGTGTAGCCTTGGAGGGCTAGTGGGCACCTACCTCAGGTGCCCTATCTAGGAGCCAAACTTCTTGTATTGTTTCTGGAGAAAAATGGCTCCCTGGAGAGAGGAGAAGGGCTTAATCCCCATGTTAAATACTCAGGGTTAGATGGTGTGACTATTCCCTTACCTCATGCTCTGAGGCGTTACCCCTGCCGTGCTGCAGTCCAGTTTGAAACATTCAACATAAGGTCATCAAATACTCTCAAACCTAAAACTTGCTTCTTAATTAGGGACAGCTCTATCTCTCTTAATTCAGCCTCTCTGTCTCTCAGGGCTCAGATCATCCCTAGCTTAAATGATGTAAAACCTAAAATTACCACCTAGGAATTTGCAGTATTGAGAGCCTCATTCTGCAGGCTTTCCATAGGCAGCATTTGTGCTGACTACAGTAGTGGCTCCTTACGTGGGAAGGGACTGGACAGGAAGTTGAACATTTTAATTTTCTTAATACCAAATAAC
Organism: Pavo muticus; assembly: GCA_016647715.1. Lineage (NCBI taxonomy): Eukaryota > Metazoa > Chordata > Aves > Galliformes > Phasianidae > Pavo > Pavo muticus. Next base: position 2,356,871 of record JACDJE010000029.1, on the reverse strand, counting down.
TGGAGATATTAATGGGTTTTTGTGACCCCCTTGAATTCACTTTTGGTCAATTGAAAACAATTCTTAAATAGCCAAATCAGGCCAAATTTTTCATCCAGGCTTTTTGTGCCCTAAATTCATGAGGAAAGTTGAGATGATAGTCCACTATTCTACCTGAGCAGTAGAAATCATATGGCTTGACTTAATGTCATACTTTGCATTTGTAATTCTAACACACGGGGAGACAAAAATGATCAGCAGCATACATTCAGAAAAATAATGTTATTGGATGAATTAGATTGTGATATCAGTGGATGAAAATGGATTTATACATAGAGGATCAGAAGAACAGCTAGGCAAAATCTTGTCCTCTGGACTGAAGCTTTTATATGGTGCTGGCTCCTTTGCCAAGTTTTCAGGATCTTACACTTGCTCTGCTCCTTGTTTAGCTGTGTTTGGTGAAACTGTAATTGTCACATGCTGATGGAGAGGGGGATGTTGGTTCATTTCCTTCCTTGCCTGGTTTTTGTATTAGGAGGATACATTGATTTTATAAAATGTAATTGCATTGACTGCTCTTGTTATCAGGATTGATTGTATTGACTGTAGTTGCATGTTGTTATTTGTTCACGCTCTCGCTTTGAAATATAGTTTTGCTATTGTGTTTTTTCCTTCCATTTTGAGGTTATTTATAACACATTTGGAGTTAAGGTTCTTCTGCATTTGATTTATCAACTGCTAGGATTGCTCTGAAATGCCATGAGAAGTATTCATAGTATCTACGTGACAGTAACCAGTAGAACCAATTGCTGTTGACCCCAGCCATGTCAACCATCATAACCTTCCCTCAGGTTAGGAGGTTGAAGCTGGGAAATACATTTCGGCTTCTTATTCCTGTGTGTCACGTCCTTATTGCAATCCATTTCAATTGTTCATTAGGGAATTGGGATAGTTGAGAATACCACAGTGAATAAATAATAGCAACTAGATGTCTGTGGAGAATGATGCTAGTAGCAAAATGCAGGGTCTGTGCCACTGAACCCCCGAGGTGAAAGAAATTACAAAGATTTCATTTTAGATGCGGTGGTGATGCCTAAGTTCTTTGTGGAATTCACTTGGATATGCATGAGAAATGGCAGGGGGTTTAAGGCTGATATTTTTCAAACCTGGGCACTCCAAATTAGGTACTTAACCCTACATATAGATACTTCAAAGCAGGTACTCTGGTTTTAAGAGCTGATGAATACTGAAATTATTGAAGTCTGGAAGTACACAGTATCTCTGAAAATTAGGCCATTTCTATTTGGCCGCTCAAGCATTGTTTTAGTATGTGATTTTCAAATGCATTTTGGAATGTGTGACTAAGTTGGTTTGTTTTTTTTTTAAAAAGCCTTCGACTTGAAGCATCTGATTTTCTGATACTTAGGTGGAACTTGAGAAATTATACAAACAAATCTAACTTTTCTCCTGTTCAAATCAATGGGAAAATTACCAGTGATTTTTTGTGGGAACTGTATTACTCTGATGCACATATAACTATCTTCTAAATTTAGCCTAAATCTTAAAAGCCATGCCCTCCCTTCATTTGTGAACTCAGCTGACACTGAATTCCAGGAACTCAACTTCCCTGCAAGAGGAATATATAAAGACTTTTTGGATATAATACATTAATGCAGTGCCCCATCAGATGATGCCTTTGCAGCAATAATGAAATGAAAACTTAACTTTCGTTGGGTTTTTGCTTTTCCTTTCTTTAGATTAAATTTACACTCTTTCTCCCACTTTCAATTCATTTTGAATTCCTTCTTTACACTGACATATTTGCAAAGACTTTGAGGAAGAGATCTAAAATGCTTTGGAAGGAGCTGCTAATCGCCTCAATGACCAGATTAGAGGACATATACATACCATCTGTGTCATATTAGGTCTCAAGTAAAGTCTTGTTTAAAGTAAAATACCAACTGTCTTTTGAAATGCCATCATTCCCCAAAGTCCTGTTACAGAGCCCTAAATCCCGAATACAGTATCTCTACATCTACAGACAAAGGACAAAGGGTCAAAGACATAGTTTCTCCTTATTTAAGATTCCTCTTTCATTTTATTACAGGACCCTGGGGTAGACTCTCTCTTCAAGTCCAGTCTTCACCAATCACATGCTAATAACTTCAGCTGAAAGAGGGCTCTACCCTAATGTCATTATACTCCCCAGCAATGATTGATTGTGTTATAGTATGTTTTTGAAACCTAATTACTGTCTCAGTTTGTATTTGAACTCATTAATCTTCTAGCCTGTAAATAAGTAAAATTGACTAAATAACTGAATTTCTTTAATGACGGGTTCAAGTTATCCTTATACATACTGCTTTTTGTTAACCTTTTTATTGCCAGAAATGATTTTCTGTTGTTGTCAGTGTTTTCTTTAGCTTGTGTGGCTGGCAGTGCACCTGTTTTAAGCTCTCATCTTACCAAATGCATCTGTGGTAGTGAGCAGACCGACCCAGTTTGGCTTATGGCCTCTCAGTCCTCCTCAAGGCAGAGAGCTGCTTTTAGGGTCCAGCAAGAAGCAGACTTGCAGAAATTAAATGGGAAAACTGAGCGGAACATGCAGAGCCAGCTCACCGTTTGTCTTAGGAATTGAATAGGAAGAGGAGAGGTATTCTTCCTAAAACATGTTTATTCTGTATCTTCTGTACTGAAAGTATTACCCTTTGGATTGATCATCACTGGCACCCTAGCAATTCTGGTTGTCCATAGCTGTGATGGGCAGAGAGACTGCAGTCTGCCCCTGGGAGCAGCAGCAGAACTATGGCAGCCCATTGCCTAATCCTCTAAGCAGTAACTCTCGGATCTTAGTTGTGTGTTATGCCAAAAATCATCCCCAAATTTTCTTAGCAATATATACCTTTATACTATGCCTTCTGAGCACACAGCTTTCAGCTGAATGCCTCCACATCAGTATCCAAGCCTTTGGTAGGTTCGACCATAGTTACTGGAGAGGTCAGTGCTCCCTGCGGTCCTTTTTCCTTACAAGAGCCTCATCTGCTGGATCCTTGCCGCTGCTGACAAATAAATGAAGGCTCTGGCAGGAGCCAGGCTAAGGTTGTGGAACAAATTTCCAGGAAAAACAAGCATGACCACTAGCTTCAGCACAAACAGAAACATATGGCAATTTCATCTCCTTGCTTTGGTTCCCTCAGTAAACTGATTTAATTCACAGATACACGCACCTACTCAAAGCCTCTTTCTACAAGCCAGTCAGGAAGCGAGGAGGCTGTGATTTATTATTTTCATTTACTGGGAGACACTCAGATAGTTTGGACAATGGGGACTCCGTAAGTGCCCAGGTGGACAGGACATCTCAAACACTGTAACCCTTGCCAGATGTGTTAGCTGTGAGTCCAGGCCCTGGTGAGAGACTTCAATTTGATCTGAGTCTTGCTGGAGCACTTAAGCATATGCTTATCTCCAGATATATGAATAGTCCCTTGAGAATGCCCATGTGCTTAAAGTTCGGCATGCATTTAAGTGCTTTGCTGGAGCAGGCTCCTAAGTCTTTCTGGGGATAATTAAGTCATGCCGAAAGCTATTTTACTGCCACATTTTCTTTCTGGTTCACAGGATGAGAAAATCCATTCTCATCAAAATACCTAGTGGATCATTTTTAACTTGATTATTTGTTAAAGGATTCATGTCATTACAGTGGACTTCTGCGCTCCTTCCTTCCATCCCATTCCATTCAGGAGGTGCCTGTGTTTTTAATACATCCTCTTCTGCCGGTCAGCAATGAGGTATGCTGTAATAGAGCCAAACTCCACTTACATACCTGGCAGTGCTAATGCTAGGTGGTGACCTTTGGCCACTCCTCCCGTAATGAACCCCTCTACAGTAGGACCAGATGGTGCTTTCACTTCCAAGGGTGCAACATTACTGAGGTTATGCAGGTGCAAGTGTATTTCTGGAAAGGTTTGCTGGCTGGGGGAGTGATGCAGTGGGATCGGTAGTCAGAAGCAGAAAATAGCCTTTGGGGGACAAATATAAAAGAAATGTAGTCGGAAAATGGAGAATAACGTTTGTACAATTGGTGTTATGGAGCGCAGTTTTGGTGGTTACTGATGCAATACTTTCCTTCCCTACGTGCCATTGATAGGAACTTGCATACCTTTACGGTTCATGGGCAAATGGAGTTCCTCATTTGCTGCTTTGAGAGGTAGGAATACAAAACCTCACCAAGCCAGCGTGGCGGCCCTTTGCATACCACTCCTGTAGCGTGTCAGGAATTTCGGTGCAACCTCAACGAAGTGAAGGAACACGGACAATCCCTGGTTGGGGATTTGACAAGGAGCAATGCCCCGGTCTGGGACCGAGCAGTGCGCTTTCCACAGACGTAGCCAAAGGCGCCCAAGGCAGTGCCTGAGGAGTGAAGCAGAGTGACCGCAGGAGGGGAGCCGGCGTCTCGCCCCATCCGAGGCCCAATGGCTCTGCCTCCGGCCCAGGGATAAAAACAAGTCTGTTCCGCTTCATTTCCTGCCTTGGAAAGCAGGGAGTTGAATGCTAAAAGGCTAATTGCACATTGTTTTTAAAAATTAGTTTGATAATTCATCATATAGTAATTAAACTAATTAGAACACTATTCATTTCCAACCATCTTAATTAGGCCTCAACTTGGCAGGGAGCCCGTGAGACCAAAATGTTGCAATTCGTTAAACAATCAAAAGACTTTGATAACAAATGACTGTATTCAACTACATTTTAGTTAATAAGATTTATATATTAATCTAGTTACACTTTGTTCCCCCAGAATTTGGCAATGCTTACGGGTCTTCTGATCCCCCTACGAAATTCCTGAGGTCTGAGTTAAAATAGCTGGAAAATGCTCTGAACCTCATAGCCTGGCCTGCTTTCTGTGCTGCGGCATGCGCTCTGAAGGCTGCAAGGCTTCTTCTCCCTCCTCCCCACTCCCATTCTTTGTTAATGGGGTGAGCAGCTCTTCAAATCCAATTGCTGCTTGGTGCAGCGAGCGCAAGCCAGGGCTGTAGGCAGCAGTGCCGGGCGTCTGGCTGTCCGGCTGTCCGGCCGCCGGTTTGCTTCTGGGGGCGCTGTTGGATCAGGCTGTGTCTGTCCATCCATCCGCCACATGTGGTGGCTCCGCCGGTGCCACTTCTGGACCCGCAGGCCCCGCACGCTGCTGTGACAAACGCTCGGCATGGCCACCCCGGGCCAGCAGAGGAGGTGGTGCAGGGCCGCCGTGGCGCTTGGTTGGGCGGCGGTGAATTTCCCGCCCGCTCTCTTTGACAGCGTAATGAAGTGATAATTGCCTAAATGAATAAATGTTGATGGCTGAGATAAATATGCACATTCCCTTAATCTATTTTTCCTCCGAAATTGCTAAAGGAAATTTGGCTTTAATGGAGGGGAATATGTCAATTTTTACAAATGATTGTAAATCTGCTCAGAGGGAACTCGGATGAGTCGGTCTGTGACTGAGCAGTAAAAGTTACCGGCGTATGAAGGCATAAGAGGGACAAAAAACTCAACGAGACACTGTAATAATTATGTTTCTCAGTGTCACTACCTTTTGCAACATCTGGTTTGTTTCTGTTCTTTCCACATCCTGCAGATGTTGCTGAACACATGAAAAGCACTGACAGGAGAATATTTTAGCCAAGAAGCAATTTCAGTGAATAATATAAAAGGGTATCCTCTTAACTCTCCAGAAGTCTTTGCTTACTAGACTTCTAGTTTCATTGCTGGTAAAGATCAGACCAATAAGCAAATGGGCCAGGGGCCCTCTAAAAGTGTCAGGAATAATCTGTTGCGGATGAAATAGAAAAGTATGTGGAGACAGCATGAAATAACAGATCCAGACTGGGTCTTATTCTGACATCCTCTCTGAGCTTTAGTCCTCAGTATTTCTACTGATAACAGAGGTACCCGCTCAAGCTGTGGGATTTGTTCCCTTGCCCACCTCTGATTCGTATAGCAAAGGAAAAAAGAAGAGGAGTGAAATGCAGGGAGCCTGTATATATACCATGGGTATACTGCGTTTCAGGGCTGTATAGCATGGGATGAGATTTTGTTTTCTGTCCATTCATCTATGTCACCAGCATATGTGCAGAGCTGCAGGACAGTGGTTTGTCCTGAGAACACCATGCAGCGCAGTGCGGGTGTGATGCTCTGACCCCTGCTGCCCTCAGACCTTGCTGCCCAGCACAGCTCTGCCAGCAGTCAGCATTGCCATGCTGCTGAGCAGCTGAGCCAGTGGCTTCCTTTCTGGGGATGGGGACTGCTCTGGTGACTCCTTGCTCATCCTTGAGAAGCTACAGCAATGGGTCCTGTAGGAAGAAATGAGTGGAGAGGGGAGAGCCTGCAAAACACTGTTCTCTTCTGACTCTTTGCTGCCCTTTTTGTGCTAGCATTCCTGTTTTCCTGCTCCCTATGCAGCTTTACCCTTTACATCTTTACAGCCAATTGTGTATAAAAGGGTGAAGGTGACAGTTCTGGGAGAAAATGGGATAAACTCTGTAAGGTATCAGAATTGCATATAATTGTTTATTGGAAATAGGGTATGGGCATAGCTCTACTATCTTTATTAGGTGTGGATTTTTTCAATCTGCATTGTAAAAGATGATTATTGATTTTAAAAAATAATAAGAAAGGCTCATAAACTTCAAATTCTATTCTGTAGAAAACATGGGCACCCCTTGCTAATGCATTGGCTCGTAGCTACCACAGGCTTGCTGCTCTGCCATGGCAGTGGATGGCTCTGTTGCAGAACACTTTGCACACTTTGCTCTGCTAACACAGATGCCTCTGCAGAAATCCTTGGTCCTTGGCAGGGATTGCCATACTTTACAGTCTGGGTCTCTTTTTCTGTATGCTCTGAAAGGAAATACTGATGGTGTTGCAGACATTCTTATGTGATACTTGAATATTGAGTGCTCAGAAGAATCAGATTTTGTTTACATGGGATAATGCAGAACAGGAAGGGTAATAGCAAGATGGATTTATATCACTGTGTGCTACTAGTCTGCAGCCTTCTCATCTGTATCTCTCAGAAATAGTGATGTTAGAAGGGTCCTCCTGCTTTATGCCAGGCCCTTTCTCAGATGGAGGACCTTGTTCTGCATTTCCTCTGTGTTTGCTTTTTGCCACTCATGCTGGTGGCTGTGGTACAGCCTGGGTTGCTAGTAACTCAGTTTGGCTGAGGCTGCTTGGTAGTCTTCCATCCCAGTGACCAACTGCATCACCTTGTTTCTGTGCTGATGGCAGGACAAAGTGCTTCTCCCATTAGCATGGGACCTCTTACCAACTGTGGAGTAATTAAGAGGTGACTTGAAAAGCGTGTGCCTTGGAGGTAGGCCGAAGCCCAACCTGGGCAACCTTCTTGCAGCAGAAACATTTTCTTCAAAGTCTTTTCCTTTTATGCAGATGAGCATAAATCAGCAGTTGTTTTTCAGCAAAGTAGCAGTGGTAAATGGGAAGGTGCCTAAACAGGTGCATTGTTTCTCTCCTCCCCACTCGAGCAGCTCATTTTAATATACACCAGTTATTGCTGTGCATAATAATGCACATCTGTCAAACCCTTTCCATAGTGCATGAAAACACATCTACAGAGCTACGAAGGAGAGCTGCTCAGCTGCTCAGCTGCTCTGCTCTTTGCATTGCCAATGAATCTCCTCTGAGCTGCAGTCTCTCCTTGCATGCTTTCTAATGAAATATGCTGTTCCTCTGCACGAAACATACGGAGACTGGGTGGCCAGCACTGTCTGTGCTGTAACTCCATGGAAATTTCCTGTTTCCAACAAGTTGGGGCCCTGAGCTCTCCAGAGATTGGAGGACATGGGCTCCTGCCAGGAGAGAGGGAGGTGTGCTGGGTCAAATCCTGCTCCCAGATAGAGCCACTGCAGCCCTCATGAAGAACATGAGGTTGCCAGGGTGTGGCTGGTGAGAGAATTTTTCCTCATTTGAAATGTGTGGAGTGACTCCAGGATGAGATCAAGAGCTGGCCTCTCACCTCACCCCTCTCAGTATTACTTCTTTCTAAAGCAGCATCTCTGCCTCACACTTGCATTCCTGTAGTGGAGGCTGGGTCCAAAGCCCTCTGAAGAAGTCAGGGTTTTCCTTTTGGAGGCTAGATCAGGTTACTAAGGAAGATACACTATCCAACTGCAACAAACTAGTTCTTTACATATATATTTGTTCAGATGATTCTCGGTGTTCATGCTTAGAGCTGGATTTGAAGTCTTTTTTGCTCTTACTCTTCTCCACCGAAAAGTAAAGAGAAGATGCAAAAAATAGCTCCCAAAGAAACTCCAATGCTCAGCTCTGAAAGCCTGTATATGGTTGATGATGCTTGCAGAGGTCACAGGGATTAATGAAAAACACAATTAGAACAACATCAAGCTGGGGGCCCCGGTTTGGCACTGAAAGATACATTTGGGTATATCGTATTGCATTATGTGATGTAAGAATGTGGGCTAGTGTAATCAAAATGTAACTGCAATCCTTACCAAAAACACCTGTTTAACCTCAGCTAACCCGGGAAGAGAACTTTAGACTCTTTTTTTCACTTCTGAATCAGAGGCATGCTGGTACACATGCAATAGTGAAGCTTCTGTTTGCGGGTCCTGAAAATGGAAGGACTCAGAGCCTGCGCTCCGTCTGTCCCCAGATCTATTTTATATTCTTTAATTACGTGCTTACTTAACTTAGTAGTGTGCTTGGGGAAACCATAAGGAAGAGAACTGGAGGCCAAAGATGAAAATATTTCCCGCGTGATTTGATAAATTGTGCCTAGTGGCAATCTGAGCATCTCCTGGCCCGAGAACAGAGAGGACCATGAGGTACCAAATGCCCTGACTTGTGGGGGCAGTGAGGCTCTTTGGCACTTCTGGAGAAAAAAGAGGTTTCAAAATAGAAAGCAAGTGACTACTAATGATCCGACTTCAAATTGCCAATTTTATTGCTTCGTGTGCTGAGCCCTTGGAAACATTCCCTTGGTTATAAATGCTGAATGGACAGAGGCAGGGTGGCTCAGCAGCAAGGAAGAAATGTCGTGGTGGCTCAAGTGTCAGTGTGAGAATGGAGAAGAGCGAGTCTTGTTTGCTGTTCTGCTGCATGCTTTCTGTGTGTGTGAGAGAGATGAGGAAAATTATATTTAGAGTGCAATTAATTCTGCCTACTTTTGACTATTTAGAATTTATTTTCATTTTTGCCTTTGTACTCAGTAAAGTTTCCTCTTTAGTCAGTTGTTCATCCTAGTTGTGCAGTTTCTTGAGGATGCAATGGTTGAAGGAAATCAACTTTTTACACGGGTAGATAGTGATAGGACAAAGAATGGTTTTTAAACTAAACGAAGGGAGATTTAGATTGGATATAAGGAGAATTTTTTTTAATGAGAGTGTGGATGTGCTGGAAAAGGCTGCCTAGAGAGGTTGTGAATGCCCCGTCCCTGGAGGTGTTCAGGCCAGGTTGGTTGGGGCCCTGGGCATGCTGGTCTAGTACTTGATCTAGTGGCTGGCAGCCCTGCCTGTGTCAGAGGGGTTGGAACTTGATGTTCCTTGAGGTCCTTTCCATCCCAAGCCATTCTCTGATTCTATGATTCTATGATCTCCTGAAGGCATTTCTCTCCAATAGTTATAAAGGAGCACCTGAGAAGGGATGCTCAGCTTTTCATTAGCTGAAAGTAGTTGAGCAACATCTTTTCCCCAGGCGTCTCAGTTGCTTGCTTCTGTAGAGCAAGGATATGATGCTTCCCTTTTTCATCAGTGTAAGCATCTGTAAGAATAAATACGGTAAACTTTCAAAGGAACACCTTTCTAATAGAATGCTGTTATCTTTTGCCTGTAACAGGCAGTGTGTTTCAGGAGATGGTGGTTTTTTTTTGGATTTCTCAAAGCAGATCAAAAAGTTGCTACAAAGACTTCAGAGGTTCTTTTTCCCTTGGAAGCCTGGAATTGAATTGATTCTTGCAGGGTGAACATCCTAACCCTCTTCTGCCATTCTGTGGTGATAAATGGAGGGTGCTCACTGCCTTGTGTAAGATTAGGAGTCCTCGGGGAGATTTCAGGTGTCTGACTGCTGACCGAGTAGCCCCAGTGCAGGATTCAGGTTGCTCAGTGAAGATGCATGGGCCTGCAGCTGAGGCTACGTCCTGAGATGGTGATAAACCAGCTAGCTTTATTGATTCCAGCTGAGCTATTGCCTTTCTTCCAGCACCAAGTGTCTAGAGGATATATGATAATTTTACCCTTCCAAACAGAATTCTGAGTGCAGCGTCGAAGCTTTTGTGAAGCGTAGCTCTGGAACAGTGGTCAGTGATGGAAAGCTAAAAAGAGATTTCTGGAACAATGTCAGACAAGCGAGAGACTTGGGCCACATGTTTTAAAGAGTCAGCAAAGCTGCTTTGGTGGAATAGCTCAGACCTGAAGGATGCACACAAATCTCTCATGCAGGGCAATGAACGCTCCTGGTTTGCTATTCCCCCATGCTGCTCTATGACCTAATGCAGAATTTTCTTCCAAAATGCATCGTGAGACCTCACACAGGGCAGAATGGGAAAGAAAAGGATCAAGAGCATGAGCTGAACAGAGTACAGATCCCTCTACACCACCACCAGAACATGCCACAGAGTACTTCAGGCACTATTCTGGCTTTGGTATAGCAGCAGAGTTACAGGGCCCGTAATTGTTGCATGGAGAGAGTCTGCGCAGTGCCCATCTGTGCTGAGACCAGTTTAACCAGCACTATAGAAATTGCTCATTCCCATAGGCATTAGATTGCCAATATTTTTAAGGAGATTACCAATTGTATTTTTTTTTTTAATCAAAGCAGGGTGAAACAACTTCCCATGCTCTGCTGATGTCTTTTTTCAGGGAACGGTTTATCTGAGGTAGACAAGAGTGTATCGAGTTCTCCACGGGCTTGTCAAGGCAAATACTTGTCAGTGCTCTAAATACTTTTGTGAATATTAGGGAATAATCTTGCAAGAGGGATAAGAGCACAAGTTCCAACTGACCCCTTCCGCCCCTTTCCTCAGCCCACAGAACCTGGAGGGATTAGTTGCATTTTGAAACAGATGCCCCTATAATTAGGTAAGAAGAAACATGACTGACTGTTTTGAAAAGACACCTTTGGGTAACATATCAGCAGACCCACAGATCCATTACCAAAGTACAGTCTGACAAAACAGCTTAAGGTCTCAACTCGCTGCTCCTCTTTCATGACGGCAGTTTATATCAATGAAGATGCCTTGTAGTCCTTCAGCCTAGGAAGGTTCAGACATGGGAGGGCCTGTGGAAAAATTTACAACAGCCAAAAAAAAAGCCCGGTACTGAAATTTCTTTAATCTGATCAGACTTGTTCTTAACCCTAAGACATAAATATCCAGCACATTACACCTTTGATTTACTATTATGCATGTATCAGAGCAACAGTGGTTCTTTTGAATTATGCATTCTCTTAACAGAACATTAAACCTTATGGGGAGATGGAGTGGCCCAACACATAACTATTATCCTGACAGAGGGGAGGGCGAGATCAAGAGTAATGCTCCCAAGCTACAGAAACTCAGAGTTTTTGTTGGATTGCTTGAATGAGCATTATAAATAGCACTTTGTTCCTGCTCGTTAATAAATAGTGTTTAGATGACTCACGAGAAACCTGATAGATAGCTCATCAAGAGAAAGAGGAGGGTTTATTATTTGGCACACAAGAATAACAACCTCCCTAAGCCCCAGAACTTGCCCTGGAAGTCCTAAAAGCAGGCAGCAGAATCGTGGCTGCATTTCTGAGGAGAAAACATACCTTTTAATAACTGGATAATCCATTTATTATTGGTTCTTCATATCAAGTTATGGCCAAAAGTTACTACAGTACTACAGGAAATCCAGTTTGATTTTGTAATATCGTCAAACGAGTACTTTGGAGTGCCATGTCCAAAATCAATAAGGAAGCAGTAACTACATTTGCCGTCATATGATGATATTGATGTAAAAACATAATGGTCAAAAGTATAAAATCAATTTCATAATTTAATCAGAAATGTTTATTGATACTATTAAAGCTGAATTCAATAGCTCCTGGTATGCAGTTAATTTCTTACCTGTCAGAAAAACATATTGAAATGTTCGTTCTTTTAAATTCTTGGAGTTAATTCACTGAAAAAACATCAGAGACCTGTGAGTGCAATGGGCAGAGGACGACTGTGAGACCAGGAAGTGGTTGGAACGTTTTCAGCAGTTTATAGCAAGATGCTTGTCTTTTATATATGCACACACGCACGTATAATATAATGTTGGCAACAGCTAGCTGCTGCTAACTGCAGTGTCATAGCGTGAAGGCCTGACACAGGTGAAGATGGTGGAAATGACACCGTTGAATCCTGCAGAGTCTGGACTGGCTGTGGGAAAAGGCTTAGAGATTTCCCTCCTACTGAGGGACTGGGAAACGATGGCTTCAGGCTGTTACCTGCTCGTGCTGTGTGTTCCTACCACAGGAACAGAGAACTGAAGATTTTGGAGTTGTTTTTTTTTTCTTTTTATATAGCTTATGAAAGATCAGTGTTCCTTCTTTGGACTGGCCAAAAATGTATGTTAAGATTTTGTTACTGTGATGAAAGGTGTGTTTCCATTCACTGAAGTTAATGCAAGTAATGTGTGTGCGTCATGTGCAGGATATGACCTGGACATGCACAGATTTGTCTATGCTGCAGTTCCTGTTCCTCTTGCCTTTAAATCCTGCTACAGGATTTCTGCAGTACCTAACCAGCAGAAGTTAACTTAAGCTGCCAGTACATCAGGTATGAGTCTTACCACAGCCACACTGCAGAGTGTTTGTGAAATAGAGGAGCTTACCATGCACATAAGCCTTTTTCTCTTCCCTTTGTGAAGTGGCAGAGACTATTTTGGAAGCCAACACTGGCATTCTCTGCTGTCATCTTTTCTTTCATTATATTTATCAGTACAGAATCAGATAATCTTTTCTCCTTCATAGCCTAGACAATCATAGGAGCAGGCATAAGAAATCTACCCATTTCAAGGATTGTGGGGTGTGTTTAGTATGACAGCCAGGAGGATAGATGAGGCATTTTTTCAAAGTGGAAGCAAATTTAAGTCACTAAATCACACCGACAGAGCAAGAGCCACCTTTCTCAAACATTTCCAGAAATGTCTCTATGTCCCAATGTCCTTGAAGTGTGACCCTAAAATCTGAGATCATTAAGAATTTTTTCATTTTCAGAATTACATGGAGGATTTATATTCAACTTGGCGAGTGAGGCTATTTCTTAAGCTCATTTACGTTCATTGAAGGCCTGTTGTACTGGATTTGAGCCAATGGAGAAGTACAAGAAATACCAGAAGTGGCATTTTAACTCTGACGTCTGCTATAAGATGGGGTAGATCATCCTCGTAACGCTTTTTTGGTTTGCATTATGGAGAGAGGGTAGATGATTAGACACAATCCTGACTTTCATATGGCTATAGGAGAACTACATAATCATTGATTTTGGAGGTATGCAAATCCAGAGATGTTTTAAGGTGGCAACAAATGAACTACAAAGTTCAGAAGATTTTGGTACCTATTAAAATGGGATTGTCTGTCTCAGCGAGTCAGGCTTTTATGTGAGATTTAACCTAGGTAGTACAGCCAATTAGTTAAAGATTAGAGCATGGACTAAATGGGGTCTTTTCCTCACACTGACTGCTTTTTGGAGGGCTGTGTGCTTGTCTAAATTTCAATTTCCCTTCAGCACTACTACTACTAATATATAACTCATAATGACCTTTTGTAACTGAATTCAGGAATGATTATTAATTGCCATACTATTTTGAATTGGGCTGTGTTTGAGAGCTGGGAATGGCAAGATTTGCTTTCATAAAACAAGAAGCCGAGTCTTTGCCATCTATTTGCAATAGACATCTATATTACACACAACAGGAAAGCAACTTGTATCCATTTTATACCTGAGAAACTGACATATCTTATGACCGATATCAAGAAATAGACTTACCAGACTGTCATACATAGAGTAGGAAGGAATGGAGCTGCTGTACTGTGCCGGGGCTGGGGAAGAATGGAGACTTTTTCTTGGAAATGGTCTGACATTTTGGAGAAGCATTCAGAGAAGCCACAGGAATGCCAAGATTAAGAGCTTGAATGCAGAATATAAATTTAAAGAGATGGTGATGGGTCACTTAATTCTTTTATTAAGACCCTGTGCTGTGCAATACTCAATATAGGTTATCAATGTTTTAAAAAGAAGCAATCATGGCTGAGGAAGAACAGAAAAGTGCTGTGAGATGAAACTTGGACTAAAAGGAACGTGAAGATGGATTAGAAATTTTAGGTTTTTGAAGGCAAATCCTATGTGGTTCAACTAACCTATACACATTTTTAAATCATATATTCGAGTATATGCATTTACTGTGATGTCATAAAGCCCATAATAAACATTTGGCTCTTTGTCTACCATGAAAATACAATGCTGTTGCACGTTGCTGTGAAATGTGGTAGACTGAGGTCATGGAGATATTATCAGATCTTTCATCACCACGCATCCAGGCAAATAAAATGTGAAAATCAGTTTTCAAAGCTCAAAACTCTTAAGATATCACAGCGGTTTCTGAGTTTTAAAGCTTGAAATTGCAGCTCACAGTGAAATGCCTCGTGCCACGTTGTTAACGCCTGTTAGATGGCAGCAAAAAGGCCACTTGGAGCAATCACTGTTACTTTGTTTGTGCTTGTTTTCATCTGTCATTAGTCTTGGACAAACTATGAAATTTGTCATTTTAACCATAACTGCCCCATTAGGTCTGTCATCTCTCCCTGCGGCTTATGGGTAATTCTGAATTCAGAGCTGTGCCCATCAGGATGACAATTCTTGGGCAAAACCAGATGATGGATACACACCAAAGGAGCGCACATACATGACTAGAAAGGACAAATCTGGATAATGAGAACTTTGGTAACATCCGAATGACAAACTGAATCTGCTGTATGACCAGACAAGACAGTGAGTGATACAAAACTATTCTTACTGAGAGCTCTTTGTACTGAGCAGAAACATAAAAACAAAAAAACAGAAGCCCCATACTCTATGCAGATGAACAGCATGGCTGTTCAATAAATTGATAAATACAGAGTGACACTTTATATATCCTAGCTTTCCCCCATACTAATCAGACAAAAGAATATTTAAGTGTCACAATATGATTTGGGAGTGGCATTAAAACGTAATCAGCCATTTAGTTTGCAAACTTTCCCACAGCTAAGATGATGGCCACGCCTGAAATAACTTACGAGTTGAGCTGAAATGAGTTTGTGGATGCTTGTGTGGTTCATCCTAAGTGCAGGAAGCAATCAAGATGAACATTTTTCTGGAAAGTCCTCTAACTTTTTTGAAAGAGCTGAAAAAATTGCAAGAATGTTTTGGTAGGGTGTTCAGTTTCTGTGCCTGTAACATAAGAAGGTCTAGCAGAAAAAATGTTAATGCAAGATTAGACTGACAGCTTTGATCCCCCCCTTAAAAAAGAGATCTGACTCAAGAGATTGGCTTCAGTCTGAGGTTGACTTTTGAGATTCTGGGGAGATTTACATTAAGCACCTAGAAATGTGTTGTCTTTACCCTAATGGTAAAGACTCTGTCTCTAGCTGGTGGGAGAGAAATGATCACTTCTGTGGTTTGATTCATCTGTACTGTCTTTGATAGTTCCTTTAGGACGAGCTGAATCATACCCTGAAGATACCTATCACTCTGTCGGCTGTGGGCAGCCTTGATGACTAGCCTAGACTTATTCACATATTTATTAGGTGTGAAAAATGACTTTTTTGATCAGTTCACTAGCACTTCAAGATTGTTTAACCACATCTAAGCGACCCAAGGCGACATCTGAACTGAGATATAGCAAGTAGGAAGAGGGAAACAGAAGTTTCACTTTTTGAAGTGAGAAAGAAGAGGAGGAAATTAGTTCCTTTTCTTTTGGTTTTAGTACTAGATTCTGTTCATCTCTTGAGCTTGAAAATCTCATCAACCAATCTGTCAGTACCTGTACAGAGAGCGGGGCCCTTTGGCAGAAAGGCAGCCATTGGTAGTGGGTCCTGCTTGTGAATTTAAGTATCTCACTCAGTCCAGGTGCACCAGTAGGACTTCTCGTGGTGGCTGCTGAACATGTGCACATCTGTTAAAGAGATTCTTCCTCCTTTACAGTATGACTGTGAGTCACCTAGCAGAAAGCAGCTATACTGAGGTGGCTTAAACTCCAGCTATGTCTCCTTTACCTGGTCCGTGTTGAGCTCACTAGCCTCAAGAAACATCTCAAGTCTGCTACATATGGTACTTAGGAGGGAGTTGCTGAAAGGTAGTTAATGGGAAACACCAGGTAAAGTACTCAGTGAGTAGGAAGTGCTTTCCAGCAGTAAGGAACAGTTCTGACCAGGAACATGTTGAGAATAATGTTTTGAAAATAAAATGGTGAAGATATAAAAAAAAAGGGTATTGGAGTTGCTGGTGTGCACTTATTATGCTCTGGGGTACGGACGAAGGCTGGGTTTAGTCCTGGTTATTGGATTCAAAGGAGTGACACTCAGACAAACAGCCCATGTGTCTGCCAGCACTTCAGGTCCTGAAAATCTATTCTTCAAATGCTTTGTGAACTTGTGATGGTGGAGCTGGCTTGGTGGAGTGCATCCTGGACATCACTGTAAATAATTACTGTTTACAAACCAATTTACTGACTGGCAGGAAAAAGAAAGATTGTGTACTGCTTCTCTTCCTGGTGTTTCCTGTGCCTGAGTAACATAAATCACAGCACATTTTAGTAAGGTGACAAAAGTATTTTGCTTAATTTGAGGTTTGCTGAGCTTTTTTAATTGGTGGATGAGAATTTAAGATGACATTATGTTTCTCCTGCTTGGCAACGTTACAGTGTTTTGCTGCTTAAAGGATATTACAGTCTTCTGGCAATGCTGAACTCCTCTTGCTGTGAAGCTAGAAGATGCAGATCATTTGGAAAAGGGGTAGCAATTATCACAGAATGATTTCCAGGAGATGCAGTCAAAGGAAGCCTTTTGATCTGACCTGTAATTTTAGATGCTGGGAATGAAAGTGGCCCAAGTGACTACATCATCTGATGCATACCCCTGCCCAGCGCAGAACTGATCCTGGCTTTCTAGATAGATTGTTTAACTTGTTCCTACAAACTCCCAGTGCTGAAGACTTCACCATGTGCTGTTCCTCCCAGGAGATCTAATGTAAGAGTCTCCGCTAATACAATCAGAAGCCTGTTCCTGATGTCCAACCAGAAGCTCTTTCAACAGTGGTTTATGCCCATTACTTCTAGTTTATCCCATCTGGAAATAGAAAACAAAGTATGCCTTTCCCCCTCCCCCCGTAACAAACTCTTTGATTCACAAGGTGGTCTTATCTCTTTTTTCACTCGTGACTGCTTGATTCCTCTTTGTCCGAAGTCAGATTAATTCGACGTTAGACACCTCACGTCAACGGCATCAAGCTTTACTCATCCTTGACTCTCATGAAATAAGCCTGGTCCCATCTCCTTGTTTGTTGGTGTAAACTTAATCTTCTCCAGGCAACAAGCAGTATCAAGAGCTGACGCTGCTCTGTGCTGGTAAGAAAATGCATTCCCTTTCTCTCAGTCCAGAGTGAGAGATCAGGCAAAGCCTTTGTTTCTGCTAACAGGCTGCCTGCCTATGGGTGAGTCTTTGCCCAGGCTGTGAAGCAGGAGGCTTCAGCTCATGAAAATGTGATCCTTTCTGAAAAAGCGAAAACTGTGATCCGGTGTTCTGGCTTTGTGCTCTTTTTCAGCTCCTTTTGATTGGCAAGAAACGATTACACACTTTAATTACATCTGGCCTTTTTACAACTTGACTAAGCTGTCCAACAGATGTCTGCTTTGGGTCCAAACAGCATGAACATATGACAGGGAGGCAAACAATAATCTTGGGGAGTTTCATCCCTCTTGTTTTTCAGTCAGATTTGGTCACACTGTATCAGATGCCTTTGAAAATTCTTTATTCTTTTGGAAAGTAACTTTGCCATCAAGTAGCTTCTGAATCTGGTCTTTTCCTCCGGCTTCCAAACACGAAAGCCCTCTCTGTGAAGATATCCCCGGATCGCATCTAATTGCCATTCCTAACCTGAAGGTGTGTGCAGGGATCAGAGCTTTATAGGCCACGCTCCAGCAGAAATCTGTAAGGAGTACTAGGAAATGGATACCATCAGGCCAACTTTGGAGGACTGGAAATAATTTACCCATAACTCTTGATTTAATCTATCTGTCTGTTCAAATTCATCTCTCATCTAATCAATCTGAACAAGAGGACTGAAATTCTGGAAATAGCGTGTTTATTAGTTTAAAAATAAATAAATAATAAGGAAAAAAAAAAAAAGTTCTGGAAATATGTGTTTTAACAAGTTGTTGAGTTAGCAATTCTTTCTTACTCTACAGCCCGCCTCTGCCACACATACTGTAACTTTCATCTCCAGCCAGAAAACTTCAAAGTCCTTCTGAGGTCAAGGGCAGTGTGGCAACATGTATTAAATCAAGAGTTCCCAGATCGGTGAGCGTTCTTGGATGTAGACATGGACTGCAGTGCACGATGACATTGTAGAAACTAGACTGAGCTAGCCACTGGGAGAGATTAATGATTCAGTACCGTACCAGCCCGGAGAGCTGAGAGATTTCTTTTTGTTTTGGTTTTAACTACTGTGATTTAAAGGGCAGAAGGCGTGTACGTGACTTCAGTATATTGTTCTGCAGCTTGCTTTATTAGATCTACTGATTGGAGAAATTCATGTAACACCGCTGCACTATCCAACTGGGGAACAAAATCCTCTCTGAGCGGGGAAAGAAAACAGTCCTTTTCCAAAAGCATATTTAACAGAAAAGTAACAAAACCCTCACTTATAAGGCAAAACAGTCACCCATAATAGTAGTAAGCTTGCTGCAGTGCCCTGAATTGGTTGGTTTTGCTCCCAGTCAGTTTTTTTCCATTCAGTATAATCTCAGTTTCTGTTTGTAATCATCATGTTCTGTCTGTCCTGAGAAAGAAATGCAAGCTCGCCCTTGCTGATGTGTTTCTGCTCCGATAGCGTAATGCAGGGGCTGAGCTTTATTAGGCAGCAATAATAGTCATCACTTTTCCTCCCAAGGGGTCAGAAAGGACCATAATGAAAAGCTTACCTGTGGTGCTACAGAAACCAACCCAAATCTTGGCAAAATTTTGCATATTATTAAATGAACTAACATTCTGAAACCGTCTCTTTTGACCTTGGAATTATCAGAAGTCATGATGGTTAAAAAAACCCACAATTTTTGCAAAAATAGAGCTGCCTTTAATCCACAAAATAGGACCCGCTTTCTGCCCTCCAAAATACAGGCACTTAAATAAGGTTCTAAATACAATTTTAGTTACTGTGGGCTCCCTCTAGATTCAGTAGAGGTAAGCAGGCAGAGGGCAGCTTGGCTTTCGGGTGCACTGAATTGCTCTTTGGAGATGCCCATCTGACATGGACACCTCACTGGAGCACACAGTTTAGAGTGCTGCGTTGAGCTAAAAAAGCACGCAGACATATGTACAGATTAGGTGTGATACCTACCTGACTATTTGCTCTCTGTGTGCAACCACAACTTTTAAATTGTGTGTAAAACTGCAAAAGGGAAGAAAAATCTACACATTGTTTATGTGAACTTGCATGCCTTATGTTCCTAATCTTTCCACAGATACTATAAGGTGGTATATCCTTATAAAGTATGCATTTAATATTTGCTTTTAAAATCTCTCCACTTCCAAATTCACTTAAAAAACTTGATTCTCAGTGTGAGTTTAGCTAACTAAAGAGAGGATAATAAAATTAATTCATAGGAAAGATAACTCAGGTTCAGTTTCACATATCCACTGTACCTTCACCAAATCTGCCAGGTAACTAAGCTGGGGCGTTGATTCCTCAGAAAATACTCTTCCAGCTGAATCACCATCTTTGCTTCAGGCAGAACTTTGCTATTCTTCAAGTTTCCCGTCCAACTCGTGGCCAATCCTAATGTGGTATGGGTGCCAATCCGTCATAATTATAGTTGGAATATGAAAACACAATTCAAATGAACTTCAGTAATACTGCAGAAGTTCAGCTCAAGGATGGTTTAGATTTTCAGTCTCCCTTCAGGTAGTTTCTATTTTTTGCCAAACAAATTACCTCACTGCTGAACAAAATGGCCATCTTGCTTCATCAGCATTGCTCTGAAAAGAAAAAGAAGAAGAAATTAATCAGATTTCCTGCCATTCTATTAGCTATTTTTTTTTTTTGTTTCATTTAATATTTCAGCTGCTTCCAGAATGGTTTTCCTAATACCAAAAGGGCTTAGTCAATTTCAGGACTAACTACTTACAAAATGTCAGTTTAATAAAGCAGGTTTATTGCTGGAACTTGGCACAAAAAGAAAAGCTGAAGCAATGTAAAAATGTATTTTGATGAACTTTAGAACAAAAAATGGGGGGGTAGGTCAGTCCCGGTTGTTTCTGAATGCCCTTGATTTTTCTGAAAGTAGAGCTAGTTGGGGCTACTCAGCATTTCTTGGTGTTTGCACTCTTGGCGTGCAGCAACTGGGAGGAAAACTGAAACCAACAGATTGTGCAGTCGGTCCTCATCCATCCCATTGGAACGTTTGGGTCACCAGCACAGATTCCAATCGCAGGACGCTGAAAGGCCGATAGCACCGCTGTCAGCAGAAACATTCCTCTTTGGCATCTTTGCAGCTTCATGCAGCTTCACTTTAAACTTGTGTGGTTTAAATCTGTCCGCTGATCAAAGGGTTGGTTATGAAGTTTGATGTAGGGTTTCCTCACATGGTTCGTGTTGGTAGATAGGGAGAGGACAATGTTTGTTGTTCACTCAATTTACTCTCAGGAAAAACAAACAAACAAAAACAACCCACAAAATTATTTATATCAAAAATTACAGGAAAAGCCAAAACCTTTTATATTTCTCATGCTGAAATGAAGCTTCAAGCTCAAATTCATCTAAATTAAATAAATATTTTAAAAGAACAGAAAGGAAATAGGATCAAAACAAGAAACTCCCCTGGAGTTTCTCTCTCTACATGGAGAGAAATACTCATGTTTCAACTTGCCCTTTGCACCGATTTTGCTTTTTTATTTCATCGAGAAAGCCCATTGCATTTTGGGTCAGCTCCCAAAGAAATTTCTTCTTTTTCTTCTGTCGGCAGACTAAGGGCACCCATCTGTCTTCTGGTGGCCACGGGTGCCCCTGCTGCAGCCCCATTAGGGCAGATGCCAAGCCAAGGGACAAGCTGCTCTCCCTCTGAGTGTTTTCCCAAGCCAACCTGCTTGTGCAGGAGTGAATGTGTCACTTTTCCAAACAGCCTGGGCAGTTGTGAGCCCCTCTTTGTCCCAGGCTTCTCTTAAGCAGCTAAGTGAAGGAAATGGGGATGGAGAATCCAGTTTTGCGTGCGTGTTGGTTTGGCATGAAAACCCCTTTCACCTGCCATTCATCAGAAATAGTCACCAGCTGCTCCCAGGCTAACGTTACAGTGTCAATGGGAGGTCTTTAGCATGAGAGAGGGAAAAAGGTCTTTGCCAAGATGTTAAAAAATGGAGTACAGTGAAACTGGAAACTTCCCTTGATAGTGAGCGCATTATCTAAGCATCTTATTACAAATTACTGAGAGCACTTTTAGCAATTTTTTTTTTTTTATGTCTTAAGGGGATTTAACTAATTAGGCACAAAGTCTTATGCTCGGGATTTATTCAATCATATTTTTTAACTTAAGGTATGGCAAGTCATCTGTTTTTTTCATGTTCTGGTGGTCATTTGTGGACGAGGCAGATTTAGCTGGGAGGAACCCAGCTGCAGTTACTAATCATGCTCGGCGGTGCTGACTCTCCACACTTGCTGTGCACAGACTCCTGGTGGAGTCAGCTGAAGACCTAAGTTCCTGCCAGTAAGCAGTTTTGGCCTTGCTGCTCGGATTTATGCCTTCGCATAGCATCCAGTACAGCTGTGGGAGCAGATGTAATCAGTGCTTTTGAAAATCATATATTTTGAGTATAGGAGGGTAGCAAGGCTGGGTCATAAATACTGAAGCATCTCTCCAGATTTGGAGAACAGGAGCCCTCTCCTAAAAGCTCCAGCTTGGAGTGGAGAAGGAACAACTGAGCCTTCGCTTAAGTACCTGTAGCTATCAGCTTGGTGTTCTGCGTTGCAGAAATACAGTTGATGGATGGAATTGGTTCTCATTTGAGTTTGTTGCCATAAGATGTTGCTTAGATTATAAAGGATTCTTAAGCGGCCTTTTTGTTTCTAAGGAGTCAAAAATGTTGCTGGCTGAACTTCCATTTCAGGGTCAGCTAATTCAATAGTTTTTAATCATTTCAAAAACCATTCATCATCAAATCCTCAAGTTATTCTAAATTCACCTGAGGTGAAATTTTCAGTTTTTTGATGAGGCATGAACTCCTCCATTGCATCTTCAGAATTCTTCCTTTGGTTTCCTTCCTAGTGGCTAACTCAGAGCTCAGTTCTTCAAACGATCATCTTGTGTTCGCGCAACAGAACCTCATCCTGTGGTCAAACTCTGCGCTGTTGAAGACCGTGTGCAGATCTTCATATCCTGTGAGGCACAGGGAGACATTGCTGGTGTGTTCTTTTAATTGATTTATTTCAGAAAACCAGACTGCATGAGCACTAAAATCGCACTGCTCTCGACTTTGACTGAGCGCGTTACGTGATATCTCAAACAACCAGAATCATGTGGCACCAACTGTGTTTGACTTACTGTCGTACTAAAAGGTGTATAGCAAAAATCAATATCTGTTTTGTTTCACGGTGGAAGATCTCAGCATTTTGCAGCCTAACATATATTTTAGTGGTTTCATTGCACCACTAAAGGTCAAGTACCATATCTGTGCCTGTGATTTCCTGTGCTGCTTTAAAGCACATCCAGGGCCTGTAACTCTTTAAGATCTTTAAGGCTACAATCTGGTTATGCTGGAACAAATGGAGGTATATTTTGATGGCTAAAAATGAAAGGTAAAAAAAAACACAATTATTTGTGCAGCATTTTTAAAGCTTTTCTTCAACCCTTTCTCATGTAATATCCCATTTTCCCATGTAATATCTAGCTGTGATTCTATGAACTATACACTTCATTTTAAACTCCTGGGTAAGCTCATACTGCAGTTTACTGGGCCAGGGACTCAGCTACCAGGAGCGAGATCTGAGTGGTAACAGATTATTTTTGTGTGAGACATTCTGTGATTATGTTACAGTGCCTTCAGAGGAATTTCAGATTTCGCATATTTTCTTAGTGTTGCTTCCTGGCTCAATTTATATGCCCTTGTGCAAGCTGCAGCGTATCTCCAGTTTGTATTATTTGTACCATCCACCTCTTCCATTTGTCTACTGCCTAACAGGTTTTATTTTCTTATTAGGAACTTATCTGGTAAAATATTGGACACTACAAAATCTCTATGGCTAATTCTAGACAAATTTATAAAAATCTGATAAAACCCATGCTTGTTTACTCACCACTCCTGCATTTTATTGACGTTTCTGGTTCTGCCTACTTTCCTTCTTTATTTGCTGTGACTGAGGCTTTATGCTCTCTGATTTATTTGGTGTGGAGCGCCATTTCACATATGAAAAGTATGATATAAATCCATAAATAATAATGATAAATAAAGTGAAGCTAACATTTCACTTTATCATTTTCTAAGCATCAAAACCTGACGTCTCTGTTGACTGTCAGGTGTTAAAAAAAGCAGTGGAGAAGCACATGCCATCACGCACTCTTGCAGCCTACTTGATGCAATTAAACCCCAGGCTTAAGGGTGGCCTCCCAAGACTTCATGACATGTCTTTTGTTGGCCTATCTTTTACTTTTGAACTGTATCATGTAAATCAATTCCTATTATAATTCTCATAAAAGAGTATTTTGTTCAGTGAAGTTTACGCTACGTGTTATTGGATAGCAAAACCCAGCACTCCTTAGCTTGTGTGCCTCAGCTGCGTGGGACAAGCCTAACCTATAAATTGCTCTCCCAGCTTGATGATGCACCTATGGTTGCTTACAGGAAACTATGTTTTTGTTAAGTCGAGGAGCCTGTAATTCTTAAAGTGATCCCTGAACCTTATTTCATGCTGCAAAACACTACAGGAAAGGGGGTTGAACTTTAATGTCTGCAAAGGGGAAAGTAATAACTTTCCCCATCTCTTCTGTAAGTGACTTGGGCTATGTGATGAATGCAGAACCTTCACTCACAAGGTTTCCCTGATATTATACACTTGTAGCAAATAAGGTTAGAACCTTTAAAATATAGCATTTAGTAATGTGCTGGAAATAGCTTCTTCTCGATTCCTTTAAAGGTCACTGCATTTGCTTTTCAGTCATAATTTTAGTTCAGGCCTCCACAGAGTAGAACTGAGAACACGCCTTGCGATGTTCTCTCAATTTCCCCAAGACCGAAAATAAAATGGCATGGGACATTCGTACACAGTGAACAAATGCGTCTTTCGTGTGTGTGTGTTCGTATGTATGCAGACAGAAAAAATTCTTCAAGATGGCGAGCTGGTTACTAGACCAAATAATCAAGCATAGACACAAAACACAAGGAAACGATCAGTTTAATATGCATTTGCCTTAAGTCTTTCTCAGCATGATGTTACTCCTTCCACAATCCAGAGCTCACCTAACCATCCTCCGCAGCCAAAGGACAGGCTTGTTCCTGATACTGTGATCATGTTTTGCTTAATCATATGGCTTTGATATGAAGCAAGATGTGTCTTCCTTTAGCAATTTAGTTAGTACATCCAAAATGAGGAAGGACACTGAAGAGTAATGGGTGGCTGCAAGATAGGTTTTCCTCTCAGATTTAGGAAATATGATATGGAAAGGAGCCACGTGTTTCATAGTAATGCTTATGTTTAGTCATAATTGAAGTTTATTCTTTAAGGACATTATTGTATTAGGTATTGTGCACTCAAGGAGAGGGTTAGGAGCATCTGCGAAGGGCAGGGTGAAGGAACTGGCATTTCACCTGAAGAGGAGTGGAAGAGAAGCAGCAAAGAAGAGTGAACCCAGCAAATATTTCAGCTCCAAATTTCTACTTTCAGTGCAGAGTGTGGGAGCCGTGGGAAATGTCAGGCAAGGGGCTGTGATGCCAGAGGTCTGTGTTGCAATACCTAAGTTTAACAGATTCCTCCGAGCAGATGCCGTGAGCTTGAGTTCATGAGCCTTTGCTCTGCGTGGGGAATGGCTGGCAGCTGAAAGGATGTGCACTTTTTGCTGAAATAGGCCTGAGCCTTTACATTTTTTACACATGAACTTAGTTTTAAGGCTCACCCTAGGCGTATAAAACAAACGCTTTTTTTAAAGCACGTAAATCAAGTTGGATGTCAACTGGAATTTCCCAGGAGAATATTCATATTCAGTGACTGAAAGGATTTATTCTCTGTTTACATTTATGAGATTTGGCAACAGTTAATGGAAGTAGAAAAGTCAGCTATCTTCTTTTATAGCAGGTAAGTATATCTCTTTGGCTGATAAAGATTTACAAACATCTTCCCAGTTGATTTATTCATGTTAACATCACTACTATTCTATTTTAAAACGCAGAACGATGCCAATTTTTATTTTTGTAAATGAAGGGAGAGAATTGGTTTTGTCAGCTACCAGTTAATAACTTTCCAAAGAGTACGTTTGGAGGGTTTCAGTGGAGTGGTGGGAAGATGTCTGGCCTGTTTTCTATTAACCAAAGGACTCAGAGCTGTGTTTTCTAAAGTGACTGCTGAAAGCATGCACTAGTTGAGGTGTGCAGCTGTGACATCTGGTTTTGGGCTCTTAGGTGCTCAGTGTGTGGAAATCTACCCTTTCAGGTGTCTCTGCTTGAATTCCAATTTGAAATATTCTGAGCATTATTTATTCCTTCCACCAAATCCATTCTCTCTGCTCTGAGAGCATCTGCACTTGAGAGCCCTGTTGAACCCCTGAAATAATGCTCTTACTCTAGGTGAAGTTTCTAATGCAGTTGTTTAGCTGCTGTGGGTGGCAACAGACCGGATCAAATTGCATGTTGCAAAGCCGCTTGACCCTAGCAGTTTGGCAGATGACCATCTACATGAGTTGGTGTTTCCAAAAATATTTGGAAGAAACCTCACTGTCCAAGCTGTGGCAGTCCCCAGAAGACTTTTATTTTTATCATGCTTGTGGCAATCCAGGAAGACGGTGGTTCCCAACCACTTTACGTCCATGTCACGCTCTGGTAGATCTTATGGAATAACTTTCTCTCGCATGGATGTGGAAACGGTTTAGCACGTTTTTATGGACCAGCTGCAGAGTATTTACGAGGGCATTGCAGATCACAAATGATGCAGGACCACACTATAAGAGATCACGAATTAAGTCTATTAGGCTTTTCTGGCAGATTTATTTTTTTACGCTGCCTTGGCTTATGTGCTCTGCATTCAAACCTGACTTAAGAATATACTTGATTAATTACCTCGGTGTATTTGCTGGGCGAGGCACTTCACAAATATGCTAAAGCTACAATTACTGCTTTAAAAAGCCCCTAAATCATTGATCATGTCCTTCTAAATACAGCCTATGCCACAGCTGGAGCACAAGCCACTTTGGAGATTGAAATATCGTCATATATTCTCCTTTGCTTCTACAAAGGACTTGCACTCTCTAGACAAATTTCTTTGCCAGCTTCTTGACCCTGCTTGCCATCCCTCACCGTGCAGCATGCTGCCTGCCTCCAAGCACAGAGGGGCCGTAGAATATATTATTCCATTAACACTTGTCTGTATCCCATACTCTGCATATTAAAGCAACTGAGGAGATCAGTTATTTTCAGCTGGGGATGCTAAGCCTTATTACGCCTTTTTTTAATGTTTATCCAGAACGCTATGAACTTTCATTCTCCAAAGGCAGCAATCAACGAAGAAAAATCGAGTGGCAGCAGGCAGCTCCTTAGCTAACCGTTTTCTCTGCTCGGCACGGGGGCTGGATTCAGCGGAGGTGAGGCTTGGAAATGAAAGCTAGGAGAGGGGTTGGGAAGGGAAAACCAGCCAATTGAGATCACAGAGAAAGAGACGCTAATGGCAAAGATCACACACAACAAAACCAAACAAAATGAAGCAGCTAAAGACGGTGATTATATAGATCTGAGCAGATTGTTGACTATGTGGAATTGCAATTATCTCTCAGGCTCCTGGGACCTTGCTCGGGGAATCATTACTACAAAACCAAGAAGATTGTTCTCAGGTGCAGAACATATTGATTTTGCTGTTCTCCAGCATCCTGCAAAGCAACTGACCATGTCATTTAAAGTGTTCGTTAACCAAACACATCAATAAACATAAAACTTTCAAAAAAGTAAAAATCACCTCATAAATAATTATAAAGGAGTGAATTATTGCCTAGGAGCAAGTGTAATTGATGTCATTATAAATAAACCACAAAATATATCCTGTCCCAATCTTAAAAATGTATGAAGGCATCCATCTACCTTGTTAAAAAATGATAGTTTATGCTGCCAGAAGGGCAGCTTTCATAGCTGCCTGATTGGAAGAGGTGTGTGCAGAGAAGAGATGACATTGTAAATATTTTTTTTTTATTTCCTTTTTTTTTTTTTTTTGGTAGTGTGAATTCAAAGCTTATAAAAAGAGATGAACTGATAACATTCATTACAGCCCAGAAGCAGGGAGGGCAAGAAGAGTTTCTCGGTGCAGTTCACATCAGCCCTGACCTGCAGTGCTCCAACTATTGTAATCCTTGACCTTTGAAGAGCAGCTGTCGGTAACAACAAGCTTTCCCCCCCACAAGTTTTCTTTTTTTATCTGACCCAAGGATTGCAGGGACAAGCAAATTCATTTTAAACGTGTGATGTGAGGTAATCAGTAATGGCAAAGCACTCACATCCTCTATTCTCCAGTATTGCCTATTCACCCATAACTGCAATTAACACTAGTGAAATATTAGTGCGGGAGGAAATGAGACCCTTCACTCTCTGTTGACCAGCGTCTCAGCATATCTCTTAATCAGGGGTTGCTTCTTCTCCAAATAGCAAGACAGAGAGAAACCCACAGGGCAGGTCAAAGGGGTAAAGATGAAGGCTTGAGATTTGCACTGACTAGTAAGTGAAAGGGACAGATGAATCCATTTGATAATGGTCTTTTGCCTTGTATTCTTTCGTACGTGAAAGAAAACAGTTGAATAATTTCTTTGTTCAAACACTCATTTAAATAAGCACAAATCCAGGGCTGACCAACTCCAGAGAAGTCAGCCAAAGATGGTCACTTGTGTGTGAGACAGGGCTCAAATGGATCTTGTTTGGCAAGACCTTGTACCTGCCAAAGGCTGCCAAATCTGAGGGTGCTGCGTTTGAGTTTTGTGTGAGCTGGAGATGTGACTTCATGTTGTGCATTAGAGGAAGGAAAAGTTCAGATAGTGTGGGATTTAGTGAGTGTGCATCTTTATCAGGGTGGGCTGATGTATTAAAAAACAAATATTTTCTGTTTTGAAAGTCTCTACAAAGAATTGGAAGAAAAACTATTTTTGTTTGAGTTTTGGATATGTTCAGTGACATTTCTTATCAGATCAGATTAATGCAAGTTTGTAGCTCTGCTTGGGCTGCTGCAAGTTCTGATAGATTTCAAAGTGAAGAGGGATTATTTGTTGCTTTCGATTCCCAGCAGCTCTTGCTTTGGGTTACTGGAGTTATGGCTTTGGTGGACAAAAGCAGTGCAACTGATGTCATCTACCTGGACTTTTGCAAGGCCTTTGATGTGGTTCCACACCACATCCTTGTCTCTAAATTGGGGAATGAGGGATTTGAAGGTTGGACTATTTGGTGGATAAAGAATTGGTTGGATGGTCATAGCCAGAGGGTTGTGGTCAATGGCTCTATGTCGAGGTGGAGGCCAGTGATGATGGGTTTCCCCTGTGGGTCTATCTTAGGACTGGTGCTCTTCAACATCTTCATCAGCTGCTTGGATAGTTGGATTGAGTGCACTTTCAGCAAGTTTGCTGATGGCACCAAGCTGAGTGGTGCAGTTGATACAGAAGAAGAAAGGGATGCCATGCAGAGGAACCTGAACAGGCTTGAAAAATGGGCTCACGTAAACCTAATGAGATTCCATATGGCCAAGTGTGAGGTGTTGTACTTGGGTGGAGGCATTCCCAGTTGTACATACAGAGTGGAAGAAGAACTCATTGAAAGCAGCCCTATGCAGAAGGAGTTGGGGGATTGATTAGATGAAAAGCTTGATGCGAGCTAGCACTGTACAGTTGCAGCCTGAAAGGCCAACTGCATCCTGGGCTGCATCAAAAGAGGGATGACAGCAGGATGAGAAAGGAGATGATTGTCCCCCTCTACTCTGCCCTTGTAAGGCACCATCTGGAGAACTATGTCCAGGCCTGGGGTTTCCAGTACAAGAAAGATGCAGAGCTGTTGGAGAGGGTCCAGAGGAGGGCCACGAAAATGCTCAGAGGGCTGGAGCACCTCCACTATAAAGAAAGGCAGAGGGAGCTGGGTTTGTTCAGCCTGGAGAAGGCTCTGGGGAGACCTCGTTGCAGCCATCCAGTACTTGAAGGGACCTTATAACCAGGAGGGAGACTGACTTTACATGAGCAGATAGTGATAGGACAAGGGGGAATGCTTTTAAACTTAAAGAGAGGAGATTTAGGTTAGATGTTAGGAGGAAATTTTTCACTCAGAGGGTGGTAAGGTACTGGCACAGTCTGCTCAGAGAGTCTGTGGATACCCCATCCCTAAAGGCTTTTGAGGCTATGCTGGATTGGACCCTGGGCAAACTGAAATAGTGCCTGGTTTAGTGGTTGGAAATCCTGCCCACAGCAGGTTCAATGATCTTCATGGTCCCTTCCAACCCAAGCCATTCTATGGTTCTGTAATTCACATTTCCCTTCTCTGCTATGTTGCTTTCCCTCAGCTTCTATGGAGGGTCTCCTTGCAGATTCATTTTCACAGAAAATCTTGAGATTTCTATTCATAACAAGATCTAAGTGTTCTTTGTGAAGGAACTCTGATTTTTTTCAACCAGATTCAAGACTAAAGCCAAAGTCAAAATATTGGACTTTCTCACGGGGATTTCTGCAGCCCTTGCTTCCAGAGACCTTCCATAAATCTGGAGACCCATTTTGCTGTCAGATTCAGGCAAGCTCAGGCACTGACTTGGAGAGATGAGAATATGACAAACTACAAATGGAGGCAAGTGAGAGACTGAGATAGAAAGGCCAATGGAAAGGCTCCCCTGGGACTCTGTGGGACTTCCTTTAGATCATTCTGGGCAAAGGGGTTTTATTCAGAGAGGACAGGGTGATGTTTGTCATGTAGCTTATTATTTTTATTTCCTCTTCCCACTCATTATCTTTGCTTATTCATTTATTTTATTATATCCAGAGCATCTGGATTGTTTTGGTTTTAACAAAATAAAGTTAGAGATGATATTTGTACAGGAGATGATTATTAAGAAGGTAATGCTGCCAGAGAAAAGGAAGAAGGTGGAGGAAAGTAGAAAGGGAATGGGAAAAAAAGAAATAATTACAAAAAAATATTGAGAGCAAGACTAGGGGAAGTTGGTGAGCTGTTTCTTAAAAAGAGACTCACTTTTCTCCTGTGAAAAGAAGAAAATTGCAGGTTGAAGTGGACAACCTTTTCCTCCCTATGTGCTTGAGCCTTGATTGCTCCTGTGTCTGACCCTGGGTTCCCAGCTAATGTTGAACACTCTCTCTGGTGACACTTTAGGAAGAGTTACTGAATTAAATAATAATAATAATAGTAATCTCCTTGAGGATATATCAGACCTGGTAGTTCATCCAGTTAGACATGGAAGTTTTTCTCTCAAAGTGCCCTGTCTGTCTTCCTCTACTGTTCTGTGAGTCCAGGTCACCAGCCCAGCTTGCCTTATTTTTAGACTGCTAATTTTTTAGTGTCTGAAGTCAAACCTGCTTTGGAAGTCATATTTCTTTCACAGAGGTCACAACTATGACAAGTTTTAAGTTTTCTCTGCATGGGACCATATAGCTTAATTAATAGAGTTGGCTGATGCAAGATCTCAAGGGTCTCACTCCTGCTAGATGTGCGTTATTGTAACTGTAATAATTTAAGTGTATTTGAAATCTACAGAAGAGGAGGAGGGTATGGAGCACAGCTGTCCAAAAGTAAATTCAGTTCATTAACAAATGTGATCTGATGGTTTGAATGATTTATCAGTTGATGTGAAACAGGAGACAGTGCAAGAATGCAACTAACTTGAAGCAGACAAAAGGATGAGTTTTGGCATAACCAGTGCTGCTGTGAAGTGCTGGAACCAGATACTTGCATACTGCAAGCTGAAAGTTAAGCAGCAGATAATGCCACTGAAAAAAATAGGGAGTTGACTTGGATCTGCAAAACTTCACTTTTGAGTTTGGAGCTTTTTCCTCTGCTTTTCTAGACCATCTGACACTCCCTCCAGCTCCTACAGCATTTCCTGGCACTGTCTCTCTAACCTGGGTTGGAGGAGCTTATCCGAAGCTCTCCACTGGGGAATGGAAATAGTACATATAGTGCAAGTTCCTTGGCTCACCGCTGACTCTGACAACAACCACAGGAACAACAAGAAGCTGGACTTATTTTTACAGCTTGGCAGTGTAACAATTTTGGGAAGAAAACACTTCTGAAATTACATTTTCATTAAAATTTGAGAAAACATTAGAGGAGGAGCAAAAGGAGACATATTTAATGGTACGTTAAGAGGCCTGTTTTCAGCTAAGCAGAGGTATGCTTGGGAATCAAATATGCCCTTGGACAAATCCAGAATGCAACAAGCTCAAACTGAACCTGCAATTGAATTCCATATCCATGAAAGTTAGCAAATCATGCCAACAAAGAGGAGAGGGCAGCCTTTGAAGTCAGAACCGGAATACATTTCCATTTCATCTGTAACATCTCAGTAAATAAGTCATAACTTTTTAGCTTCTAGTCATGTAGGAACCTTGTATATCATTTTATATCTTTTGTATCTTAGAACGATGGGAGGTTCTGTATTAAGGAGTAATACCATACTGACTCACTGGTTAGATATTATGGATGGACTAATTATCCTAGATGATAAGAATAGATCCAACACTTGGAATATGAAGAAGAAAAAAGGAGCAAATTAACGTTTATTAAGTGCTTTTGAAAAATAATTGTTATTCATCACTTCTTGAGGTTAGCGCTGCATTAATTATGTCTGCCTAGCTCGTTTGCTCAGTCACACCTAATGAAGGCAACAGCTTCTGGAAACAAAAACTACTCTCTGTTGAGAAGATTCAAACTATAGGAGGAAGTCTGAGATTCATTCATTAAATTCCGCTGCCTGAACTTGTTCTAAAGTGTGTTTGTTAAGCTGAAGGAGGAGATTCCTCCTTTACTTCAGATTTGCAGAGCTTTAAATGAGAGCTGACTGTGATATGTAGGTTTTCAGGATTTATTTTCTGTGGTGGAACAGCTTGGTTCTGCACAAAACCAAAGTTGGCTGGTTCCCACATTCCTGATGATGACGTGCAAGAAGGAGTTTAGCATGTTGGCTGTTGATTTGTCAATAGCTTAATTCTCCATGACAACCTCCCCAGAGGAGTGAGAAAAGTCAATAGCACAAAGTTCACATCACCTTAGATAGCTTATGGGAAGCAAAACACAATAAAGAAGATAGAGGCCATAAACTGTGATAGGCAGTGATTAACCCATCAAACTGGAGAAATATAAAGAACCATTAAAGTGACAAAATACGATGAGTCATTTTGTGCTGATCTAATTAAATAATATTCCAATGTAAATCAGTGAGTTATAATCTGAGAGCCAGGGGAAAAAAAGAGCATTTGGTCTAGCAGATGATTTCTGAAAAGTCCCTATGATTATGTTCCTCTGCTTGATATCACTGTCATCTACCTATACCTCATTTCTGTGAATTTGGTTTGGGTCTGGGTGAGCTTGAGCCAGAGCCACTTAAAGGCTCTGGAATGACCCTGAATAATTTCAGTCTGCTTTTTGGCACAGTATGACACAGACATGATGATCAGTTTGGCAGAACGGAGTTTTTTTCCAACTGGGGAGGAAGATTATTTTTTACCCAGAATGTGTGATCAAGTTTCATTATCATTTTGGGGTAGATTTTTTCTTTATTTCGAATGGCACCAGAGGTAGCTGCTGCAAGAACATGGATGCTTAGATTTTGCTTTGTAAGAACTTAAAATGAGAAGAGTGATGGGGATTTAAGATTTATATATTTTCTCCCAGGCTCTGGGGCTGTGAAATTCTTTTCTTTAACGGGAGAATCAGGGACTTTTTATTTATTTATTCATTTATTTTGCCATGCTATTGTTAGTATTACTTAAAGTTTATAATGTGGAAGCAGAATGGGTTGATTTGGCTTTAGCTTCCATTTCATCTGTGTGCTTCAAGTCTGAGGATGAAAGTTCTTGGCCATTTTCTAATTCTAATGTTGATTTTCAGTAAAAAGTTAACATTTGTGAATTTATTTCTTTGGAAGAAGTAGAAAAGAAGTAGATGATACAGAAATTTATTTCCTGCTTATTTGATTGTTGCTACTTTTGCTGTTTTGCACCTTCCATCACTGTTACTCCTTTATTTCTGTCAAATCTCGTGCATGGTGCTGCTGTATTAGCTCCCTGTGAGTCAAGCTGCTTAAGAACAACAGTATGGAATTAGGTTCTTCTAGTTTTCTTTCATGCAGAGAGCCAGCACTTCTGATGTTACTGGTTGCAGCGTTTGCACAGAGGCCAGGTTTTGTTAGGGAACCATGAAACAGGGTCAAGAAGAATGATGACCAGCTCTTAAGGATGTTTTCTAGTGTCCTGCTTTAATGCAGTTGGCCATATTGTTCACAGTGTGTGGTATAGTTTCACATGAGTTCATGTCACTATGTTGTTCTCACCAATTTATTATTCATCTGCCCTGGCTAAAATATTTATGGGCTGTAAGGTCTGTTTCTTCCCAAGCACCTGTAGTGCTTATACACAACAGTAACATGGGCATCTGTCACAGCAGGCATATTTGGGGGATTTGGCTGCTGTTCCACCATCAATGACCCAAAAGGCTCCTAAATGACCTAATTATGAAAAGATGCTGACCAGTAGCACATTTACATCGCTCTGGTAACGGCATTATTTTCAGCATAACTCTTTCACTTATGATGCTTCTGATCAATTAACCATGCCAGTGTCTGCTGTAATGCACGTCAGGTCTCCATCAAATAACCCTCTCTTATCCATTAGTAATTGTTGGCCGTGGCCTTCGTCAAAAAGAGTGAGCTGAAAGTAAATGTTCAGATGGTATTATTTGACTAATGTACCACTTGAATCTGACCTCCTCTTCATTGTGCAGTGCGGGCTGATAAGGAGTCTTTCAGAGACTTTGCTCCTTTCTAGTGAAACATAATCTCTTTCATTAAAGTCTGAGTTATTTAATCACATCCTTTTCAATGAGGCCAGCTTTTCCAGCAGTCCAGGAAAAGAATGCCATTGTTAGATGCTGCTTCAATACCTCCAAACCTCTGTTTTCTTTCTTCTTGGTTCAGTTTCCATAGAAAGTCCTTGCAGTTGTATTTTTGCTATTTTCAAAGTAGTTTTTCATTTAGTTAAGCTTTCCCTCATATCACCTCCCGTGTGTCTTTCAGCTATTGTCCCTCTTGCTCTGCCCTACTGATGATGCCAGTTTTCAGCATTGATAAGACAGGGTGTTTTGTAGGCACTTGAGGGAAATCACAAAAGTTGTGTTGTTCTGCAAGTGGATATGGCTTCAAGTCTTCTTTCTTTATGGACGTGAGGGCTTTCACTGCATGTTTCTCTTTGGGTAACTTTTATTTTAGAGTTAGAATTGTAAGTTTTTGCCAGGAGTTTATGGTTTTGCTTTTACATCTTGTGTAATGGGATGTGTTTGCTATTAAAAAAATGAGAGCATTCAATCAGCTCCAAGTGGCTCCAAGCTTTCCCTACTATCACCCATATTTTTAATTTCTGAGTTGCACTTTTTCTTCAAAGAAGTCCATTTTATCTGAGAGCACCTCGCTTTCATCTGGAAATTTCTTTCTCTCTCTCAGTTTTCTGGGATCTTCCTCTAGGTCTGGCTGTCTTTTACTCTCCAGAGAGACTGAAGAGCACATCCTGAATGTTTGCAGTGTTGTGGCTATTTTACAGTACCTGCTTGTCTCTCCATTCCTGGTGCTGTTTCTTGGCAGAGAAGTTTTCTCTATATCCAGTCGAGTGTTAGAAATAAAAAGCCTGTTTCCTGACACGATGAAGCTAAATGGGTTGCAATTAAGCACTCTGGCTTCAAAATACATTATCTGAGCATGAGTTGTTGGTTGCTGCAGAGCTGACATGGCTAGCTATCGTCCAGATCAAACAGAGTCTTCTTTGTTTGAGGGTACCATGTAGTAAGCAGGTAAAACAGACATTTTTTTTTCTAAAACACACTTCTCAAAGCATACAAACTTTATTGGCTGAACTTGTGGGTTGATGTTGTTATTTGGTGTTTAGGATGCAGAACTTAACTGGTCATGAGTTGATCTCAGCTGGCTTTTACTGCTGTGGACAGCCCCATGGACCCCCTCACTGCTTCTTACCTTGTAGACTGTGCACATAAAAAGACTTCGACCTCATTGCTGAGTCTCCCCTCCTGGAGAGCCCCTGCAGGTGTTTGCTAATTTGGAAATGGATTGGGTTAGGGCTCTAGCATACAAGGAAAGGACAAACCAGAACAGGCTCCAGTCAGCACAAGCATTTAGACTTCAGTTGAGCAAAGCCCTGAAGGACTGGTTGGACTTTAAATCGACTCCCAGTAGGACTGCTTCACATGCATCAAATCAGACATGTTTTGGGGGCTTTGCTAAATGAGGACCTAAAATCTTCAGACTTTGCTTAGTGAATGATGGTGTGTGCAGCGTACAGCGTACTCTGTCTCTGATGCCAGCCAAGTCATCCTGGAACACAGCTCGATATAAGAAGGCCTCATTGTGAGCTTGAAATTGATTCCCAATCTGGAAATGTCAATGACAAACATCAAAACTCTTCCTTTTTCTCCTTTTTCCCCTCTGGCCAGTGATAAGACCAAAGGCTTGTTAGAGACCTGAGACCAATGAGAATTCGGAGCAGTTGTTCTTTACAGCAGGGCTGCCCATGCTGTTGTGGTGTCTAATTCCAACCCAGACAATTTTCTTCTCTGTAACGTAGAGGGATTGAGAACCAGAGAGTGATTTAGTGCTGGTGGGAGGGACAGATGCAGGAGAGTAGCAGTTCTGGCTCTAACACTGCACAGCCTGTTGTGTAAGATTAATGACTGTGGACTACTCTCTATTTTTCTCTCTCTACAACTGTGAGCAATCGCCTCCAAAATCAGCCTGCTGCTGGCTAGCCAGCAAATAGATAATAAGATCCCTGTGTGTTAAATATGCACAGCTGCACGTCTGACATTGCTGATCCATCTGCATGCCGAGATAGCACGTGCCAGCTGCCTTGCTCGGGGTGAATGAGGAAGG
This sequence comes from Pavo muticus, assembly GCA_016647715.1. Classification (NCBI taxonomy): domain Eukaryota; kingdom Metazoa; phylum Chordata; class Aves; order Galliformes; family Phasianidae; genus Pavo; species Pavo muticus. Next base: position 2,320,315 of record JACDJE010000029.1, on the reverse strand, counting down.
GATCCATTAAAGACAGAAAATCCGCAGCGGAATCTCGGTCCTCTCCCCCTTGCTGTCTCTGTATGCTGTTCCACTGGGTTCCTGGAGTTTCTCTTCCATCCCATATTCCTTTTGGCTGCAGAGCTTTGAAACCATCAGACGGTTTTACTTTATCAGTTGGGCTGCCAGGTGGGCTTTCTCTGAGCTCCTGCAGTGCTGGTTTTCATCTCCCCAAGGTGGCGATTCAGAGGAGCTTGGCCAGTCAAGTGAGTCGCAGTGCTCTCCTGCAACCTTCGTTTATTGCCTGCCACTTTCATTTGCTACAAAAGCCGAACAGCCTTTTTGCTGGCTTCCTCCAGTCTGCATCTCCCTTCCCGCACCCTCTGCTCCTCGAAGCAGCCAGTTTCTGCTCTATGCTGCAGCTGGGAAAGCAGAAAGCCAGTGTATTCTTGACACGGTTGACTGATGCCTGTGCTGGCCATAGAAGTCTGATAGCAGCTGATGAAGGAAAGGGCACTGTCTCTAGCCACATGTTACTAAACCAGGAGCCTTCAGCATTGCTTCTGGGTCCATGTCCAGGTATTGGAGTCAACATAGGCTGCTCCTGCTCCATGCTTTATTGCATGTCAAGCTTGATGCTGGCGCCAAGGTGGAGGTAGTTATGCCATCCTTTGTTCCTTTGCCCTCCTCTTCCTCCTCAGGGCTGCAAGTTTTGGCTGTCTAAGGAGAGAGAGGGTGGAGGAGAAAGAAGAGAGCCAAGATCACCGTGGGAACCTCAGGAGCATCCAGTGGTGCTCATGGGCCAGTGCCATGCTAAACATTGCTCTGCGGCCACTGATTCTGTTTGAGCTAGCTCACATCTGGCCATGCTGGATGACAAGAGGAGTGTACTCGTGTCTACAGCCAGGACACGCTGTCACCCCCAGAGACATGTTCCCAGCAAAGTGCCCTTCAGGGTCCTTGCTGGAGGAGGGAGTGGAGCATGCGATAGGATACAGTTATCTACAGGGGCTCTTATTTGGCCTTATCCTTAATCTTTCATTTCCAGCTGAAACTGCATACCATGCTTACAAATGAGGACTGTCATCACTGTTCTACTGACAGATGTATAAATCCCTTAAGCCATGATTTTATTATGTAAACTTTCTTGCCACTGGCATCCTGTTAGTGCTGTAGTGGGAGGGCTTTCCTCCCCAGGTGTAACTGTGCAAACATTATGGTTACGGCACAAAGTCCAACTTGGTTAGGTTCTGTCACATAAATATACACTGAGTTAAATCAAACACAGCTTGCGTCCTGTTGGAAAAGCCCATTTGTAAGCAGTTGTTTGAGATCCGTAAGATAACTTGCTGTGTAAAGTTAGCCAGTTCCGCTAAAGAGTTGCTCCTGGGAAAATGGGCGAGTGAAAATCAGTAATCAAGCTAAAGCTAATAGGTGAGCAGTACCTGTGGGTAAAATATGCCTGAATTTCCAAAACTCCCTCTACTTTTTTTTTCCCCTCTTTGTTTTTGTGGTAAGGAACAGTTCTGGAAGTGGGGGAATGCCCAGAATCTGGTAGGGAGTCTGTCCAAAATAACGTGTTACAGACGGTCACTGTCTGGGAAGAAAGGAAATGATAATACTTTGGAACATAATGACTTTTTTGTATATAAAATAATGGAATTGGCACAAGTATTGTGCAGTGCACATGCTTCAATTTATTGCAAAGTGAATGTGGGAATGAATCACCTCCTCCCAGTCGCTCTTACGTTTTAAAGTGCAAAAGCATTAACAGCGTCTAAACCCCAACTGGTACAGAAAAGTTTAGCAGAATAAGCTAAAATGGAAATAAACAATTCCTGGGGAAATTAAGTTTCTCACAGTCTTCTGGAGAGTTGGGTTTGCTATGACTACAGTGTAGGAAACTGCCCAAAAATACAAAAAACAAACACAATACCACATTCGTGCTTGAAATATTCTGGAATCTGTGGTGATAAAGACATTTGTGTTCCCCTGACAATAAATACAGCCAAATAATGTATCAAATATACTTGCCAGTATATATTATCATTGCTAAATTTTTTCTTCATGCTTTCTATGTACTTTGTTAGATGCATGAGCTGGGTCTGTTCCTGAGCTCTGACAGATCTTCAAGGGGCACGAGCATATTGGCCCATGATTGTCATTGCTAAGAACGGAGTCAAGGCAGTCCACAGAAGTGAGCGACCAAACTTCAGCATTTGTCTGATTTTGGTAACACCCTTTGACAAAGCAGTACTCGTTGTTAAAGGTGTCTTGACCCAAATCCTTAGATATATTTAGGCATCAGTATCCCAGTAAATTACATTTGATAACCTCATAGGTATAGATTCAGCCCATCTGACTTTTAGCAGTTACAAGACGTGCCTAAATGCCAGGTACCCGTCTAATGGGAACAGAAAGGTGTCTCAGCTAGAATAAATCATCATCACGGAAAAGACCATGACTCTCCATTTGATAATAAGGGCAGTTTAAGATGATTTAGGCTTCTAAAGTGGGCACTGTGGTTAGCTGCCCAAAGTTAGGTGGACCTGTGACCTTTTCGGAGGCATTTTCGACCCCTGGTCTCTCTGATTTCCACCGTATCTACACAGTGCCTAGCAACTCACTCAGATTTAAAAGCCTACCTTAGATAGGAATGTTTGGCCTCTGCTTGCACACAGTGGTGGGAGATGTAGTTTAGAGTGAAAAACATGATTATTATAATTTTATGTATCAAGTTTTGTGATCTATCTATATACACATGGTACTGAAGAGTGTGTACATAAATTAGGTTGCTGAATGCAAATATGGCTAAGTAGATATCTAGCTGGTTATCTGACAGGCATAACTCGGGACTGATTTATGCCTGCAGTCATTAAAATGGAATGTACAGTTGTTAAGGGGCCAGAAAAGTCAGAGTTTCTTTGTGACTTCAGTCAAATTTAGGCTAAGCCCCCTGTAAGCAGTGCATTTCTTTTGCATTCCCAATATAAACAGCTTGGCTTCCCTCTTTTTTACCAGAATTTCCATTAAGATGTAGATGAAGAGGATATAAGCTATCTCGGAATTCAGCGCTGAGGAGAATGGAAGCACTGGAATCAGGAAAATACCTCTCAGAGTTATGAAGCCATAGAATGTTTGCAGAAAGGCAGAGGACATATGAAAGTAGTCTGGTCTGGGGGCTTTGCTAAAAACGAAATGTTGAGACTTGGCCAAGATTCACTGAAACATTTACTGGGCAAACAAGGCAACCTGCAAAAGCAAAAGTACAATTATTAGCTGGAATTTTTCCTGGTCTGTGGTGCTCGGGCTCCTGCAACTTTCAGATATGTTCTAAAATCCAGACAGTAAATGTATCTGGGTCGCTTGCAAGCCCAGAAGCCAGATCACAATCCAGACTTCGGTAGAGCTCTAAGTTTCTCCAGTTTGGGCAGATGTGCTCTTCTCTTCTAGACCCATTAAAGTCAAGGAGCAGGCTGTGTTCTTGCTTCAGTCTATGTAGATCTAAAGTAATATCCTTTGACAAAGTGAAATTATACTGGGATGAATGAAATTTGAATCTAGCCTTAGAAGCAGTGCGCTTTGGAAAGCCACGAGAGAGGTTAAATCTACATGTTGATGTGCCAATGTACCACAGGAAAAACTGTAAGTGTATTTCTATACAGCCTGAAATTCTCATCAGCGCTCTTGTCCAGTTTTATAGGCTTGTGGAGGCAGATCATAAAAGTTTCAAATTAGTGGGACACCTCAGAGGTAGTTGGCTGTATATTTGAAACATATTTTTAGAGGTGTGTCCCATCTCTGGTAATGAAAAAATCAGCTCTGTGTATCTGAGTACATAAAGAAAAATATGCACCCCACTGAAAACGGTTTTAGGCTTGTTGAACAGTTGTGATTATGCATTTAGAAAATAATCTTTTCTATATACCCACATCATTCCTCCTGTGTGTTTACAGGATGTTTGAAAAGGGCAGACACTAAAATTAGCAAGAGGGTGAAATGGTGTAAATCTTTCCTGCTGCCTGCATTGAGAGAAACTCTGCTTTTGAGTCTTCCCTAATGAGTGATGACATTTTGCATTCAAGGAACAAATGTGACTTTTCCTGCTGGCCGGCACTCTCCTGCTTTCTGTCTTTTCTTTGGGCACGTACAGCAGAGGCTTGCTAAGGAGAAGAGCAGTCTCAAATAAATTGCAAAGCCCTAGCTAGTTGGTTTTTGTTTTTGTTCTTTTTTTAGAAATGTTATAGCTGTGTAACATTGTGGTCATGAATTAAGAGGTGAAAAAAATGTAGAGAGCTGGATGGTGGACTCGGCTCCCTCTGCACAATGGGGAGCACTGCTTAGGAGTCCCTGCAGCCACAGATGCAAGGAGGTAAACTGCAGGAGCTGTAGGAATGGCTTTCTTCATCTTCCAGAGCTTTCCTGGTAGGTGTCTCCAATAGAGGATCTGCAGGGGGAGCGGAGGGCGCGAGCTGGAGGCAGCCTGGCTGGCGCAGCGTGCAGGACGGCCTGGGGCCTGTTCTCAACTGATCTCAATTCTCCTTGCTGAATTGATGCCCTCACTTGGGATCAGTGTCTTCTTCCCACTGGTATCTGATGTGAGGTGCCAGGTTGACGATGGACAGCTGCACAGAGCTCAGAGAAGGGGCCTCTGCTTGGTTCGCGAAGTCGGAGCAGAGAGCCAAAACAGCAATTTTCTGCAGTTCCCTCACTCAGTCCTATGTACTCTTAGGCATCTGCACAGGCTTGAAGCAGCATCTTCATGTACCAATGGGAAATGCTTTTGTGTATTTGGTTTTAATGGGAGACAGAGGCTCAGGGATTCCATACCTCCTCTGAAATGCCAAACTTCTCACTGCTTTTAATGTGGCAACTGCAAAAATAAAAGTGACAGATTTTAATTATGAAGTGGGGTGGGAGTGGGGAGGAAGGAATCAAATGCAATCCAACAAAGCCAAGATTTAGAGTGACATCACTTTCTATGTAATTGCAATGCCAGCAGACACTCAATAAACATATCAGCATTGTTAAAATGATTTATGACCCGAATAGCTGAATATAAAATATTATCAATAGATGTGTCACCATTGATCTTTCCTGGGGCTAGCAGCTGAAGGATAGGAGAGGGAGATGATTTTAACAAACAATCCTTGACAGGAATCCAAAGGAAACAATGAGCAGGGACAGACAGCTGACAAATTCAGTATGGGGCCATTAAAACATGTGATGAATTTGCTGGGAAAGTATATATTTGTGGAAGAGGTGAGCTCATATCTACCATAAATTTGTCAGCCGTGACACAGTGTTCTCAGGCCTGGCATGAATAATGCCTAGCTATTTACAGGCTTTGTCTGGCAAAAGCTCTATCAGTCACTTCAGGGTTATTTACAAAGAAAAGTGTCTATCAGTTACAAGGACATGACTTTGCCACTAAAAGATAACAAAAGAGGAAATCAGGCATTGGCCTCTCAGTGCAAGATGCATCTTCTCCAGAGAAGCTCTGGACTGGAATGAATCGAATGGACTGCAGTAGGACCTCCTGGCAGAGTGCCTGGCATAGGCTGCAACAGTACATTTATCCACACTGATTAGATTAGAATTATTAATAGGGGTCTATGGAGTGGAGCAAAGGGTCATTTAGAGTTTAATTCTGTTCTCAGATAACTTCATTTCAGCTGATGGGATTGTTATTGTAGGGGTTTTATATGTTTATAGGAAACAATATACTCAATAATGAAGTCATGCATCCTTCTGCAAGATTAGGAGAGCTATTGTGTAGCTGGAGTGAAGTCTTCACAATTGTGTTAATTAAGTAATAGTGATTTGACTTTGTCTCCTCATAAAATGCATTCAAGAAGTGACTAAAAGCTGCTGAGAAAGTGTTCCCTCTATATAAATATATAGCAAAACAAGCAAGAAATGAAAGCAGCCTTGGATTGAGTAAACAGAATTGCTGACATGCCGCGTTTACTTAAGACAAATGGCGACTTGGCCTGGAGTTTCAGCTTCCTGCTACCTTAATGTAAATGTGTATCAATTTAGTATTGAGTGTCCTCAGTCCTGATAAAAGTTGAAGGTGAGATTATAGACAGTGGTATTTATGGCATGTTTACATGTCAGTCATTTGTTTCAGGCTTCAGTTGCAAATGGCTTTGAAGTTTGAGATCCGTCCAGCTTCTTCAAAGTGGGCATCCAAAGTCAGACGCTGAGATCTGCATTTAAGACAGTAGATTGAAGTGGTCTGATAGGGGAAGATAGCAAGTAGGGCTGGCGGATATTTTCATGGCAGGATATGAAAGTACTCACGAGTAGTGACAGGCTACTTTCTGAAGGAAACTGAGGAATCAATCTTGTATCAAATGACATGCGCCAAACACGCTGACCCACATACTTTTCTGAAATGCTGTGGTCCTGATTTCATGCAGTGTGTCATGCCGTTCCTAATACCACTGTGATGGGTTTGTCACCAGGTACCTTATCTTCAAGGTCTTAGAATGCGGTGATAAAATTCTTCTGAGAAGTTTAATTTTGCCTGTTTTTCAGTGGCAGGGAGCCAGCTTCGTACATGGTGTAAATTGGACTCTTTCCATTCACTTCAGTGGAACTGTAGTAACATACACGATTAGAAATCAAATTAAGCAGTAAGCGTGGAATGTGAAAATGCAGCATATTAATGCTTCGGGATAGGATTTCAGCTGCAAGTGAAGGAAGTCTCTCGTTCATGGCCCCAAGAGGTGACCACAACATAAATAATAAATGCTGGTAGAAGAAAACACTTCCTTATCCTTCTGAAGGTAGTGCTGTGGGTTACAGATAAAAGTAATCCCACCTTAGTTTCTCCAGTAGGATGGTGCAGTTAGAGGTTTGTTAGGCAGATGTGTAAAGTGATGGTAATTGTGGTGTTCATGAGGAGGGTACAGCATTTTCAGAATGGCCACCGAGCTTGTGCAGCAAAGGATTTGTAGAACACAAGTGTTGTGTTTGTCTTACAGGCTTTGCAGACATGTGTGACAACCCCATTGATGTGATAAACTGTAAGTGCTCCAAAGGAGCAATCATGATCAATTGTCATTGATGGGTTGGCTCTGTATGATTTACTGTGCATGATATATAGAATAACTGAAAGGAGTTACTGTGGCCTGGTGTTCAAATATATACTGAAAGGACCCCAGGAAAGCAGCTAGATCAAGATCAAGAGCCAACCTATGTGTGACCATCTTTGTTGCTGACACAGCTAAAACAGATTTCTGTGACTTGAAGTAGCGCATTTTTAAGTGGCCATGACAGCTCTGGGGGGATCACTCTACTACTTCTATCCATTTTCTCTGTAAGTTCATTGTGTCATCACAATGACAAAGCAAAAGCGAATGTTAAAAGACATGTCATTCAAACATAGAGATGGAAGACAAGGTGAGTACACCCTGCACCATGCTTCTCCTCTGTTTGGCTTTGTGCTTGGGACACGGAGCAGCGCGCTGGCTCAGAAAAGAAAGGTGCACTTATGACAGAGTAACCGTGCTTTTTGGGGATCTTGTTTTGCACAGGTCTGGTGTTCATTTCCTCTGGAAGAGGAGTGCTTTGAAAGTTTGGGAACTTTTGTTGTGAGGGCTTGCACCATCCGCTCTGGGAATTAAAAGGCGGGATGGAGATCTGGTTTTGGCTCCGTCCTGAGTCTGCTGGGTGTATTTTGACAACTCTGGCATCCTTCTAAATTTGGTCCACTCTATCTATGTGTTCAAAGCTTTATTCCTTTTCCTGGCTGTGTGTCCCATGACTTTGCCAGGCAACCTGAAGATTGTTTTAATGATAATCTCTTTCAAAATTCAGTTTCCACTACAGGGGCCCCACCCTGAGCCCTGTCAGTTCCTGCTGACTCTAGCGGCAGTCAAAGGAATAGTGCTTTGAAGAAACAGCTTTAACAGTCAATTCAAAGCTCATAAAGACAAACAACAAATATCTTCCTTCAATAAACTTTACATCACATTTTCAGAAAGATGTAATCCCATATATTGTCTCGGTAGGAAAATGTTCCTGTGTTGGCCTGGAAACTTCACACATGCCTCGTTTTTATTAGAGGTATATCCAGCCAGCTGTTCCATTGAGCTTCTTATTTTCTACTGAGGACCTTGTTGGCTGTGTTTCATTAGATTCTATCTAGACTTGTGCTTTTACAAAGGTAATGGTAATACAGTGACAGACTTGAGAGCCTTTAGGTGGAAGTTTAGGGTGGTTCATCTCCTTTGGAAATTTCCACACCAGTCTGTAGATCTCACAGAACTTGCATGCAGCACGATGTTTTCAGTCCTGCAGCACAGGTAGGGAAGTAAACCTCACAGGACAGAATGCCTCGAATGGGAAGGTAGACAGCATCTCTCCCATCCAGCTTATTCATAAGTGCTGTGTGGGCTGTGGGAAGGCTTGCGAGCATGTGATATGCACTTTGAAAGATACGAGAGGGTGAGAAATGGATCAGAGCTGGCTGGGTTTGCCTACCACCTATGGGTTTGCCATAGGGAGCTCCCAGACCTATGTGTGCAGCTCAGCCGTTGGGAAGGTGACAGGGCTCTGCCTGCGACCGTCCCACCCAAGGCCTGGTTGTCCCTGTTGGCAGCTCATAGAGCAGGCTTGCATTTTGAAACCTGCATGGTCTTGTGGTTTTCTGGTTGTTGTTTTTTTTTTTTCTAAATATAATTTGACTATAAAAAAAGCAAGCCCTTAAAAGCTCTGAAGCAGCCAGAAGTATTCATTCCTCTGACAAGTAACTTTAAAAACATGTCTTCAATTGAGTCCATGTGTCCGCTTTCAGACAGTTTCTACTGGAAATGCATTCACAAGTCAAGGCATTGCTGTAAATAATCAGATTTCAAACACTACAACTCCTAGTCATTTTGAATATAGTCCTGGAGTAGGAATAACAGAAATAAAACTGGCTGCCCTAATACAGAAAAAGGAACTGTAAAGCCATCAGCAAAATCCAAACCAGGAAATGCTGCCAACTTAAGGCAAAGTAAACTGAGAGCAATAAATCAAACCAAAACATATTTTATTGTGGACTGAACAATACAGGGCCTGACGTTTCTACAGGCAAGGCACAAATATCCTTTTACTATCAAAAACAAAAGCTTTTAAAGCTTCAAAAGGAGCTGCAGGCAAAGGAGCAAATAATAAATGACAGACAGAGCTAGTATGAAGGGACTTTGTGGGTTGTGTTATGTAGATCTTAGAAGATTTGCAGATGTCAACTCGCCCTGCAAGCTCTGATGCTGACCATGTCATCCCCAGCTGCTACTGCTTGCAGCAGTTTGGGACAGGTGAATTAAAACAGCTTAACAAGTCAGCTCCCTTCAGCTGAGTTGCTGTGAGTGCCTGGGCAGGCACTGGCCTTCATTGCAAAGCAAAATGTTTTTCTTTCACTGAAAATGATAAATCTGTCTTCCAGTGGAGATTTAAGCCATCACATTTTGAGCTCAAAGCAGGGGCTGCTGGTCAGGACAGCTCAGCAAGGGGAGATGTCTTCTCAAGGTGGCCTGGGTGCAGGTGGTGGTTAGGTTGTGCTGGGCTGTCACGTGAGCCCTCATTCTGCAGCCTCTGTACAGGGGCCAGGGGGTGATGTTGGATTTTTCTTTTTAGTTTAATTTTACTTTGTGCTTTAGCATGTTAATTCATCTGAAACCCTATACACGGAGCAAATATCCCTCAACATGAGTTCACCCAAGAGAAATCATGCTTGACCTATCTGGTAGCCTTCTATGATGTCATCACCAGCTGGGTAGACGGGGGGAGAGCAGTGGGTGTTGTCTACCTTGATTTCAGACAGGCTTTTGACATTGTATCCCATAACATTCTTCTAGATAGGCTTAGGAATTTTGGGATAGATGAGTTGATGGTGAGGTGGATTAAGAACTGATTGGCAGAGCTCAGAGGGTTGTGATCAGCAGTACAGAGTCTGGTTGGAGGCTGTAACTAGTAGTGTTGCCCAGGGGTCAGTGCGGGATCTGGACTTCTTCAAACACCTTCATCAATGACTGGGATGAAGGGATAGAGTCCACCCTCAGCAAGTTTGCTGATGATACAAAGCTGGGCGGAGTGGGTGACATAGCAGAAGGCTGTGCTGTTGTTCAGTGGGACCTGGACAGACTGGAGAGCTGGGCAAAGAGGAACCTGATGAGGTTTAACAAGGGCAAGTGTAGGGTCCTGCACCTGGAGAGGAGTAACTGTATGCACCAGTACAGGTACAGGTCAGGGGATCACCTGCTGGAGAGGAGCTCTACAGAGAAGAACCTGCGCATTCTGGTCGCCAACGGGTTGGCCATGAGCCAGCAGTGTGCTCTTGTGGCCAAGAAGGCCAGTGGTACCCTGGAGTGCATTACAAAGAGTGTGGCCAGCAGATTGAGGGAGGTGATCCTCCACTCTGCTCTGATGAGGCAGTGGAGTCCTGTGTACTGGAGTCCTCTGTTCTGTTATGGGCTCCCCTGTTCAAAAAAGACAGGGATCTCCTGGAAGGAGTCCAGCAGAGGTCACCAAGATGATGAAGGGCCTGGAGCATCTCCTGTATGAGGAAGGGCTGAGGGACCTGGGTCTGTTCAGCTTAGTTAAGAGAAGACAGGGTATCTTATCAACACTTGTAAGTATCTAAAGAGACTCTGTTATGAGGGTAGGGCCAGGCTCTTTACAGTAGTGCCCAGTGACAAGACAAGGTGCAATGAGCACAAAATGGAACACAGGAAGTTCCATCTGAACATGAGAAAGAACTTTTTTACTGTGAGGGTGACAGAGTACTGGAACAGGCTGCTCAGAGAGGTGGCAGGGGCTCCTTCTGTGGAGATATTCAAAACCCACCTGGATGTTTTCCCATGTAACCTACTGCAGGGAACCTGCTTTAGCAGAGGGTTGGACTGGGTGATCTCCAGAGGTCCCTTCCTACCCCTATAATTCTGTATTTCTGTGAGTACTGCAGAGCCTGATTGTCCCAGATGAAGGCATGCAACTTTTCAGAAAATGGAAAAAAATAATCCTAGCTGCAGTCCTCTTCTGTCTGGAGAAAAAGCAGAGAAGGCATGGGAGCATGTTACATTGACATGTGAGCAGCCTAGGCTCTTCATCACCCTTTTAAAACACACTTGGGAGCCCTTTACCCGTACCCTCTGCCCTTGGGTTGTAACACGAGTGAGTGCAGCCTGCTGAGGCCTGCGGCAGCCTTCGCCATGCCTCCCCATCCCCTGGGCTTGAGCACAGGCTTGTGGATGACATTCAGCCCACACAAGAAGATAAGAATTAAGACTGAAAGGAACTTCCTAAGTCATCAAGTCCTGTCCCCTGCTGTTGAAGGCAACCACATCATATGATGCCTTTCAAACACTTATCTATTTGCATCTTGAAACCATTTAGGTTTCTTGCCCTCACTACTCCTACTGAGAGGCTGTCTTTCTTCTGGTGGTTATAAACCTTCTTCTAATTTCCAGTCTAAATATGTCCAGCGCAGTTTATGCTGTGTTTAATAGATACTGAGAAAGTAAATAAGTCACCAACTTGCTTTTATTTATGTATATCACGTTTTCAAAACACACGTATAAAGCCCCTCTGCAACCATGTGTATTTTTTTGCTTATGAGAATGGTGCTTGGAAGGGGGCAAGGAGACGGCCATTCCTGCAGAGGGTTTGTCCATGGTGTGGAGACAAAGGAGTTGGAGACAGGGGGTGGCCTGGGGACTTGGGGGGCAAAAGGGAGAGAGTGGAGAAGGAAGGTGAGGAGTGGGAAAGGAAAAGGCCGCTGAGCAGGCCAAAGGGCAGGAGTGAGGCAGCGGAGGAAGAGAAGCATGATGATGAGATGGGAGAGAGTCTGAAGCAGAATTTGGGGGAAGTCACTTGTAAAAATAAATACTGGTGCAGATAAAATGTAAACAACAAAACAATATTTAGGCAAGGGGCCAAGCAGATGGGAAGGGGACGATTCAGAGTTTAGCTTGAGGGAGAAAAAAACCAATTCAGAGACAAATAATAAAAGTATTTGAGCTGTGGGGAAGCCCCACTTGGCAGAGTCCAGTGCTGCTGCATGAGCTGGCTGCAGGCTGAGCTCTTGTCCCAGCTGCAGGTCCCAAGAAAGAGAAGTGCAGGCCTTGGTCTTAAAGGAAAAAAATTCTGTAGAGAGACAAAAGTGTGTTTTCTGGGAGTGTTTAAATGTTATTCCTGTAGACAATGGGAACTTGAGAAGGGAATGAAGGGTATGGAGTTGTTTGTGTTTGCTGGTACTCAGAATAAAGCTCCTCTGGTCTGTGAGGAGTTGTCATCATTAACATGGCAAATATGAATATCAAAGGAGAAGCCGTCCCTCTTTGTCAACACGTGCTTTAAAGAGAGAAGGACAAACAAAGTGGATAATTTTAGAAGAGAATGGGGTTTTTCCCCACTCTGAGGCTAGCACCCTATGTCATTGTTATGTGTAAAAAGATGCAGAGATGAAGAAATGAAAACCTGGGTAAACAGGCATACACATAGGCTGTAACAGACCTGTGCACTGAGCTAGCTTTAAAAATTCTGCAGGCTGCAGTATTTACTCATAGTTCACACCAAGCATTGTATTACCAGTCAGTAGAAAGCTGTATCTGGCAGACAGAGGAGAGAGCTGTAAGATAGCATGCTTCTGCTTTGTAAAGATGCATAAACAGCCATTTATGATCTTGTCGCCTCCCAGTTGCTTTCTGCAGAGTGGATACTTGCACAGAGGCCTGCAGCCTGTATGGAGCAGGAATGGAGACAACACAGCAGGGATGGACATCAGCCACATCTGACCCTCCAAAGGTTTAAGGACATGCTTTGCTTTGAGTGGTCCTGAGGACAGGACAGGTGGTTGTTTGCAGCACATCTGGGGGGCTTTGCAGTTGAGACCTGTGTGCATGCTGCATGCAAGGAGCTGATGGGAATATGGCCAGTGATCAGAGTGAGGATGACCCTGGCTTTGGACTCGTATTTATTATTAACAAGAAATGGAAATGGAATTTTGGATGTCAGTTGGAGATCGGATGGTCATAACAGGGCTCTCCTGTGAGTCCTCCCTCCTCCCTTAAAAGCAGATTTAGAAGCTTCTTTGTCCTCACCTTATGCAGGAATTCAGTGAGAGGGAACCTTTTCTGAAAGCAGTTCCTGTATTTCACAATCAGATCTTGAAACACATTTTTCTCAAATTAAGAAGGAAAGCCTTTACATCTTCTGGATGAGACTGGTGTTTGCAAGTCCAATCCCAATCTGCAAATTAGCCGAAATTCATTCAGGATCATTAATTTTGCATTACTGTGGGTTTTTTAGAGCACTGGAGGTGGTCGTTTTATTTCTTTGCTCCCCAGACGCACACACACGAAGTAGAGGTTTTTGTCCTTATAGCAAGACAGCGAGTTTCCATCAAGCCAATTAATGAACGGGAGGCAGTGTTCAGCATGTGTACCAGGGGCTGCTGTCTGATCGGAGAGCTGGGGGCATTGCCTGGATCTTAGTACAAGTCATCAGGTGGCAAATTCACCAAGGAGTCTGCCAGCTGTTTGACTTCATTACAGTCTATCATTATGTCTACCTCCTTTTTTATTTCTACTTTTAATCACCTAATATCATTTTTATCGGCTTGTCAGGGCGTGGGAGAGAGCAGTGGGGAATTCGTTTCACTTCTTTATAGTACTTGTCTATTTTGGTAAAATATTATGGCAAGTTTATGTCTGTCCTACTTTGAAAAACAAGATTCAAGTGAACTAATTAAGCCTGTGAGTACCAAAACATCTAATTAGTATTAACTCTCACCTGTAAAACATGATAGGTGTCTTCAGTGCAAGATAGATTTCCGTATTGTTCAAAATGTAGAAGGAACCAGTAACTGGGAGCCAGGCAGTTGCTCAAAGACAGCACCTTCACAGCTCAAAACCTTCACCTGTTTTTGATTGAGGCTCGTTGCTGTCAGTATGACAAGACCTGTCACATGCTATCAGAGAGCTGATCGGTAGATTCAAAGGCGTCTTCATCAGCTGTTTGATCACACATTGAGCCAGACTGCTCCTTGTCCTTTACTGCTCAACCAACAAAAAGGGAGACTTCTTCGCCATGTGCCGTGTGTGTATTCTACATGTGGGGATGTGTAGTGATTTAGGTGGAGGGCTGCTACCCTTGGTTAACTCTCATACAGTTTTAAGCAAGCAATTAATAGCAAGGCTAGAAATTGAAATTCTGGCTGTGCAGAGCTTGCCATTTATACCACACAGGCATTGTGTCACATGCTGTACTTGTAGTGGATGTATATTCTTGCACATACGTCGATCTAGAAATAGCCAGTGGTAAAAAAACAGAAACAAACAAAAAAAAAACCAAAAACCCATCACCTCTAGGCTTCCGTGATATCCTTGCATCAAGATACACTGTTAGGCTATGAATTTATGCTGGTGCCATGCACGCAGTAGCCCAAGTTTCAGAGCAGACTAAAGTTTGTGACTAGACATAGAACTTACACTTTCCCCATCTCCTCCTCTGCCAGCTCTTTGGTCTCGTGGCTGCATTCAAAAAATTACCTCTATCCAAGATGGTCAACATGAGTACTACAGGCACTGAGGTCCTCTTCTATGACACCTCCTGCCCATGTCCCCGAGCGCCTGGAGCTGGGTTGATTGTTCTCCAAATTGCTGCGTCTTTCTAAAAGGCTTCAGTGTCTCAAAAATTCACTGTTGCTGACCTTCTCAGATCTCTCAGCTGGCAGTTTTCCACAATGCCATCAAGCTGGATGCTGTAACCTTTTAAAAAACATTGTTAACGTAGGTTAAAATCACAGATGCATTTTAGGTTTGATTTCTCTTTTAGAAATTCCAAATTACGCCGCATATTGGAAAGGCCTGGTTTGGCTCCGAGCCATTCTGATAGATGTCATATTGCTAAACAAGATGGGCTTAGAAATATGCCTAGATGTTTCCTTTTTTATTTCAAACAAATACAAGCAGTAGATTAACATTTGGCTGACCCTGGCGGCAATTGCTAAATGTAATGTTTAGAGCAATCTAACACTCTGATCCTCTGTGGTCCTCCACAATGGAACATTGTTTTCAAACAGCTTTCCAAGTTGTACAGAACGTGGGCATTTCTACAACAGGAGCCTGACCTGCTGACCGGTGGATTAGTGGTCTCCAAAATGCGTGGCCAGCTGGCATTACGGGGTTTCTCAACCCCGTTGTGTGGGGAAGGGCAAGGTGTTCCTGGAGCTGGCTGCTTGCTCGTGAGTCGCTGATTAAAAATAATACTTCTGTATCATTTATAAAGTTTGTGTGATGTACTGCTGAGGAAAGCTTTCCATGAACGGGGAAGCCAATGCCAAAAATGGTGTAAGCAAGCAATAGGGCCGAATCATGTGAGAAAAAATTAAATTTTCATGTATCGTAAATGAAATATACATTAGGGACTCTCCAGCGACCTCCAGATTCTGTAAGTTTTGGATTGGAGCTAAAGACTTAAATCATGTAGCTGCAATGGCCTGTAACACATATATGGAGGGTACTGCCTTGCTACGGGCCTGCAACAGTAAACAAATGGAACTAGTTTTGGAGAACTGCTATTGACAGTAAAATTCTAATTTTGCTCCAGCTCCCAGAACAGATGTACCTCGGAGTCCATAGACTGCAATACTTAACTGCAGCTACTCAGCTGTGACCTTCAGCCTCAGGCTCACTGCAATAAAATTTTCATGCAACCATATGGAAGAATATTTTAATAGAGATTTACTGTCAGTAACTGTCCCAAAGGAGCAAATAAGGAAGCTGTAACATATTGCGTACAGTAAATCAAGGGGACTTCAATGGAAAAACGAAACCTCCCTGAGGCAAGCATCTTTAAAATTACAGGCAACACTTTGTACAAATATGTGTACAAAGGACTAGATATGCACTCGGTTAAGCAACTCAAAATGGTTTTGATTTGAAGATATATTTATTAGAATTTATTTATTGTGTTTCGTGAGCGGTAATGGGGGAGGGGCATCTTCACGCTGGGCTCACCAGCAACTGCTGTGCAACTTTGGATTCATCATCTGTGATGCAAAACAGGCAAAAGTGGAGAGATGGTGGGAGAGAGTGAGCACCGAGTTGGTGAGTTCACATGGCAAATGGCATCTCTCAGCAAACACAACTGCAGCAGCGCTCTCATGGCCTCCCTGACCGTGCTGGAAGATTTTGCTTGAGAGCAATTACCTTTGCAATTGCCCGGCTGCTTCCTGTAGCTTTGTGGAACTGGCAGGGAATGAAGGGGAAATTCCTGCTGGAGTGTGCAGTAGGAAGCAGGAAACAAAAATACCGCATCTTTGGAGGCTGTTCCCCGCTGGCGGTCCTCTGGGGATGTTCATGCAGAGTCTGAGAAACATAAATGGGCAGAGATCCGTCCATTTGGAGGTATTTAGAGACTTAAGAATTCCCCCACTAGGGCTTCATTCTCCTGCCTCTTCCTTTGCCAGTCCTCTTGCAGGAATCTGTGCAGCTGGATGAAGGCGAACGGGAGTCTGAATTTCCCCTCTGTTCTCGCACTGAACACACACTTACTCATTTTGTTCCTCTAATGAAGCTAATAACATGACAAGGCAATAAATCAGGAACAAATAGATTAAATGCTTACAGAGGTAAGACTGAGTTATCCTTTATAATGCTCAGTACTAAGTGTCATGTAGAGAACAGCCTACCCAAAACACACAGATGTATGTTGAGCACACTGAATCATGAAGTATGTGATGAAAGCAAGGCATAGCAAAACCCAGAAAAAAATAGACCAGTAGCAGGATGCAAATCTGTCTTTCTGAAAGAAAAGTGGAGTGTTGCGCTTGAGGGACACCAGGAAGCCGTAACAAAGAGGCAGTTGCTGAACACGATGAATGCAGCACGTGGATTTCATTCAGTGGGTGCAGCAGTGAGAGTAGCTGTGATAACCAGCTAACACGTGCACATTCACATGGGGTTGTGTTAGGACCCATCAAAATGCATTATGTATACAGTTCCTTGTCTAGAGCTCAGTGATGAACTCTGGTTATGAGGAAGTGATGGCAGCTGCCAAAGGTAAAGTAGTGCAGGGTCCTCCCTGGCTCCTGACTGCTGTTTCCTACAGCTCCTGGCTCCCCAGGGAGCTGCTCTGGTATCAGCAACCTAGTTCGAAAGAGCTTTATGATTTCCAATTCAACTATTTCAATTGAAGGACAGGTTTAACCATAAAACACCTATTGCCTACCCTGGATAGCAATTCGAGTTGTTAAAAACGATGTTTTTATGCAAAATATTTTTAAGCTGTATTTTTCAGCTATCTTTTCCCTAGTACTTTGAAGCAGCTCTCTGAGCTCTCCTGTTCTCCTCACTCAGGATCTTTCGATCTGCATAGAGCCCTCCTCCCCTCTCCCAGTGTGAGTGCCGCCATTTCACTTAACTCTTGCTCTGCTGTGAAATATCTCTACCACAGCTGCACACACATTGGAGAAATTGGGCAGAAAGTAGTTTTTAATGAACTACAAAGATCTCCCAGTATGGCTTAGTTTTGTTTCTGCTTTCTTATGTTTTGATCCAGCTCTAGTTTTGGGTTTGGACAAACCAGAAAAGTTCCTCAAGTTTTTTTTTTCTCTTTTGTTTCAGTGTTCCCATTTTCATCTTAAAGTTCTCTGTTCAAGCACTGCCCAAATGAGAGGACAGTAAAAGTTATGTTCTGCTGATCCACTGTTGACAGAGCCTTTTGAAGAGAGACAGATCACTGCCAGTCTGTGAGCATCACAGAGATTGTCTCTTCTTAGCTCAGTACCATTTAATCACCTGCAGGCATCCCAATTACCATAAGCAGAATTACTATCCCAATTAAGCAACAGTCCTTGCCACTTGGTGTCATTAGGCTTAATTTGGTTCCTTGGGAAGTGTCCTGATTAAGTTGATTACCTGATTAAGTGGGTGTACTCTATATGATGGGCCTGATGCATCAGTGCTTTATGCCAGTTCTGCTTGTTGATTAAAGCGCTATTATGGCAGCGTAGGAATAGAGCAATGCCAAGGTGAATCTGGCCCGTTGCTTTTAGCAGTCCTTGTCCAAGCTTGCAAAACACTGCATTTTTAGCAGCAAGTCACTGGACAGAAATCACCTCTGGGATTAATTCTTCAGTTTTGGAGAAGATGAAACTGGGGTGAAATTGGGCAGTTGTTTTTATTCTAAGAACAAAACACTGAAATTGGCTGCCAGGGGAGATATAAGGAAAGAGGACTTGAGAAGTGAGAGGTAGGAATATTTAGAATTAAAATGAAAATCAAGCAGCTTGAGTTGCTACTTTTTTGCCCTCTTTTTTATGCCTGAAAAGTAGTGATGTGGCATATCAGCCCAATTCACCCAGGAACCTGAAAACTCGTGTCTGAGAATATGGTCACAGTTATAGTATTGAACTCTTAATCTCTGTTTGTGTTTCATGGCCACCTTTGGGTCTGCCATGAAACAACACAGTATTAGGAGCCGTATTCATTTACTGGTTGACATCATCAAAAGCAATGACATCATAAGAGAGGTTAATTAGGCATCATAAAGTAAAAAAAAAAAAGTTATTTCTGGCCCAGTGATCAATAAGAGGGAACCGAAGTGTGACTGGTAGAGAAAATTCTGGGAATGCTTTCTTTTAGACTTCTGTTTTATGAATGAGAAATGCTTCTTTGGCATTCTGTCTTTTGATGCGACTGTGAGAAATGACGGCATTCAAAATTTGCAGGCTCAGCTTTGAGCATTAACTCCACGCCTAAATAAAACCTCTAGTAGGATCAATCTCACCTAGCTTTGGGCATGTTTGTTGGAAAGGTTTGCGCAGGGGTGTTGTGTCTAGACTTCCTTTATAGGCAAGGAAGAGAAACAGGAACTCCTAGGGTCAATTCAACCTGAAACAGATGTCTGCTTTCGGACAGTCCATACCAACTGAGTCTCTTGGTACAGCTCAAAGGTTAATGCCTATGTTGCAGGCACTCAGACGTAGCAAGGTGAACCAGACCCATATTCTTCACTGAGGCAGATATGCCTGTTGCTTTCAGCAGAATGTGTTGAGAAAAGCATCTATCCATCTGGCATGAAGTGGAGGGGTAATATCTCTGCTTACTTTTATCTCTTGTCCCTTTCATCCAGAACATATTGCTGCAACTGAAGTTAATACAGCTATTGGCAATGATATGAACATATTCGATTTTTTTCCTCCCATTAGGTTTTCTTGGAGGACAGGAAGCAATTTTCCCTTCTGTCATGCCATTTATCTAAGGATAAAGGAGGAGGGATGCAAACCTGCATTAAACTATCTTTGCTAACAGAAATCAGTTGTCCGGCAATATCTGTTTGATCTGTCCAGCTGATGGAAGAGATACAGAGCTAACTAAGCTGATTTTCCAGGCTGTTAGCCAGCTTTTATCCATCTTTAGGTGCAAGAGGGGGTCTGTACAGTCCAAGAGGAAGAGAGGAAGACTTGTCCAGTGGGCTCAGGATGGGAGCCTAGCTTAGGTGCTTTGAAAGCCTGGATGTGATGAATGTGGTAGTGGTAGATGCTCTCCAGGTAAAAGATTCTTAAAATAGCACATAGCTGCTGTAATACCTGTGTCTTCTCTTTTACCCATCCCTCTGAGACAGCCCATTCCCTGAATAGTTCTGCGCAAGGACTGCTTAGGGAATGGAGAAATTTCTCTCTTTATTCAGCAGACAATTTCCAGGAATCCTCCCTGTAGCCAGCAGTCTCACTGACTTCTGTGGCTGATGCTTTCTGTGTTGGGAAGTGACTGGATCCCACCAGACCAACCTCTCTCTAGACATTTTCTAAGGATTTTATGATAGCCCCAACTAAGCAGATAGTCTAGCCCTGACCACAAGAAGTGAAAATAGTGCTTTGGACTGCAGTGCCCAAAAATGCCTTTTGAGGTAACTGTGAGATAGAGGTGTATATCACTGAGCAACGACACATTTAAATCTTTTCCTTTGGATAATTCAGCCCCATACCTCCCTTTCTTATCAGGAGAGTAAATAGTCTGAGCTGAGGAATTTATTCTGAGCTTTATTTGTAAGCATTAGCAGGGCAGATAGAAAACTAGAGAACCTCATTACGGAGTTAGGCTGATACACACCAGCTGGACAATCTGGCCCTTTGTACTGAAATCCTGTAAGCATGTACATTCAGCTGTTGTGACCCGAGCATGTGCAGTGCATTATTTCCTCTATCTTCACAATCTGGCAAGAAACTGCAGTGCCCTGAAAGGTTACAGATGTGGCTATAAAGTTAGCAGGGTGACTTGCTCAGCTGCATGCGTCACAGCTCCTACGCTGAGGTGTCTGTCTGCTAGTTTGTTGTGGTTTAACCCGACACACCTCAGCATAGGGATCCCACGGGCTAGCCAGAATCTGGGCAAGCATGCCATGTTCTGCAGTAGAGCTGCGTGGGAGCAGTGCCTGCTGGCACAGCCAGCTCTCCTTGGCTGCTTGGTGCAGATTTTCAGTGCCGTCAGCATGCAGCGCAAGTCCTACAAGGAGGCTCAGGCTCACACATGCCTCAGCCTGGCTTTTGCTAAATAATTGGGCATAAACTCGAGTCATTCTGTCACTTCATTCCATGCTCTTGAAAGCACATTCCTTGTCGCATCCTGATGGCAGCGATGATTTCGCTGTTTGCGTCATTGGGGCGGGCAGAAGTTGCCCCCTCGCAGTGATGGATCAGCTCCTCGTGCCCTGCTCATGCTGCATGCTCAAGGTCTGCTGCTTGGTTTTGGCTGTCTTTGAGGCATCTCTGCTCTGTGGCTGGGAGCAAGCATCTAGTCTGAATATTCACGACAAATGTACTGCAAACACTTCCTAACAGTTCTTCTGTGCTTCCTATGGGGTTGGTCACTCTGAAAACATTCTTGCCAGCAAACGTGTTCACTAGAACACTGACAGGAAGAAAACACAGAAAAGGTGAAAACATAATTGAATCCAATGCCTTTAAAACTGGAATGAATGAATATTGCTATAAAGTATTTGCAGTAACCTCCCAGATGTCTCTCTCATACTTTGGATGAACTTGGCTCAGAAGTACTTTTTTTTTTTTTCTTTTCAGATTTTGCTTTTTAATAAGATTTTGAACAACATTTCACAACCAACAATAAAAAGGTATATTAAATCTGATACAATCTTTCATAGCTGATAAAGAAAAAAGCCTGCTAACACATCACGCTCTCTAGGAAAGTGTTGGTGCCTTGGAATGGGCCCGGGCCCCAAAATTCAGTGCTTTCCTGCATTTTGTGGGGTAGATGTTTTAGGTTTGTAAACATACGTTCCTACAGCTTTCAACGACACAACCAGAATCCTCAGTGCTCTGTCTTGTGTCTGTAATATGGCATAAAATGTCAGGATGTGCCTTAGGAGATTTCCACCATTACAGATCTCAGAAAACTCATGAGAAAAGCTCATCTCCCAGAGTTCTTGTCGTATTGAGGTCAAAATCTTTTAAGAACACGGCTGTTCTAAAGAATTAAATGTGAACCCGATGTTAGCACTGATTTAATCTTGCTCGTAAACTTCCAACTCAAGCCAAAACCTCTCTACATGCGGATAGCAGGAATGACAGCTTGATGGATCTGAAACTTTAACAGTTGTGTACAGTTGGGATTGCTAAGCAAGATGAGAGATATGTAGATCCTTGGATAGTCCTAGAAGGATATACAAGCCCTTCACAGGCTTGTCAAATGAAAAGCAAATATGGATTTATGTGTTGGGATGAAGGAAACAGGAACCTTCCTACCAACAAAGGTTAGGAAACCTCTTATATTTTCTCCAGTGATGTGTGTGCTTGCATAAGCCAAAGGGATTCACAATTGATGTTCTGCATGGCAGAAGCAGCTGAAGTGGTTCCAGGAGACCCTTGAAAAGGAATGAGACCTTCAGGTAATAAAGTGTGTTGTTAGGGATTTGTTTGTTTGTTTTTACAATTAAAGGAAATTGAATCAAAGCCCTGGCTTGATTTCTCTTCATGGATTATTCTGTGCTAATTATTGCTATTAATAGAACCGTGAGTACTCCAGGTCCCAAACGTGCAAAGACTTGTACAGACATTTTGCATGCCTATTGAATCCCAAGCTGACAAACGACTGCCTGCAACATTCAATGTACATGTCTTTGCAGGATTTGGGCAGGAGAAGGGGTTTGGAATCACTGTTCTGCCCAACCAAGACAAGGGCCCATAGAAAACATAAAAGTAACTCCCTTCATTCAAACACAACTCCTGATCAATTGCTATCATTGAGACTCTCTAGCTAAGACTTGCATGGAGGAGAGCAGTAAGAAATCACAAGTGAATGACAAAATCAATCAAAACCAGGGAAGAAAAACAGCCTCCTTGCTTCTGATAAGTATCAGTTCTGTTTCCTCTGCACTGGCTTTATCCAAAGCCTGCTGTGATCAATAATATTTCTCTTTTCTTCAAAGCACTTTGGGTGAAAGCCCGTTGCAGCACGTGGCTGGTTGCAGCTGTGTGGCTCTGGGCACAGCTGTGCCATATGATGAGCAGTGGTGCAGCCACCCTGTAACTTGTGCTGCAGTCAGGGTCTGGAGTGTATTCTAATCACAGAATCACAGGGGTTTGAAGGGACCTCAAGGGATCATTGAGTCCAACCTCCCTGTTAAAGCAGGTTAGCTACAATAGGTCTCACAGGTAGGTGTTCAGAGGAGTCCTGAATATCTTCATAGAAGGAGACATCACCACCTCTCTGGGCAGCCTATTCCAGTGCTCTGTCACCCTTACTGTAAAGAAATTCTTCCATGTGTTAGTATGGAACTTCCTGTGTTCCATATTGTCTCCATTGCCCCGTGTCCTGTCACTGGGCACTACTGTAAAGAGCCTGGCTTCATCCATTTTCCTCCCTTTAGATGTTTATAAACATCAGATCTCCCCTCAGTCTTCATTTCCCCAGGCTGAACAGCCCCAGGTCTCTCAGCCTTTCCTCATACAGGAGATGCTCCAGGCACTTTATCTTCTTTATGGCCGTCTGCTGTATTCCTTTTAGGAGATCTCTGTCATTTTTGAACTGGGGAGCCCAGAACTAAGCACAGTATTCTAAATGTGGCCTCAACAGGACACAGTAGAAGGGGAGGATCAGATCACCTCCCTTGATCTGCTGGCCATGCTCTTTGTAATGCACCCCAGGGTACCATTGGCCTTCTTGGCCACCAGGGCACACTGCTGGCTCATGGCCAGCCTGTTGTCCGTGTCCAGCCAGTTGTCTGTTGCCATTCCTCTCCACACTGCTTCTGGAAACGCGAGTGGTAAAGGGTGTTTTGTGAAGTATCAATGCCAGCTTCTTACTAAGCTACAATATGAGCAGGAGTCACTGCAAAAAAGCAATCTCACCTGCATTGCAGTGTCGTTTTGTCCCTACAGTCTAGCCATGCTGTTGGGAAATGATTGGTTTTCTCTCTGTTCTTGTAAAAGATCTTTTCATCGCCAGCCCACCATGCACAAATGCACACAAATGGTCAGGAAAGGATTTTGACCTGAAAATGGATTTGACCTCACTGTAGAAAAGGCAAAGTAAGTTGGTTGGTTTTGGTAGATGCCTGTTTCTCAGTTTTTTATGGAAGCAGTGCAGTTTTAAATTACTGTAAAGCCAAGAAAAAAAAGCCTCTCTTTTTAAAAGGGAAGGAGAGGTTAAAGTGTGAACAAACGTAGAAACATCTTACAAAAGAAAACATAAACCTTTTTTTTGGGAAAAAATTTGACTGTATTTCCTTGCTGTGTTTTGCTGTATCTTGAACTATCAGAAGGGAGACAGCAACTCTGAGCCATGGTTTGTTCAGCTGCTTTTATATATGTGTATGTGGAACAAAACCACTGCAAGTTGCTGGGTAGGCTTGAAGAATACATATAGCTTATATAGAGCAAAACCTGGCTGGACAGACATTACACTTACGTGCAGAATGGAGCAGTTGTCAAGGTATCAAAGTATGAAAATTTTGAATGTTCTCCTGAACATTTAGGTGGAATATGAAACAGGAATGTAGACTCATACTCTGGATACGGCCACCTTGTGTGTTTAATAACTGCTAACAAAGCAGTCTGGGTTTGCAACATGCTCAGCCACACTTGAAATTCCCTTTGAAAGCTATGGGCTGGTGGGGTGGTAATGGGGCTCAGAGCGCGATGGTATCTGTAGCCTGAATGCCATTAGAGAGCTAACAGTAGCTGTGGTATATTACAGTGCTACGGGAAATGAAAACTTGAGGATGCAGTTTGAGCTTTGCCATACTGGGCTGTAAGGAACCCCCAAGCATGAATGAGGAGCAGCATGCTTCATGCTATTTTGGGTTTCTGTGTTTGAGAGATTAGCTTTAAGAACTACTGTTCTATTCAGGAGCCCCCAGTTGCAGTCCCGTCCAATTTGTCATCCGCTGGGACTGCGTTTCTACCCACTCGGTATCAGCAAAAATGGGGATTCTCAAAAGCAGCAGGGGACCTAATTTGGAGTTTTTAAATTCTTTCTCTAGAACTGAAATCAGCTCTGACAAAACTTAAAAATAATCTGTGATATGAATTTATCACTGTTCAGGCATGGGTAGTGTAGCAGAAATGCTAAGTCACGGCCTGAACCAGTCATTGAGCACCTGGTAGGAAGGCAGGGCCAACCCAAGGGAACTCAGGTGCATGCAATGCAGTGCACCTGAGTGACCAGAAGGTGTGGAGCCAGGATCCACCCCTTCCCAGGCCTCATTTAAGGGTTGGCAGTGGAGGCAAGGGGATCTCATTGGAGATCCCTGCCTACCTGAGTCCTTATAGGCATATCCTCACTTGCTGCAGCCTAGGACTTTGCTGTCATTGCTGTGCTTTCCATTGCGTTGTAGTGTTACGGGTAGTCTGCAAATACAACGCTTGTGCCACGTTTTTATTGATGTGATACTGGGCTACCCTGATTAAGAGATTTACAGTATTAAGGAAAAGAATGGTGACTTGCAGAGAATACTGAGGCTGTAATGTGGAGCTGTTCTTCTGAAACACACATTTTCATTACAAAAATAGTGTGTTTTCTTTGCAAGGAATCATAGAGTGCTTCAGAACACTAACGATGTTATTAGTAGGTGATACGCTTTGCAAATGGATGACAAAGAAGAGCAAATATAATTTCCTCTAATTTTGGCATAAATTCTATTGCCTCTCTTACTATTGTCCCATAGGCCAATAGTACAGCTTTCCTAAAGAATCAGCTTCCTAGATTATGTGGTACAGTATGTTCTCTTGAAGCCCTGTATTGTTTCTATGGAGATCAGTGAAAATGCTTAGCTCTCCACACTTATATAGGGATTGTGATTTAAAAAAGAAAACAGGAAAGTGAAGTTAGGGACCTAAACGCATACTGAGGTACTTGGAACTGGTGCCCCTGGTGGAACAGCAGCAATGAAAATTGTGCTCTATGTTTAGATTCAGGGAGGTAGGTACCAGGCTCCTGTGTTTTAAAAATCTTGGCCAACGTCTGCAAGTTATTTACTGGTCAGGCATACCTTATCTTAAATTGCTATTTCCGCACAGTTAAGAGGAATATTAGAATCAATCTCAGCAGCATCTTTAGGCATCAGCTGAGGTGAAGACTTCACAGTGGTGGGCCCTACTGTAAAAACTTTTCCTGTGCTCTGAACAAATGCTGTACAAAGCATCTTAGGGTTAAGAAGGGGTGGCATTCCCCCTCTGCAAAGAGGAGGCAGAAATACAAATGGTTTTCATGGCACTTGGTCAGGAGTCTCTGTTAGAACTGGAAAGAGAACTCATACCCTGTTTTCTTCTCTTTGAGTGGTCCTAACATCAGAGCAGCTCTTCTCCCATTGCCTCCTTCACTGGTTTTATTAGCGTGTGGCTGGACCTTGGCATTTGAATCACTCCTGGTGATCATTAAGCAGCATCTTGCAGGACCTGGGTGCTGGAACTATTAGATCTATTCTACATAATTGATATAATTTACTCTTGAAAGTCAGAAGGGAAAAGGACCCCCTAAGTTTTGATTAGGCACTAAATTCATTATTTCACATTAGAATTGCCTCACCAGAGGACCAAGGATACTTACTTGATTCAGTAACGAGAGCTCCAAAGGGTACTAATTTAGTAAGACTATTGACTGTTCATTACTGTGATGTTGCTCAAATAGCTGAGAGCATGTGTGGTGTTTAATGTGATCTTAAACATTACTATCTACGGTAAATCAGAAACAGGGCACAAGTGCTATAGCTGCTGTTTAATGATGTATGAAAAAGCTGCCTGGTAAAGTGCACCATTAAGAAAAGCTAAAACCAGTGCTGAACAAAGACCTGATGAAATATTGATACCTTTGCAGCCAATACCGTTTCTTTTTACTCGGAAAGTGACTGAAGTCTGGCTTTCTGAAAAATCATGCTGAACTTGAGTAAAGCCATAGCATCAGTGTGGTGGTAGCAAATTATATATTAGGGGGAAAAGAAAAAATAATAGTCTTTAATATATGCATACTCAGTTTATGGACAGGAGACTTCCAATTCTTCCATTATCCCCTTTCCATTAAAATACTGAACTTTTCATCTCAACTTTTTTGTCCAATTAGAGGAATAATCCAATTATAAAATTAAAATAGCTTGTCTTCCTGATTGCTATTATTATTAAGGATGAAGTGAAGGATATAGACTTCATCCCTCTTCTCAAAAACGTAAACCCACCACCGCTCAGGGAAGCTCTCCCCTGTCAGGTATCACTGCAGGCTCTTGGACAGTCACGGCTCTGCAGCAGACGTGTGTGCTTTGCAGGGAAGATGCTCCCTTGCTCTGCACAGGTATAGATGAGAGCATGACTCTGCCAAGTGCTGTTACACTGCTACCTAACTTCAGGCCAGTGACTTGCATCTCTGCTTCCCATTATTTCAACACAGAGCTAGTATGTGTGCTTGTGGACCTCACGCCAGTATAAAAGTAGCTTCATTTCTTCTAAGCCAGGGAAGTACCTCTTCTTTGTGCACTGTGACTCAAACATCTGTGCAAATGAGGCTATTTTTGTTTTAGTGACAGCTGTCTTACTTTCCACTTCTCTGTTTCATTTTCCTCCTTCCACAAAGCTTGTGCTGATGTGTTACTGGGGCTATGGTGGTTCTGCTCAGGTGCCCTCTTTAGCTGCTCTGAGGGTCTTGTACACAGGGATACGGCAGCAGATTTTACAAGTGGTGGCCCTGTTGGAATTGTGGAAGCTGGCAGGGAGTGCCATACCTGTGCATAGTGGTTAGGGCATCTCTCTGGCGCCGACACCATCGGTGGTTTTTGTCAGGAAGATGAGAGGTTGTTTCTATTTGACTGCTGACTGCGAGCTTTCCTGGTCCCATCAAGTCCCGTGGCTCATTCAGCCTGGAAATTAATAAATACAAAAATGAGAGGGCAGCCAGAAATGACCAAAGCAGTGAGATTTTTTCTTAAAGGAAGTGCTTTTTCACACAGCACATAATGAAATTGTGCTACTCATTGACACAGGATGCTGAGGAGACCAGAAGAATAAATCTGAATCAAAACGAAATAATGGGATTAGGCAACTTTATTAGCGGAGCTCCATTGGTGGTTATTAATGAACTGAGTGGAGCCTCCAGTTCAGAAACTTCTGGAGCCATTGATTTTTAGGAAGCAGGACAGTGTACCAGTCCTGGGCACAGCTCCACTTTGCGAGTCGTGCGGCCTCAGTGGGAGCTGCAGACTCCTTGTGAAGCAGTATGATCGCCAGACACGGGGTTCCTAAAGTACTGAGTGGACACCCTCCACTTTGTGGAACCGAATTATTTATCCTGTACGTGGTTTAAGGTGCTAGAGCATGGATCCTGGCCATGTACAGATCTGCTTGATATTGTACCAGATATCATGCTTGCACACATGCTCATGTATCGGCTGACTGAGAGGTGAGCAAAAAAAACCAGAAAATCACGAGGTAAAGCTGTGCTCCAGCAGCGTAGCAAGTTATGTGGGGCCGCAGCATAGCTTTGTCGCAAGTGGGTATTTTAAAACTAAGTAATAAAAGGGATTGCTGAGATAATTGATGTAGATCTGCGGCATTGTGCGAGAAAGTGCCCTGAAGAAAGACCCTGAGACAGGCGGCTCGTTCAGATTGTAATTAACTCACAAAGAACAGGTGAGGGGAGGGATGAGCCTCCAGCCTTTTCGCTCTTCTCCTTAAACAAAGACCTTTACAACTATGTGTGTATTAGAGCCTTTGGTCTGCAAGTTTTACTCTCACTCACACCATTATAAAAGATTTAGAGGGCTGTATCTTTTTGATTACTAATTTATGCTGTTTACAGATGGGTAAAGGGAAAAGAAGAAAAGCACTGAAAACTCTTAAGAGCTGTGCTTTGCTGTTAGAAGAAGCTGGTGTTCATCAGACGGTGTTGTTCAACCTGATACAGGATTTTGTGTGGCTGGGGAGGAAGGGCAGGCCCAAAAGCAGTATGTTCTTCATTAAGATAGAGCCCTGTTCAGCAAAAAGGGCTCTCATGAAAGGAACTAGGGTTGGGTATGATCCTGGCTTGGGAAAGTGCCCTCAAGAAGGTCTGATGTGAAGAAGAACCTGTGGCAAGGGTTTGCATCACAGCTAATTTTACCCCAAACTGTGGGCAAGATTTATGATCAGCTTCAGCTGCCTTCTTCCATCTGCTTCCCTGGGCCAAGATGAGATTGGCTAGGCACAAAAAACCCCTTCCTTTTCCCAAGTACTTTGGAGCCATGACATCCTGCCCATATTTCCCAAATGTCAGGAAATATTTTTGTGGACTTCAGGCTGCCATGCCCAGAAGCAGAGTAGCGTTTTCCATTGCCCAGTCATGGGGCTGCAGGTACAGCACAGCTGCCATCACCAGCTCAGGACTGCTGTGCTCTCTGCCATTCCTTTGTCAGTGCCAAGCCCTGATTTTGATCAGCGGGAGTCAAGTGTGCAAGGGATGTAGGTGCAAGCCATCCATGAGACCCATCTGGGACCTCTGCAACTTCACCTCTATCTTCCTTGCTCTTTTTCTTTTGCTTTTAGCCAAGCAGAAATCTGACTTTCTTCCTCCCCAGCAATGCAGTCGGGACATCAAAGGTCTACAAATTATAATTCCTTCCATTCACATCTTTTCCCTGGATTTCTTAAACTCATTTCTTCATCTAAATACGTGAACAAAGCCTTTCCTCTCCTTAACTCAAGCCCTGAATGGATCCAGACACCCTTTAAATTAAAATAAAAAACGGCATTGGGATGCTGTCACTGCTTGAGAAAAGCCAGAGGAATCAAATTAAGGCCATCACCATTCCTAATTCACACGTTTGTGGGAAGAAAAATTGAGACTTCAGCACCATGGCTGAAAGATAGAGTCCCAGTTTGTCATGTTCTTGTCTTAAAAAACGTGTCTCAGTGATTTGATAGATCACAGGGATCCTTTCCTCTGAAACAGACATAGGAGATGCTCTTTGGCTGGTGGTGTAAAATAGGAGCCGCAGAAAGCCACTTGAGGATGCGTCCTCCATTAAGCATGCAAACAGCTGCGCTGAGAACGCTTGCTTGAGGTTGAGGTGCTGGCTGAGCTGTGGCCCAGGCAGAGCCTTACTGGGAAGACATTGCCATGTGAATGCTGAAGAATAAACAATAGCAGGGTCACACTTTAACTATCGGCACCCAAGCGACAGCTATGGTGTCGGATGCAGGTTTTAGATGCTGTTAGTGTAAGTGGGCTCAGCTGCTGTTGGTGTCTGTAGTTTTGCTTGCTAGTATGCACACAGGCTGCAGATGCTTTTCTTTTAAAACGTTTCCCAATCTGCTCTCTTTAAGCTGCATGGAGTTCCACGGAATGACTCCCAGAATTATCCAGCTTCACAAAAAACCCACTTTTCTTCTTAAAATTCAGCAGAGCTGGGAGAAACGTTTTATTATGAGGAAAGGCTGGCTCTGACGTCTAAGGAAAGAGGGAGGAAAGTAGCTGTTGTAAGTAGACCTCTGCTTTTCAAATAGTTTAACAAAGCTCAGTGGATATAGGTCTGAAATTTGCACCGTGCTTTCCAAACATGCTAAAGTGTGGACACATGCACACACACATGCATGCACAAAAATCCACCCATAATGCCAGCACATGCTTCCCTGGTTCAGAATAACCCTCTTCCCTGAAGGCACACGTGCACAAAGTTGCCAGTACATAACGGCTCATGTAACTGAATTTTAAAGTCCTGAAAATAGCAGCTTAGATTGGAAGTGCTGACATAGGCTTAGTGACAGCAGTGCCAATTTAACAGTTGTATGCACTATGGAGTGTTCTTGCAACATTCCTCATTTGAAAGACAATCTGTGCGTGGTATAGGCTAGTATGGTTAAAAAAAAGAAGTGGGGGGGAAAAAAAACCTGTGGTCTTGGCTGACAAACTCTGTCAACCAATGCAATCTGTGCTCCTGATGTTTACTGCTTGAAGCTAAATAGGATATTTAGCCAAATTTCAATTCCTGCTACAAATAAAGCTCAATTTGTGTGTGTGTGCATGTGTGAGAGAGAGATGATTGCTCATTTAAATGACAACTTTATATATGATAATTACAGTCATTAATGAAGACACACTTACTTTACCCATAGATTATGAGGATAAAAGAAGATCGCCCAAGAATCACGTTCTGGTATAGACTTAAGTCAATAAGAAAATTAGTCCAAATACTATCCGGAAAATTGTTCTTAAATAATGCCCTAAAGGTTAAAGGAACAATGGATGCAGATGCAATGGAAGACATTTTAAAAGCACACTAGAGGTCACTGTTGCTACTTGAGCAAAAGGTTTTTCTGCTTCATTGTAGTCTCCGAAGAGCAAACATTTCAAGAGGGGGAAAAAAAAGTAGTTCTGTTTCTATATATTTCAAAGCATGTAAATTTTGATATCCTGAAAAAATAAACAATGTATTGATATGGCATGCACGGCCGTGTTACGGTTGTGAAACAGTATGTGCTGTATGTACAAAGAGCTTGGAATCATAGGACAATACAGTTCTATTTTGTGCAGCATCTTTCATACAAATGGCATCCCCAAACACTTTATGGGCTGTAGTATTAAATAATATAGCTTTAAATTACAGAGATAAATAATCAGTGGGAGAGGAATTAAATGTTATGGGCAAAGGACAAAAGAAATGTTCTATATCTGAAAGCTGCACAAAGGCATAAATTACAAGTCAGAGCCAAAGATAAGTGAAGAAGCCAAACAATTAAGCCTTGTAATGCGGGGGGAAATACCTCAGTCTTCCCAAATTATTCATGAGCTGGGTATAAAAAAGGAAGCAATCGTTTTATCTCATAAATATAGTCCTATGCCTAAATGGATTTATAAATATATATGTGTGTGTGTGATGTGTGTGCCTCTGTACATATATTTATATCTGAGGAAGAAATCCCTGTGAATGCCCAAGGGTGTAGACACTTGCTATAAATGCAGGACTAGACTGTGGCATGTTGCATTTGTGACAGCCTTCAGCAATTAAAAAAGGGCTGGTTTTAAAGGAACACTTCTACTCCTTGATATGGTGGATAAAATCGTACACACTTCATGTAATGGGGATATCAAAAGCAGAAGGTGAAATCTTCTTTCAGAATGCAGCTCATCTTCTCTGAGATCTTGATTACCTCTTAAATGCCATTACATTTCAGCAGACAAACCTGTTTCTCTAACAGCTGCAGAAATTAAGATACCAGTGTAAATAATGACAATAATGAACAATGAAAATGAGTGAGAAGGCAGATAGATTGATTAATTTTGAAGGACATTTTTTTTCCCCCCATCTTCAAGCTCTAGTGATCCCTTTGTCTTTCAGAGATTACGCTGATTTTTGGATGTGGGTAGAGGTGGTTTCCCAGTGGTGGGTGGTTTATAAGATGAGTCCCTTACCTGCTAAAGCCATTGGGATCACAATTCCCAGCTCCCTAGGAACAGTACAAGAGCTTAAGATACTTGTTCAGCTATCCCTCAGTTCAGTCCTTCTGAAACCTCCATAGGTCTGTTGACTCTGCAAGCAAGGAACTCAGGGATTATAATCTCAAATAATTCTGTCATTTTTAGTGATAAGCCTTATCTTTTGCAGGCTATCTGCTGTCTGACTGTCCCTTTTATCTGTACGTCTGGGGTTCTCAGATATCTGGCAGCTCACTCAGCTACTGCACTGATTGGCTGCAAGATGTCTGGACAGTTGGCCACAAGCATGTCGACTGAGGCTCTGTCCCCCGTGTATTGATGTCCTAGCATCACTCTCTTCTAAGATCTGCAAATGCTGGCAGCTCAGTGTAATCCCAGGAACTGAACAGAGAGTTACAGAAATAAGAGAACAGCAGCAAGAATTTCTGCTCATGTATTTCCCTATGTAATCTGTATCTGTGTTAAAGCTGCGGGCTGCTCTATTTTGTTTCCCAGAGCTGTAATCTCTTCTTGTTGTCTTTGCTGAAATAGTTTCTTCTTAAAGCATTATGAGGGGATGTAACTTTTAATGTAACTCCACCCAGACTTGCAGTGTTTTATATTTTGACAGCTAAAGCATTCCTACACTGCAAGGTGGCTTTATTTTTAAAAGCAGAGTTTACTTTGGATGAGAGTGCATTGGTAGCTGCTGAGTGACACTGGGCATACATGGTCAGTTTTCTGCAGTAGTGTTTGTGTGGCTGTAATTTTCTCCTTGGACATCTTTGGACTGAGAGATGTTCTTCACTCTATACAAAGCCATCCTAATGAGTGAAGCTTGTGGGAGTGATACTGCACAAGTCATTCAAAATTATTACATAGGAACTTTGACAATTAGTGGTGGTCATGAATATGCAGTTCAAGGCACCCTGATCTTACTGAGAGAGCTGCCCAAGCATTTTGTGGAAACCCAGCTTCTGTAGCTCACTGTGGTTGTGAGCTTAAGCTGGACGTGGTCTGATAAGGGTAGGAGGGAATGAGTAACTAACAAAGACTGGCAGAAAATTTCTGTTCTCTGCTCTTGATTTGCCTGGTCATACTTTTCTTCACTGACATTTTGGCATTACTCTTTGATCATGTAATCATGTAACACCTGGCACTGGATCCTTGTATTTGGCCTTTATTTGAACACTCTTCTTCTCATCACAGCCAGCAAAGAAGAGTGGATCATTAAGTAAGAAAATAAAACATAACAAGAGGAGTCCTTTCGGGTTTAGGAGAAGGAGAGATTCTGCAGAGTAAGAAAGACTTGGTAGAAGGTTCTACCTTTTCCCACTTAAGAGAAAACACAAGACAAAGGATGTTTTGCTACTAGCTCTCATGCCTTGTTTATCTTCTAAGTTAGCAGCAAAGCCACATACTTTCTTCCTTTCAAGCCCCTCTTCAAATTCCATTCCTTCCATGCAGCCTTTGGTGAGTGTTAAAACTAGAGAAAGACCTATGATGTCCTCTCTTCCTTCTATCATTCACCTTCTTAGACCTCTACTTATGAGCTGTGGACACTTTCTCCTCTTGTGTGTCTAAACCAAGACCAAGATATTGTGATTGCCTGTGAATTGCCAGTAGCTTGGTTGGGAATCAGCTGCTGAATGAGCTGTTGACTTCCCAGCCTGTCCACTAAGCTGCGCAGGTAATTTCCTGATCCTATTTTCTCTCCTGTACTCTTAAAGAGGGAATGTATGTTGCTCGGTGAATATACAGCACCCAATATAAAGGCAGCTAGTCATTACTGCAATGCATACTGTAAGTAGAAGATGATGTAGCATTTTTAAAGACCAGAGTACTTATTTCCTTGCTAGTCTTTTTTTCCATATTCTTCTTCTTTGTCTATTCAGAGGACACTTCCTCTGAATAACAGTGGAATTGTGCTTTCTTTATGATGCACACAATGAAATTGTGAAAACTCTCAGTACTGCCTCTGTATTACTGAGAAACAATAAAAACATGTCCTAGCATCTAGCAGTCACTGCATGTGAGGGAGTGTGGGGCAAGAAATAAGAGAAGCATGTTGCCTGTCCTTACTGAGCAAATACTAGCTCTTCAGGGCACTGTATTATCACAAAGCACTTAAGAAATCCAAATTATTATAAGTCTAAACCAACCTCACTCCATTGCTTCCCTGACACACAGGCCCAGCTGCTAATGTTATTTTAATCAAAGATTTGATCAACAATGTTAGGCAGATAGTTAGCAGAAGAAAATTAACACACGCACATCTCATGAGGGAGGAGATTCTTATTTTTAAATCTATGTTTAGCTTCCCAGTATCCAGAGATGAGCACCTCAGCCAAAATGCACTGCGCTTTATCTGCCAGTCAGTGGAAACAGCAGTCCCTGCACCCAGGCACTTGCCTTAGAGGAGAGGCTTGCCTGAGGTCTCAAGCTTTTTGGTTTGAGGTTTTTGAAGGAAAACAACTCCTATCAGTTTTAATGTGAGGAGATGAAGGAACCTTCAGCTTCACAGTTTCAGGCCCCTTGCAAACGCTGCCGGCTGAAGCCTCCTTCTCTTGCAGTTAGACCCATAGGGTACATCCTCTCGTTAGCCTTCTAATTAAACCTAGGTAATGGAAAATTAAAACACTTTGGTGGCAAGAAACACACACTCAGAGGTTCTCCTGCCACAGCAGGGCAACCCAGCCAAACATTTTCATTGTCCTGGGTGCAGGGAGCGTGGACAGGTCGCAGAAGAGCCAGCCCAGGTGCAGCAGACCGCTATTTGCTGAGCCTGCTCCTCATCTCTCCCTTCCCAGCTGGCTCAGGCGGTGGTATAGCCCAGCCATGAGAGTGGCTGCATGACCTTCTGGGGCTGAGTTCTAGCAGCCTGTGCCAGCAGGGTGCAGGGCGGGCTGTGGGATTTCAGCTCCTCTGGGAAGCCAGGGTGAAGCCTTTGGTCAGGGCAGCACTTTCCCAGCCAAGTAGGTGGCGCAGTCCAGAATCTGCTTAACAGAGCTGAAACGTGATGGCACAAGACATTTAACCAATGTCAAATTTAAATCCCTATTAAAAAGGAGTGTTCTCTAGTCCGCACTAGGCCATCCATCCTGGTAATCTCATTCCATATTTCTTTTGTTGTTGAAAGAAGAAGTAGATTAATGGCAGCGCAAATCTCAGTAGAAAGAGCATGCTCCTTATAAGGCAGGCTTGGGGGAGAGGTGGTGGAAGTGGTAACATAGGACGACTTTGTTGCCAGAGAAAGTTGTGTTCGTACCATTTATATTTGAAAATCCGTCACCCCAGTCAGCATTGTTCAGCCAAATCAACTCCATCTGGATGAATGGAGTTGAGGATTACCTGTCAGAAAAAGGCCTCGATGGCACGTTGTACCCCAGTGCCAGGTGTTAACTGCCTGCTGGTGGCGGTGGAGGATCCGCATGGACAAGGGGCGGCTGGCAGAGGTGCAGCTGGGTGGAGTGGGAGGGTCTGAACAATGCCTGCTTGTCTGTAGCTCTCTCCCAGCTGGTCCAGCCCTGCCTTATTGTTGCCTTTTAGAGAAATATGGTCGTGATTCTTTACCGTCTTGAATCAATATACAATCTTGCTAGACAAGTGAATGTTCGCTATTTGCACCGCTGTCAACACATGATGTTTAGCGAGATTCCTGTGATGATTTCTAAAGCCTCAGGCTCTGGCGTCACATGAATATAGACTCATCCCTAGCTTCTTGTAAAGGAAAAAAGAAACAACACCAAACTTAAAACAAAAACCCAAAACCAAAAACCATAAACGAAAGCTTTGATCTGCATGAGTGTAGAAGACAAGGACAAAAGTGTGGTGCCAATTTGCCTGTTAGAAACAATACATGGCAAATAAAAATAAACATGATATTTCTAAAAAACCTCGCAGTCTTCTAACTTGTCTCATGTTGACGAGAGGGGTCTGACATGGTCACTTGGAGAGGTGCAAAGCACCATAAAGCCACATTGTGCTGCTAGAGAGGCTTGTGGTATGTAAGTTTCTCCCAATACAGCCACTTGTGGGCATTTAATTGCTAAGTAATTTGTAGGACTGTGGATGTCCGCACAACCTGTGTAAGGACACAAATAGGCATTCCCTCGCTGCTCTTTGGTAAAGGCTGGGTTTGTTCAAGGTCATCTGGAATGCTGAAAGGAAGGAGGCAGCGCTGCCCGCTTCCTGCTGAAGCAGTCCCACAGATCTCCTTCTTGGCCCCAGGACATTGCTGCTCCCTCCTGTCCTGGAGCTGCTCTCACTGACCAGGTACAAAGTTATACCATAAAGCTGTTGCAGATACAACGATTTGTTTTTTGCTGGGTTGTGGAGAGCATCAATAAAACTCTAATCCAGAGTGGAGAAAGAGCATGTCTTCCCATCCATCGTCAGAACTTGGATGTGAATTCAAAGATCACATTTTAAGTAAAGAGTTATTTAGCTAATGGACTCCTGATGGCCCTAAGAAACTGATGAGAATGGTTGTGAATGGACCACATCCTCTGAAGGTATAGGGCAGCCTCATATTTAAGGCATTCCCAAGTCAACCAATATATGCTTAAGTTGATAGAGGGGCTTACACAGTAGGGCATGTCTGCAAAGGGTGATCTAGAGTGTGGACAGGAAGAAGGACGTGATCGTGCCCTTGTCTTTTTCTATAGAGATTGTTTAATGTAGCTCTGTGTTTTTTTTTTTCAGTTGACTTTTTATTTTGGACCCCCAAAATTGAGATATCGCATTATATTTTGTGTCAGATAGAATCTTCTGTTACCATCGCTGGAAAATGTTGTGGATTTTGATGGAGGAAGAGAAGGGAGGAGGAGTATTTTGGATCAACCCAAGCAGATTTTATTTTTCCGTTTCAGACACTGAACTGAAAAAATAAAAAAATAAAATCAATGATTAGTACTGCCCTAATCTGCAGATATATATTTTAGGGATCACATTATGCTGAATATGTGCATTACATACTCAGAGTTAAAATCCATGCCATTATTGTGCCTGTTCAGTAGCCACTTTTCAAATTGAAATATCTCAGCCATTTTAAATGACGTTTTTATTTTTGCAAAGACTCTAAAAGCAATTAGAGGGCAATATTGACTGTTCACTTGCCAAATTCCACTGTTCCAATGAAAGCTGCTTTTGAGTTACTGTACACAAGTGCAAAAAGCATCCCAAATCATTTTACATACATTACAAGCAAACACAAAAAGAAATCACCATTTAAAAGAAAAGAAAAAGCCTTTTATAAAAGAAATGCTTGCTCCCAAGTTGAAACCATGTGTCAGCCTAAAGCAATCTGTTAAACTGGAGTTATGAACCCCTGGAAAAAAAATAGTTGCTTGCCGGGCAGATGCTGAGACTTGCAATTAAAGGCAGAGGCACTGTGAGGAGAGGTCTCGTGGTGATGTTCTGCATAGAGAATGTTCTTAAAAAACCCTAGGTGGGAGAGGTGATAAATTTCTATCTTCTCTGTCATTAGCCCTTGTTGGTTACCTGCTTTAGCTGTCACTTTTTCAACAACAGTGAAAATGTGAACCTCTTGCATAGGACTGTGTACAATTGACCAGGATGGATTGTGTATGATTTTAAAAGATCCTGATAAACCCATCTTTCCAGAATTGAAAGGTACGTCCAGTTCACCTGAAGAGCTATTGATTTCTGCTCGGGATGAGTTTATGCAGGAGGATCGCTCTTAGAGAGTTGAGCAAAAGCGCAGATAAGTCATCTACAAACTTTTTCAATGAGCTGAAACGTGAGGGGTTGTTCTCATCCAGAGAAAAGTATCAGGTGCTCACTACGAGGAAGCTTTTGACTTGAGTGGCTGGTCGTTTACTCAGGCTGACCTAGCAGGAGATTGCAGCAGGTGCCACCATCCCTGTCGGTTGTTTCCTTGCCCCCACCTTGTCCATGCTGTGTAAAGGGCTCCTGTCACATTCTCTGGCTATATGTTTGTATTAAAATCAGTTGAGTTACGTTGTTGCGTTGTCTACTCCGCTATCTGCCATTCATTTATCTTTGGGCTGTGAGCCAACATCTGTCTTCTCTGCCTCAAGGCTTGATTCTCATTAATTCTGAGGCCTTGTTACACCTTCTTGGCAGTGAAAAATAGCCTTGCAGCAGAATTTTATTTACACCCATTTGGTGGCCCCTTTTCACTTCTGACACACTTTTCCTGCTTTTCAGTGCGTGCCCTGAAGAACTTCTGAGAGTTTTGCTCTTGGACCTGTGTTCTTATTACTGTGTTGTCTGCCGGCATGCATGGAAAACAGAGACTTTATCTGCCAGAAATGAATGAGTTTTTATCATAATGGTCCAAGCAAATGTCATGATTCAGAGTGCAAGAGGATCAGCGGTGTGGATGAGTTGCACAATAGGTCTGCGTAAACAGAAGTCAGGACGTGAAGAGGAGGAATGGCTTCCTCTCCTTTCAAGTCAAATGTTATCCTAGAATCAAACTGGGGTCAAATTTCTTGAAATCAGTGGAAATTCACCGTATTTTAAGAGGCTGTCATGTAACTACTAATTTCTCATCTCTTCTGTATCTTTTCCTCCTCCACCTTAGGGGAATTGAGAGTTTTTCCTTGGACATCCCAAAAAGGGTTGATATATAACTGATATTTTCTGGTGTGGAGAAAACAATTTTCTCCTTCGTTTCAAAAGGAGAGTTGAGTGCCACACGGTGCGTCTTTGAGATACAGGAAAGATAACCCTGCTGAGAATTCAACACAGCCATGCAGAAAAGGAAAGAGAATTCTTTTAGTGGAATGAAACAAGAACCATGGTTAGTAGGCTGCACTGAGCCACTGTTCATGGGAACATAGTCTTTATTTAGAAATTATAAGTAAAGATCAGCTAACCACCCTACTGAGGACACTTATTTGTCTCTGATCTTCAGCCCAACTGCAATAAATGCAGATCAAATGTTCACCATCCATATAATAACAAGGATCTGATCCAAAGCACATTTCATTTTACGGGGATACCTTGGATCACATGGTGTTCTATTACGTTATATATGGATGCACCATTATTTAAAGGAAAATAAGGGACAGAGCTGAAAACAACTGTAATAGCTAGCTGGAGCTCTTGATGCAACTGGAGACATTGTCTGAAAAGTAACACCTTAGCCAACGTCCATTAATAAACTTTGTGCACAATTCACAGTGCTGTTTTACATGGTTTTCTGCTATCTTCAGTTAGCTATTAACGTTTTGAAAGAATTAAAATGGAAAATTTAAGCAAGCGTCCTGTCAGGGATTTAAAATAATACCAAAGCTTCTACTGACTTCAGTGGAAATTATAGGTGCTCTTTGGCTCTGGGAACGCAGCATTTATACTTTGCTAGGTAATCATAAAGAAACACATTGTGCAGAGCTTCATGCCAGATTCCCTATTACGCTACAGGAATGTCCTGATTGCAAAACGAAGAGCTCAGAAACCAGGGAGCAATGTGGTGAGTGTGGTGGCAGGGCCTGCATAACCTTTGCACCTCTCTCTTCCAGAAATGCATTTTGACTTGATCTTTTATTACCTAACTGTTTACTGCTTTTACACAGAATCTGTGCCTGATTGAGAACACCAGATGGATGGTGTACAGCCAAAAACACAGTTAGTTCAACAGTCCTTTTGCATGCTTGCCACCGAGTGCAGATTTCATTTATTATATATCTTTCTTGTCTACGTAAAATAAGTTGTGGCTTTTCTCTTTCTTTAACGAACATCCCCACAGTGCCCGTTCTTGCAAGATCTAAGCTTATCAAAATTAATGAAGATCTTCTCTTCAGTTGTCGCCCTGGGAGTGTGTTTGTCCCAGAGTCTGATGCATGGATTTAGGCACTTAGTTCTGAGCACAACAATCTCTGGGTAGCATATATTCTGTACAAGAACATTGGCTCCTCTGAAGAGAATGTCAAAGCAGGCATTAAGTGGAGGCTGTGGCATCTGTCTCTGCCCCATTATCCTAGGACAGTAAAGAACATTCGGGGACAAGAATACAGCACAGTGCAGTATCCCTAGGCTTCATTGATCACGTAAGTAACAAGGCAGAAGCAGAGACTCTCCCATCACTATTTCACATATCCATACTCCTCTTTCATCTTTCCCCTACCTGATAAGTGGTGCAGCAGGATCATGCAGGAATTAAAAAAGAGGGAAAAAGATAAGATCTGTAGACTTGTTTCTCTTCCTCTCCTGGGTCCCAAGATTTCTCTATAGACTTTTTTTGTTCTGAATGGGATGCGCCTCATATTGTTTCAGGTGCCAGAGAAGTAGAAGCCTGTGTCTCATCCAGTCACTTGAATGCTGTAACTGAACGATGGTGGGGAAACACATGCTTAGAGCCCGTGGCTGGTGAGACCTCTTTC
Organism: Pavo muticus; assembly: GCA_016647715.1. Classification (NCBI taxonomy): domain Eukaryota; kingdom Metazoa; phylum Chordata; class Aves; order Galliformes; family Phasianidae; genus Pavo; species Pavo muticus. The sequence goes on along the minus strand of JACDJE010000029.1, from coordinate 2,280,075 downwards.
CAACACCCAACCTAGCAGGGGGTGAGTCATGCCCTGGCTGTACTTCTGTCTGTCTGCTTGCTGTGCAGAGAACCCCGATGACTGGCTCTGAGCTGGAAGCCTGCAGTTGAGCATATAAAATAGGGGTGGAATCCTATTATTCCTGACTTCAGGGTGTGTCTGTCAGATTTTTGGGCCTCTACTCAACAGAGCCCAGGGCACGTGCTTTGCTTCAAAGTGGTGCTCCTAGGCTTTGCTGCAGGGAGGTGACATTGACCGCCTGCCTTGATGCCAGGCTGAAGTAGCTCCTTACTGTGCGTTTTATGGGGTATTTACAAAGAGTAGCAGAAAATATTCCACTGTCTCCAGCTGTGCGCGAGACTGCAGAAAATTCAGTGCAGATCCATTAGTCTGGACCAAAGTTGCAGTAGCAGTACTAAAAAATGGGATGCCTAACGTTAGTTTTTTCAAAGGTGCACAAGGGCCCTCATCCCTGAAGCACGGAATATCCATTTCTATCACAATTGCTGCATTTTTCATCTGTCTTTGGCAAGTTTTAAAAATACTTTTTGTGCTGTCAAATATAACCATGTTACAGAAAGGTACTTTTTGCAACTTCAGGGGAATTTCCTACGGAACTTCCCTGTCATCTATAACCATCGTCAATGACACACAGAAGAGAAGGTACAGAAAAAGGATGTTTTTTTCTTTACAATGAGCATCACTGTTTTTTAAGTGCAAAAGGATCAGAGGCTTTTCATGCTTTTGATATTTGCAACTGCCTTCAGTTAAAGTGGACAATGCAGTTGTTTTCTTCTGGAACAACTCTTCCACGTTTCACCTAGAAAGGGAAAAAAGCCGTAGCTTTAGATTTGTGTAAACATTTGCACAAAGTTAATTCTAGAGTTTGTGTGCGATCATCTTTAATCTCTTTAAATAATCATAATAAAGAAAAGAACCACTGTATTTTTCCAAGAACTGTGTGCAATTACGTACGGAGTCTGAAGCAGTGGCTTAAATGTACAGGGTTGGTTAAGCACGGAAGGAATGGATTTGGCTCACCAAGTTTGAGATGAAACAGAGCTGTTTCTGGAAACCCATTAGGAGCGTCAGTTTGGAAACTGGCTATCTCTGCACCTGCTGAAGAGCTGCAGTAAGACCAGTTTCCATTGCGCTCTCTATTGGCTGTAAGAGTATGAACAACAGTAACAAATTCGGGGGTTCGGAAGGTGCTGCCAATAGCAAAGTGGGACAGGGCAGAGCTCTGCTGTCTTTAAAGGAGAGGAGAGAAGAGCAGAGCAGCTGAGAAGGGGCCTGCTGTGTGTCTGCAGGATTTTGAAAACTTTCTGCAGGTTGTGGGCTGAGGTGAGAGCTTCACAATCTGAGCTCGGAAAGCAGAAGCTGCTGTTACTGCAAGGCCTGGGAATGGTGGAAAACCAATTGTTGCACAGCATGCATTCCTCCAGGAGCAGTGGCGTCAGCCCTGAAGTGAGGCTTTTACTCGAGCATGGTGTTATACCAGGTTTTTACCCTGCCTTTAGGGCTGGGTAGTGACTGTTATCAGTGTGGATTGTACTGGTATGTGTTTATTAAGTTGGGACTACTTACTTCTAGAAAACAGTATTCTGATTCAGGAGTGTCCCTTATGATTTCTTGGTACTTTTTAAAGAGTCAGGAGCTGCTTAGGACAAATACACCCACTTTCTGCTGCTTCTGTGCTGATGGCCACACAAATCCCAGTGGAAAGGGTCCCAAGCCCTCGCTCTGAAGACAGCTCTGAATTTCAGAGGTGTCCCCGACCCTAAGTACTAGCCGCCTTCAAATCCTGTGTCTGAGCAGCTCCAGGCTTTCTGGGGTTTGAAAACTCAATTCAGATATTTGGCCCAGCTTCTTAATGAAAACGGAAAATTGCATTTTGAGCCTCGGCCTTCCTGAAGAGCAGCCCGTGCCAAATGCGAGGCGTTGGAGATGAAAACAAGGATTTGCAGGACGCGGTGTCCCATGGCAGGCAGAGGTCAGCGGGAGTGCCGAGCCGAGCGGGACTGGCCCCTCTGGCTGGAAACTTTGCTGTTTGCTCCACGGCCACTGCGGTTTGAGGCGCGCGCAGGTGCGTGGTGGGAGCGAGCCATTTGTTTTACTCAGAAGAGGATATCTGTGATTAGGGAAATCACCGATTTTATGCACTCGTGTTTTTTGTTTCCTTCTTAAGGAAAAAAAAAAGGGGACCTTTAGAATGCCAAAAGCTTGTCTTAATATTTCACCAAAGTGTTTTATAAATGCACGTTGCAAATGGCAGTATAAATTCTCCGCTATGGAAAATTGCTATCTGGTTTGAAACTAGGCAGGATAAATAGAACTATAAAAGGTTACCTGGAGTAAACAGATAGGGTTTCCAAAATGTACCACATGAGATAGATTGGAGCTCATAGTAATCTATTTTCCATGCTTAACATACGCTCAGCATCAGCTGAACTCTGTAACTGAGCTGCCATCTGTATCAATCCTGTTCCTAGATGTCATGGCCCTGTTAATGAAATCTGGAAGTGAAATTGTAAATGGATTCGGTGAATGGTAGATGTCAGCCATTGCGTGATGGGCAATCATCAATCATCCACTGTCAGTTATTTCTGTCTCAGTGAGTAAGCCTTTATTTAAAGCATAAAGTAAGAATGTTGCCAGACCACAGGAACAAGCCCTGAGCTGTTTGCAGGTGCTGCTATTCACAGCTGCCAATTAAACCCCTGACATTTCCATAATGGCCGAGAGGCAAAGCATATGCACTTGATATAAACATTTTTGTAAAAATTAATCTCAGTTTATCAATACTTCACTTTTTCTTTTTTTTTTTTCCTCTCTTTTCCTCGGCTGTGTACAACATCCTACTTGGCCTATTGTTTGTTTGCTGTAGAAAGAGAGAAATAGGAGTTGGAAAGCAGCCAGGGCGTTCATTTCCCCAGGATATACAGTAGATTCCAGTGGCTCATTTCAACCCTTAATTGGGGAGGGAAAGCACAGTCGTGAGGAATCAGACCTTTGGAAAACGTTGCGTGTGCCCCTTGCCCCCCAGTCATGCAACACGTGTTCCTCCCCAGCGCTTTGCTTTGTACCCGAGCTGGCTACAAATGCAGTGCTTCATCTGGCCAATGCTGTCCCTCAAGTCACCCAGCCTGGTGTTGTTCTTGGCCACCCCACTGAGATTTTGCCTTATCTGGGTGTTTATGGAGATCTCTGGGTGCGTGGCTGCTGCTGGTCCTTTTCGTTCACCCTCCGCCATCTGAGCTAGGTTGTTTTAGGTGGGTTTTAGTTTTTTGAGAGAGAGAGAGACAAAAAATATTTTCTTGGAAAAAAAAATATTATATATTTCTACAGAAAAATAAACTGCCCCGTGCTGCCACCTGACATTTATAGTTTGGAGGACATAAAACTTTTCTGAGGTCCCTTTATTTTTTGCTCTCAGCTGTTTATAGTTCTTCAGGGGTACGCTGATCTATAAGTAAATACAGAAAAAGAAAGGGCTGCATTCACATTTCCAAGGAGATTTCATCGCATACTGATTGCTCTGTCCCATTTTGCTGCAAAGCCCAGACAAGGCAGAACAGTGACTGAGAAACTGGATAGCGCTGGGGCATTTTAAAGTTGGCTTCTTCACTCTTCATGGTACTAATTAAGATCACAGAAGTCAAACAGGAATCTAAAGTGTATTTTCATGTATTGTACTATCTGGTTGTAAAATTATGCACTATTGGATGAAATGGATTTCTGAAACGCGAAGACTTCTGTTAACATGATATATTGGGAGCTGGTGTTAGAAGGCTTGCTGGCATGTGTGTATTAAATTGGATGTGATTTTTTGCCAGATAGATGTGCTGGTATGAGTGCTAATTGTCAGATGCGCACATACCGGTGCAGCTTTTCTTAGCATCACTTATTTTATTTCACCTACCTGCACAAAGCTGTCCTGCCTTAAGCACTTCCCTGGCAGTGGAAGTGTTTCTCTATTGAGAAGTTATCTACCTAGCAATGTATTTGGAAGTTTTAAGTATAGATTGATCTGTGCTCAATTTGCTATTTCTTTTGTCCAAGTAGGTGCCTTGTGAAGTTCCGCATTGCTCCAGATTTCAGAGGCAGACGCTGCTTCATTTACCCAGGACCTGTTTCAAATTCAGCTGCTAATTCAGGTAATTTTCTGGCGGGATTTGCATGCTTCTTAATTTTTGAATGCTTTTTTAATTTTGTTTCAATCAAAACCATTCTGTGTTTTTGAGATCCACAAATAAAGTAGGCATTAAAAAGGAATGTTACATTCTAAGTAATGCTACTCTAGCTTAGCTCTTCTTAGAACCTCAAGGACCAAACAGGCTGAGCAAACTTACCCAGGACAGATCAATGAACTCCACTTGTATCACCTGTTTCTTTTATTTTAACCAGAAAGTGTCACAACAGGCTGGTTTATCAAAAAAGTTCAACGGCAGAAACAAATCCCAAGCTAAAAGTCTTAGCACCACATGCTTCTCTGTGACGTATCTTTGTGGCCATAAGTTTGTTATCCCTCAAGATGACAGTCTAATCTGTGTACTTTCACGTGACCAAAAATAACTGCTAAATTTTGGTGAAATCATGTTACAGTGCTCTCACATCCGACTCAGCCTCTGCACTGAGCTAAAAGGCAAAGGTAAAAGGTAACTAACCCACATTAGGCTCAGTTCCTGCGCTCTTGTAGATGTTACAACAATAATAATAATATTGCTCCGAGTATGTCCACATGACAATGCAGAAATACCCAAGCTAGCTGTAAACGAACCATTGTAGATACTGGACGCAGTCTAGATGAGACAGCAGAGAACACCGGAAGGACTAATTTACCCTGCTTTTTGGCAGTGTTAGCTCCATATGGGCTAATTTATCCTGCCAGAAAGCAGGCTCATTTATGGCTAGCTCATTTATAGCCAGCCTGAGTACCTCTTTGCTATACTGGAATTTGCAATGTAGACGTACCTTCTATTAAGGTGACAAGTGTGTGATTGTAGTAAGTAAAAATATGGAGGTAGGGATTTTGAAGGCACCTAAGGGCTTCTTTCTAGGGCAGTTTAAGAGGTTACCACCTCCAGTGATCCGCTTCGCAACTTCTGCTGAGGATAACTTTCTCCATACCTGAGTTGGTATGGGGGATTATGTGCCCACCACAGAGCCTCTTGAGTTTACAGCACAATATTTTAGATTAAATCAGTGAAGAGGGTGTGCTTGCATTAAGACATTAAATGATGAGCTGAATCAGAGTAGAAGTATCTATGGGCTGCAGTAGCAAGGTAGGCAGCTTGGGTGATAATGCTCCCTGTCATTCATCTTACAAAGCCCAAAGAGAACTGGGCACCAGGTCCCATGGAAGCATCTTTCTGCTGTCAAGTGCAATGGGAGTTAGGTATCTCATTCTCCTCAGATCCATTGAAAAATAAGCTGTCAGCAATATCTGTCTTCTTAGGGTTGCATAGATCCAAGTGTTGCTATCCAGTCATCTACTGTAAAGTCTGCTTAGGTCTCTGATCCAATAAAGAAGCTGTTACACAGACCTGGCTTTCTAGCATGACTCCAGTGAGATTTCTCAGGTGCTTAAAGCTAAATATATTTTTAAATGAAGATTTGTTTGTTCAAGCTCTACCTCCATTTACTTCAGGGTAGTTAATGCGTGTTAGCACTTCTGGTGCAAAGGGAGACTAGCATTTAGAGCAGGATTTGGCATTCGGGAAGGAAAATGGATACGGCCGCCGTTCTCACTTCTACCAGTGCCGTCACGTACGATGTGCTCCAGGCTTGTCCCTTGCTTTCTGCTTCTTGGTCTGCCCAGCTATGATCTAGTATGCTGACCTTACAAGCCAAGTAATGACTTTCATGCTGCTGAATCCCATCAGGAACTTCATGTCTCTTGTGGTTGTCTTCATCCATGGCTAACTTGTATTATCATTGGCACGCTTAAAATTGTGATGTTATGTTTCAAATGTTTCTAAAGCTGAAACACACAAGCTCTTTTATTTCTCTTCTGCCTGGCAGGATTATTTCAGCTCCACACATGCAAAACCTCATATTATGCAAGAAATTAATCATATCAGGGTAAAGTAGCTACTGAAAAATTGCCAAACACCATAAACATTGGTCAAAATGCAGGCCAACCATTTGCACAGCAAGTAATTGAAGCTAGGGGTTCATTTGGAGCGACTCGTAACTTTTCATTATGAATTAGAAAGCTTTTCAAACATAAAATGATGTCTGAGAAGACTGCACTACCTAAAAGGTTTCAGTAAACACTCAAAAAAAAAAAAAAAAAAAAAAAGTGCTAAAATATGCTGGAGAGATCAATCATGCTTTATGGTTACTTGCTCTATGTAGTTTCACACACACATTCTCCGATAAACAATGTCCCACACGCTCTGCCCAGACCCATTATTTTCTTCAGCACCAAAGCATCAAGGGCCAGATTCTCATTTGGTTTAAGTCAGCAGAGCTCTGCTGAGGTTGACTGCTCACCATTGATTTATGCCAGCTGAAGATCTGGCCTGAAGAGTGACAAAAATGTAATTTTATGTTTTATTTATGGGTGTAAAACAATAGTCCTAAAGGGAGCAGATGTTCCATGTCGAGGGAGGAGGTTTATGAAATGCAATTCCAGACACAAAAGCTAATCTCTGTGGTCAGGGAAGGCATGAGGCCTGTTTTACATGATGAACTTTAATTGAAATCTTGCTCTTTTGTGTTCATTTATTTCTTCTATTTGGGAGCCGACAAGCGTCATTTAAATTACTTACCAGCTGCCAAACACCTTAAAAAGCACTAAACAGTTGACTTAAACACCTGGAGAAGGTTGGACAATTTTCACTTGTCCCCTCGGTACCTGCTGAAGTGGTATTAATTTGGTATCCCATATTTTTAATTAAGTGGTCACTTCACTGAAGAAAATCCCATCTGTTTCAGATGGAGCTGCGGGGGGAAGAAAGATCATTCAGTTTTATGAAGGGTTTTGCAATTGTAAGATGTCTGTTTTTTTCCATTATGGAAGTAAAACCAAAGTATTTTGAAATTCTCTAAAACAGAGAAGGGAGCGCCTGCCTCTAAGTCTCGGGCCCCAGACCTCTTATTGTCCTCAGTGCCCAAGCTATTCTCTTTGTGGACCATCTTCCCTTTGTAGCTCCTAAAGTGGAAGTTTATTGTTGCTCTGAACCAGTAGCCAAAAACTGAAGTAAGGGAGCTGAGAGAAAATCAGTGGTAACAGTCTGCTTTCAGGGCTGTCACAGATTTTGAAGCACCTTTTCATCATGTTTTCTTTCAATGAGCTGACAAATTTGACTCCTACACCACTGCTCCGCTCTGTAAAGGAGAGCGCGTTCAGTGGTACGCCTTCACCTTGGTTTTATGTGGCACAAGAACATAACATGGTGAAATGTGAGCTCAGAGGCACAAAGTAGTAGTCAGCAGAGCAGTACTGCCTCACATCAAATTAATTTTGTACCGAAAAGTGGAAGGATGAGATTTTCAGCCTGACTTTCCATATTCCTCCCCACACCCATGGGTCAAGCACAGTGCATGGGGAGCTGGAGAACAAGCTGAGCTTATCAGAGGCTGGCAGTGATACCTAAGGGGCAACTTCATAACCAGAAGGCAAGTGGAGCAAAACTGCAAGTGAATATTTGTGTATCCTATTAAAGGTAAAAAAGAGTGAAACAAAAATGCAGATTAAGGAAGGATGTGTTTGAAGAACAGAATGCAGCAGGAGCTAACTTTGTCTCGATTCAGTTGGAAGTCCCAAATGGAAGGTGTGATTTTGTTCTGAAGCAGGATGAGCAGGAGAAGACTGAAGTTGTCTATGAACTAAAATTAGAAAAAGAAACCGAAGGCTGAAAATTGGATTGCGGGAAGCACTGAAACATTTCATTCATGTTTCAGCAGAATTTTTTGTTAGTTCATTTAAGAGATCTGGTGCATCTTCATTGTAACACTTTTCAACACAACAGCAGCAACAACCACAATTCTCCTTTCTAAAAATTTCTAAACGGGAGCTTCCAAGGTTATAAAAATGCTTAATTTTTATTCACCTCCCTGAAAAAGAAGTTAGCACAATAAGTTGTTTGGAACATTTTAATATTGTTAGACATGTCATTTGTTCCCTTTCAAAGCTGCTCAGACCCGCATTTCCAGATGCCCATTTCCATGGGCCTGATTCACATCGCATAACGGGAGATGTCTTTGGTGCAGCCTTCACGGTCACTCTAGATTTCCTTAGAAGCCTCCCAAAGCCATCTTGTTCTGCTGAAGAGCAGTGTAGAGAGACTAATGCCAAGGATCAAGTGAATCCCACCCAAATATTCTTGTCCTTAGGGACAGCTGCTGTGTTATACTGAGTAAAGCAGTTCACATCTCAGTGCACGATATGCTGCGTTTGTGAAAGAAGTGTTTATGTACTGAAGCCACAGAAGAGTACTAAAATGCTCAAACAGTTGGAAGGACTTAGATACAAGGATGTATGGAAGCACCTAAGCAAGTACCCATGCAAAGTATGGGAGGAATATGTTAGATGGAAAATTGTCACAAGCAACTGAAGGGGAATAAAAATTAAGGCTTTCCAGGGGAGCCTGGGAAAGAGGTTGGGTTGTGATAAAGGGGGAAATAATTTTCTTATCAGATGATCTGTTTGGTCTGGGGAGTATTTTCCAGGAGAAGCAGTAGTCTCAGGCTTTGAGTCATTTCATACCAGAGCTTGGAAGGGCACAGTAGAGATCCCTCCTGTCAAGGCAGGGAATGAAAAAATAGGGTCTACTGATCTTATCCAGCCCTCACTTCATTCAGCAGGAATCTGTTCCACTGACTAAATCCGGATTTGGATCAGACCCATTTTTACCTCCTATGTTGATGACTGTCTGAGAGGACTTAGGAAAAGACACAAACTGGAGCCCAGGAATGAGGCTAAGAATGGCTTTTTTGGGCTGCTGTAAGGAAAAATGCAAGTCTCCAAAAATTATGAAGAACACGGCTGGCAAATCAGAGGGACTGCTTTATAGCTGGGAGCCGAGTCAAGCTCTGAAATGTATTTACAGAATTAAATGACATTAAGCTTGGGTGTTGCTAATTCCCTTAATACTGTAAGGAAACACTTCTCAAACAGCAGCTATAAGGGCAGCGTCATTGCTTGGCAAGTTTTGCCTTTGCCACAGCAGGGGGATTTTGCCACAGCTCTGCATATCCATCTTATTTTATTTGTGTGCCCGGCATTCGAGAGCTGTTTTGTTGTGGGTAACAAAACGCAGCTACATTTTATATCTGATTCATAAGGAAACAATAATGATAGAAGTGGGGTAACATTTTTGTATATGCCTGAGTGATTCCCTTTGCCTGTTTTCAACCTACCTAACGGCAAACCTCGCTTCAGTCTACACTGGTCTAATTAATTTGACAGGACTGGAAACTTGCTCTTCCTGTTCACACTTATTATTCATCTCTTCAGAATGCCCTGTAGGGAGTACGAAGCACAATAAAGCAGTATTTACCAAATCCCTCAATGCTAAATACACCTTTTAAGCTGACTCTGCACAATGCCAGCAGTGAGAAGATCTGACTAAAGGGCAGCCAAAGAAAAACAACATTTTCCAGAGCATCGTCTCTTTACACATGACTAGCGAGTCTTAGGCAAGGAAACTATGTGGTTTTGCCCCCCTCCAAATTCTGCAGTACGCTCTGGGGATCCCGGTGTACTCCTACTGTATCTGAAACCTTGGCCGTAGCCAAAGCAAATGACAGAGTGATCATACTCAATAAGATATGATGTTAGTTCACAGGAGCCACTGGGTAATTTCATACAGGCGTATCTTTTAACCTTTCATCACCCAAATTAGAAACATCATCACACAACATAAAACACATCTGAAAAATCCATCGGAGACAGGAACTCAGAAACATGTACAGTAGAAATAAGCGTTTTGAGAAAGTGTTTTGAGAAAACACTGAAATTGAATGTCAGGGTTCCTCTTTTTTTTTTAAATTCTCATCGCAGAAAGGGACCTTTTACAAACACAGGAGGCGATTAAGGAATTTAAGAAGTGAAACATGCTTATTTGCACACGCTGGGGAAGTAACTCAGGCATTTCATATTTTAAAAGTGAAAGATCTCTGAAAAAGATTTTCAGCAGCAAGTTACCAGTTGGCTCCTCAGCTGTAATCGTCTGCTCCCTTTGCACCTTTATGTCTCTGTAAATCTCACCTTACTTGAAGTTAAAGGTTACGTTTTCAAAGTACCCGAGAAGATTTCTACACAGCATAGAGCAGCACTGCACAAGTATACCCAAATCAGCTCAAAATGAACTAACTCAAATACCAAAAAGGATGGAATCACGGCAGCAGTGCAGTTTTTCCAGCTTCTTGCTCTTAACCTCCAAACGTTGCTTTGTGTGGCGTTCAGCCAGGCAGAGATGCCACAGTATACAAGTCACTTTTACAAATGGTACCTGGAGCCAATTTTCAAAGGCACGTAGAGAAAAGCATAGGCATTCAGTGGGATTTTTTGTGGCAGATGTGAAAATGGAAAGTAATTAGCAGCATAGGTGCGTTTGGAAATTATATTATTGGAAATTATGCTTCAAACTTTTGAAAAATTTGAGAATTGGATTCCTGATCTACTTCTGAAAAATTTATGTTGAGTCATTTTTCCTAGCTCCTGAACCTCCTTGTTCGTGTTGGAGAGCAGCAAATCCCGACGTATTTTATGAAAGACCATGCACACATACATCACAGGCTTCCTTATTCTCCTGAGTCTTAGTTTTCCTCCATTTATTTGTTGAGCTATGGAAAATTTCATCCTTACTCCTTTCTCAGTTGTAGAGGTCTGTGCCGTTGTTCATCTCCATGGAGGTATTTGGGACTTCGAGTAGCGCACTTTCCTGGCCACGACACAAAACATAATGAAGATAACCAGGAGACTCCCGCCATTTCAGCTTGGTTTTGTATCAGGCTGTAACAAAGAGAGGAATTGGGATCATTGAATTTTAGATAGAATAACAGATCAACTCCTTCAGGCGTAGCTCCTCTCTGCTTTGCCATAAAGGAAAGCCCACTCTCAGCAGACTGAGTCTGGAATAAAACCTTGGGTAACTGGGAATAGAAGGGGTCTCCATTGACTTCGAGGGGAACTACTGTATGAAAAAAAAAAAGGTGTTCTGGCAGTGGCCTTTGCTATGTTACATGAGAAAGATGGTTCTTGAAACTAATTAATCCCTGAAAAGATCAGCTGACCCATCTCATTGTTAGCAATACATTTTTAATTATTCATTTTAGTCAAGCATCATTTGAACACAAGTCAATTTGCAATTTCATTAGAGTACAGAAAAGGCCTGGGGTCTATTCCTGGTAAAAAGGAAAAAATCTCTGGCAAAATTTCATAAAGGATGTTAATCCTCTAATTAATTTTATGTATCAAGCAAGAATTAATGTGTCCTGCTATTTAAGCAGAAGTCATCTTGCCAAGAAGTGCATTTTGTCATACCTTCCCCTCCAGGAAAACCTCTTTACAAGCTTTGTGGCAAAATACCCTGGCAACTAATGACTAGCTTTGAAGCAACATTCACAGACCATTTGCTTTGATGACATTTGGAGCTTTCTTCTCCCCCCCCTCCTCATTCCAAAGTCTATTGTAAGTGTAGTGCTCTCACTGCACTGCCTTTGAAAACTAATCAATAAAGTAAGATTTGTCAGGTTGCATCTGAGGAGTATCACATCTTTTAACTCCTTTCTTGGTTGAGTTGCTGTACATATTTTTAAACTAAACCTTATGAACAGATTTGAGTATGTTATACTTACCATATTCACAGGCACGCAAGTGTGACGCGCTTCTTTTTCTTCCTTATATTAACTTCAAAAGCTCAAAACCTATGTCAGTTAACCTTCCATAAAACTGACATTCTATGGCCTTTGTACATAATCAGATGATGGATTGCGTGTCAAAAAGTCACAAATAGGGAATGTTTACCTCTGTTACAATGATGAGAATTCCGGTATTGCAAAAATGGAAAAAAGTGACTTCACCTCAAGCCAGAGATCTCCAAAGAAAACGTATCCATGTTAGCAAATACTGCAACAAATTGCCTGGTGCCAATCAGCTCACTAGCATTAGTATAAATACTAGAGCAAGGCAATCTGTATCTGTAGCGGTGGATGAGAGATCAGAACATGGGCCACTGCGCTTCACCTTTATTGTAACTTTGGACTTTTCTTAATCAATCATTGCTAAAATCTTTAGGTCTGATTTCTCTTTTCAATGGCTTTGTGTAATGTGTCTCAACTGTACCTCATCTAATTTAATAAGATGCAAGCTAAGGAAGTACTTAAGTTACTTATCAAGGGTTTCAGATGACACATTATTATTGTACTCAAAAGTCAATATTTGCTAATCATGTTAGTACAGGAACTGATCCAGAGCTACAATTCTTGAATTGCAAAGGCATTTAAGATTAATGAAACCTATCTCCTCCTCACTCAACACGCAAACATAGCAGCCCCCCTCCACCCCTTTTCTGGAATGGACAGCTCCATGTCTCAATACGAGAAACCCGCCTAGGCCATGGCTTTACGGCTCTTGAGCTTCTTAGCCTTCTTCCTCCTCTGCTGGCCTAGTCCTTCTGAGCCTGACTTCAAGCACTGGGGTGTCTCGTGTTCAGCTCTTGGCATCTCTTGGTTTGGAGTTGACACTGATATAACACCAAACCAATTGATTCTACTCTACCACTGCCTTTTGCAGAAGACTGCAGTTGAGATGGGGAAGAGCTGTGTGCTGAGCAGAGGTAGAGCAACGTGGGCACAGTGTGAGGCAGGCTGAGGAAGCCTGATGGCTCATCTCATGTTAGTTGGGATTGCTCATGCAACAGGCTCACACATAAAAGGCACTGAGGTGTTGAGCAAGCCTTACTCCACACTGTGGCAGGAGAGCAGTGAGTTGATGCCTTGTTATGCATTCTCATTTTTCTTTTATTTTACATAATGGGAACAGTAAATATATGCTCTGTTTTTTTCCTTTCCCATTTTAAAGCTGCTGATGAATTTGGCATGGATAGTCCGAAAGATTTAGTGCGTTTCCTAGGGCTAGGAACAGTGCAAGCAGGCGATGTGCAAGCTGCAAGCTTCCACATGCAGAGCTGCCAGCACACTCTCAGGTTGGATTTGCAGCCCCTGGGCTCTGCCAGGCTCGGGCTCCTCTGGGCATTCTGTCAGCTGCTCACAGGCCATGCCTGCATGCAAACATGCGCACAGGAGGAGCAGTATGGTGACTTCCTGATGCGATCATATATTTATTCAGAAGCTGGCTTAGAATGAGATACAGATTTGCCTTGAAGCAGCAGTCTCCTGGGGTCTGAAATGTGGCTTATCTGCTCCTCATCATATATTACTGTCGTTGGTATACTAGTGTGGTTTTCCTTTACTCCTTTAAGCCTAAATGGTGCAGGTGACATATTTAGATGGAAATAATGGTGCAGAGTGGGAGATCAAGATCAGTCACAGTAGGAAACATTCTGATATACATAGCACTGGGGTGAAACACAGAAGTGAGGCTAGTTAGTCCAGGTTTACTCTCATAAGTGGGACAGTAGAACTGGAAATTGGAGGTCTGGCTCAGTGCAGAGTCACTGGTAGAACTGGTGTAGGTCAGAGGCTTGTAAAATGGGAGGAGTTTGCTGTTATTGGGAGGTTGAATTAATACTGTGTGTTGAATCATAAGGGTGGCTGCATGGGCTTTGATCTAGACATGTGAAAGTAACTATTCTGAGTACTGCCACATGCAGTCTGCTTGCATCTGTGACCAATCCAGATATTAGAGAAAATACTCACACGTGTATTTCACAAAATCACAATGACACATTCAGTTTAATATTCCAGTGATTGTTGAACTGTTAATCTGAAGGTGCTAACAGTGGCTGTTGCATAGGTCTAACATCTGAATGACTCTAAGCAGTAATGCACTATCCTCATTTTTTTGTGCTTATTCAATTTAAAGAATGAGACAATTTACCCTTTAGAGATTTTTGCTCATCCCCCTCTTTTTAAATAAATTAAACATTATTTGATGTGTGGCTTTTAACATACTAATGGATTCATTTAGATCTGCCACACAGAGGCTGAGCTGCTAATTCATACATATTTATTTATTTTTCTCTAAATCAATAATGATGCGATTTTTAGGATGCTTTGGAAATACTAAAAATCTGAGCTATTTCTGTGTGCATGTATCTGTTTGCCTCGGCCGATTGTTAGGACAGGGAATGTCACACTTACTTTTTCTGGTCTATGCAAACTCAGTGTGATAATCTTAGCTCATCTCCCAGCGGAGCGAGTATCCGTGTCACGAATGTCACCTTTGGAACTGGCACTAATTGGCATTCATGTTGGAAGTCTCAGTGGAATGGCCATAGACACAAGGTGAAATTTTGGCTCTGTTGAAGGCAACAGGAGTTTTGTCATTGACTTTAATAGGGTCAGGGCTTCTTCCAGAGACTGAACCGCCTCTCATGCAGATGTTCATACTGGCCTGGGAGCTTCAAACCCTCTGTGTTTGTTCATGACTAATGAAATGTTTTGCTGCTAACTTCTGTCCTTCCCATGCCACGATCAAGTCCTCTTTTATAAGGACAGAGTAAATAAGCCCAGAGAAGACCTCCAGCTTCCTCTGTTCTCCCCTTCTCTCTTCTTTCTCTTTCTACTTCTTCACAGTGTTTTTCCAGACCCAGTGCAAGGTCTCTGTCTTCCATGGTCCCTCAGTTCTTCTTCTGTTCTTGTCTACTTTTAACCACTGTGTTCCTTTGTAACAACCTACTGATTTCCTCATGCCATTCATCTTCATATTCACAGAGGTTTTGTTTGTTCCCATTATCTTAAATACCTTCTCTTTTCTTTGCTGCCTCTCATTTATAATAAATAAGCTTTTCATGCTCCTGTGCCATCCAAGGTCAGTCTTTTCCCTTCTTTATCTTGTTCTCTCCCTCCCAACATTTGACTTCTGTAATTCTCTTCTTCTCATTTCTGATTTTGCTTTGAAGCAAAATGATGGCTCCTTGATTTTTTTGTGCTCCCTTTGCCACTTGCTCACCTCTTAGCCCTAGAAAAGGTACCTGTGTGCGAGTCCCCAGTACACTTGGTCTTCTGTTTCTGTGTCTGCCGGTAACACTCTTATCCAGGCTTTCTTAACCATCTGCTGCCACACATCCCACTGCCACTGATTTGAATTCCTGAGGTCAGTTATTTAGCATTTCTCATTGATTTTCAGGTCCCCATCTCCTTTATCAGTTCTGTGACACTTACCACTTCCTAAGGTGTCTCCAGGATGCTCATTTCTCTTACCTTGCTGCTCCTTCTGCCATTGCTTCTATTTATTTCCCACCATGATTTTTATATCATTACCAAGCTAAAAATGTTGTGGCCATCCCCATTCTTGATGGACCATGTCTGCAGGTTCTCCTAACTTCTTCCCTCCCACCTGCACTGCTGCTTGACAGTGACACCTTGGCTCCAGCAGCTTCCTAGATTCTCTACTGCCTGCTATAACAAATTCAAGCTATTAAAAAACCCTTGGAAATATATTGCTTGAAGTTCTGTTGTTATTTATTTATACTCCATTTAGCCGACTGCTTCTCCCATTCTTCTCTTTTACAGGTTTCCTCTGTCCCCTTTCTCCTCTCTTTGCACTTTCTGCTGGTGCCATTCCATAGACAAGGAGGCATTTTTTGATGTCACCCATGAGTAATTTTTTCTTTTGCTCCTGAAATCTTTCATTAAAACTCGCCTCTAGACTTCCAAGTGTCCCTTTTTCTCAGTCAGGCAGAGGCCTTAATGCGCCAGCAGGCCAGAAATGTAACATGGCCAGGGGCACTCAGTGCAATCTCTTCTCTTGTGCCAGGAGCAGCCCTGGTGGAGTCAGCTGTGTGTACCCTGCAAACTGGAACCAGTGGAGATGAGAGAGCAGTGTTGGGCCTTGCAGTTGTAGTGTGTGGGAGGTACTCAGTGTGGTACATTACAGAGGCATATGTAAAATCATCAATTTAGGGGAAGAAAAAAAATGAAGAAACAAGTTCATACAGTGAAGCCTGAAGAAAAATCGAAAGCAGGACTTGCCAGCTATACAACTAACCTGTTATCTCTAAACTGTTTAGAAAGAATTCTGTTAAAAGCTAGGAAGGGAGCTCTTGGCACTCACAGTTGCTTGTTGTGACGAGGAAAGCAGTTGTTATACAGAACTTGGGGTTTTACTGGGTGAGATTTTATGGCTAAGACTATACTGGAGTTAGAAAGAGCTTGTCTCAGGGAGTTTTATAGAGCAGGATGATTTTTTTGCATAGGGTTTTGTTTTATTCTACCAATTTCACCCAGCTGAACTTAAAGGAGTGGGAATGACAGCTAAGCTCCTTAGGACAGACATAATGATGTGTGGGCTGTTAAGTGAGATTATTAGAAATAATCCCTCTGGTACAGGCAATGTATATAATGCCACAGAGAGCTCTCGCTGCAACATGTGGCACTTTAGTATCATGATCTAGAGGCTGTCTAAGCTGTGAGCCAAGAGTGTGGATGTGCTGCAGGTAAGCGAGTCACCTTCCAGTTCCTTCAGGGCTGCCCTTGGCTTTGGAACTTCAGGTCAGGTGGATATATCCTGTCTTCTGCAAAGGCCTTTGTTGCATTAAGGTCGTGATGTAGTTTGGACAAGGTCAGGAGCTGAAGGATTGAAGTGGTGAGAGCTACAGAAACATGACTGGAGGGGTCCGATCCAGGTTCCCAGCCTGCTTTCAAGTACAACATGCCAAAATGTTGAAGGTGACTAAAGCTTTCCCTCTACAGGAATCCAGATGAAATGATTCTGTTTAAGAGTGAGGGGCCTTTAAGTCAACACAGGCCTAATCAAAGGCTCATGACCCCTTCAGTGCAGCAGTGGATGACCATGCAGTGCTGTATTTATCTACGAGCTCTGAGAATATGTGTGGCTTACCTTGTGCAATTTCAGCAGCAAGTAAATATTTCCAGCCACATTTAGAATGTGCCTTAGAAAGGACCTTAAAAAGACATCTCTCTGTTACCCAGTGGACCATTGCAAATACCCATCTTGAGCAATAAAAGGTGAAGCACACCTGCGGGGCTGGAGTTAGAAATCATGTTTCGCACTGAGCTCAAAAGAAAGTTTGTGTGCTCCTGCTGCGCAAGGTCATTTCATGTATTGGAGGCTGACGTCCTGTGCATTCAGAGGAACAAATCCTCTGGTCGTGTAAAGTGTCCCCAGCTCCACAGAGCAGCTATGACAATTTACACCAGCTGAGGTGCTGCTCAGCGTTTTCAGTTATGGGCATTATTTACTCCTGGCTAGTTAGAGTTCCTTTGGAGCTGTTGCAACACAGGGTGGGTGTAAATCTTTCTTTAGATGCCTTTGGAGCTCTTAGAAGGTGGCATGCCTATCTATAAAGTGGAAGTATCCTTAATCACATGCCTGGCGTAACCTCACAATAGAATGGTGTTGGAATAATCTGTAATACAGCTACTTATACCTAAAGGAAGATTTGCAAATGCAAATTATGCCCACTAAAAAGATGCCATACAGGATAGTTTTGTAGTGAATCACAGAATCATAGAATCATAGAATGGCCTGGGTTGAAAAGATCACTGTGTTTTCGTGTCTGCCTCTTTAAGCACCTAGGTCCCAGAACAAAGCTAGCTCCTCATCCACCCAAGAGTTTTGTACCAACTTATTTGTTTTTAATTCTAGAAACTGCTTAGTCAGGGCATGGTGTCAGCCACTTTTATTACTGAAATAAGTTTGTTAAACAGTTAAACAGCAGCTGCATGTAGACAACACTTAAAGTCCTGTCACAGAGCATGAGGTTTCAGGGTAGCTTCTGGCCTTGGTATGGGATAAGAAACTGTCCTTTAGAAACATGTTTGTAAGTAACATAAAGGGGAAAAAGTAGGTCCAAGTCAAAGAAAAAATATTTCCTTAGCAGTTTCCGGTTGTAATGGTGCTAAAATACAGCGTAACTTCCCAAGAGTATCCTCACAGGTTATTTATACCGTAACACATAAAATCATTCCATTAGTGAGGTGGCTATTTTTGTAATCAGTTTTGAAGAATGTGCTCCATCATCGGAAATGTTTTGATTTAAGTATTTAGGAGCAGTCTAAAAGTTACACTCTGAATTACTCCTTAAAATAAGTCACCTGGTCCATTCATGCAATCTAGATTGCATGTTGGCTCTGTGTAATTAGATTCTTGTCTGAAGTTGTCATTAAGTTGCAGTAAATATCGAAGTCAGCTTCATTTTAGAATTAGATTTACTTCTTCATTTTATCTGATAAATATTCAGCTATGGAAAATTAATTAAAATGTGCATGCATACCTATAAGAGGGCTGGGCTGATGGTTTCAGCTGATGGAGGAACCAGACTAACAGCGGCCTCTGCCAGCTCGGAGATAGCTGGGGGAAGCGCAGAGAAAGGCACAAGGTCCTGCACAAGGCTTACTGGGGGATAGAAACCTCAGGCCCTCTCCCACCTTCTCCTGCTCCTAGGTAAAAAATAAGATCAGATTACTTTACTAATTAGTGAACCCCAAGATTTCCTATGAATAAAGAAAATTGGGCAAGTTTGGAGGCTGGCAATAATCTTTATTTCTATGTGCTGAAGCCATCATGAGTACAACGTTACCATTAAATGAAAGGAATAGGGAAACTTCACTAGTAGACTAGAAGTCCTTCAAAGAATATAAAAAAACAATAGGTTTTTTTGGTTTTCAGAACCTTGATGGAACAGAGAGGGTTGATGGAGAAGAAAGTCTCAAAAAATCCCTGTGTCTCCAGAAAAGCTCAGGTGTGCATTCCTTCTTACCAGTCACTTGGGTATCCATGCTGCATTCTCGTGCAATAAATGACTCAGCTGAAGAATCTTCAGTTGCAACATTCACCTTTTAGAATCTTAATTAGTTTGTAGGAAATCAGGCTTGATTACTTTCAGTGCTCACAAAAGCAATTGTGATTTTTCTGGAACGTGGACAGGCAAATTGCTGTGATGACATATATATCCGACGCGTCTTCCAAGAATCTCTCTCTCCCTGCATGACTGTTTGAGTCTCTCCTTCTCCCAAATGTATGCTTGTTTGACATTTTTATAACTAACAGGTGTTTTATGTAGTTTTGTTAGAGCCTCAGACTTTCTCAAGAAAGTGAAACAAGGGTTTGTCATTACCAGGTCTGCTCTGATTGACATTATCTCAAACCACCTCCAAATTTCTTTCCACTTACCTCCATAACTCTTTCTGCAGGCTGTCCTCCAACTTTTCTTCATATCTGTGTGGTTATCTGTTAGAAAACTGTTACTTAGATAGGCTTTTTAATGAGTTATATTGTCAGGATTTGACACTCTAATGCAGTTTATTCAAACTTTCTTGATCTCTGTAAATTTTTTGTCAGTGATGTGGAGCCTTTCATAAATTTCACATGCGTAGATTGCTGTACAGCATATATGATCTTGCTGTTCTCATTCTCCCTGCACGCCTCCTTCAAAAGCAGACCAGATATCCCCCTCAACACCTACAGATTACAGACTGCACAGCCTTAACACATCAAATGCCATATCCTTAAATGTCAGGAGTGGATGACTTATGCCATAGAAAATATCTGAGTTTAAGAACTAAACTGAAAGTGAATGCAAATTTGAAACCTAGGAGATAGCTCCGATCTCCCGTATAGGAGCAGGAAGTCTGATGTTGTGGGAGCCTTATCAGGACAAGATTCCTAGCAATTATATTATATGTGCAACCTTTTTTTCATCAAAAACTTCAAAAAATGTGCATAAACAGTAACAATTTCTGATAGACGCAGTGCTGTTTTAGTAGATTTATGTGCTAAAGACAAGAACTACTTACAATAATGAAATGCAATGGGCTCGATTCTCTGCTTGCCTGAGTCACTCCATTACCTCCAGAGCTGGAAGGAAATTGCAGCAGGAGGAGAATCAGGCCCTTAATGGTCTGCAGGCTGCCATGCTGCCGTTACACGGAGACAATAGTCAAAGAAATTTATATTTAGTTCCACAAGAACAGTTCATTAGGTATTCCTAAGTGTTTTATGAGGCAGGACTTTTCTGACTATTCTGACAAAAACAAGCATGCGTAGGAACCGAAGCTTTGAGCAAATATTGCAGTTATGATTTACAGCACAATCTCCAGAGTCCTCCTGGCTTCATCCTTGATGGCTACTTACTCAGGCTGTCATTTTTAGCTCCACAGATTCTATCTGCCTTGGCCTCTTCTACAAACACTGGATTCACTGGAGTGTGGTACAAACAATGCAGCTCTCAAACAATGAAGCATTTGTGTTCATTTTCTTCTATTTTATCTTTGGAATTCTACTATTTAGGTCACTATCTGTTGCTTCCAGCTATTCTTTCCTGACAAATTGTAGCTCTTTTTGGGCTTAAAAAGATATAATCAATGAATTCATCTATGTTATTCCTCTGGGTATAAAGGTCTAGATGTAATAAGCGGTACACATAGCATAAGATTACATTGCCATTCCTGAAGTGCAGCCCCAAGATTAATTGTGCTTTATAGACCAAAACTTTGAGAGCTGCTGGATGCTGGCCTCTTTGGAAATCTGGCATAAATAACACAATAAAAAAGTCACCAAATTTCTCAAATGCTTTAAACAGGGTCCATTCACCAGCATGAACTGGAAGGTTGTGTGTGAATAGGTTTATTTTCCAAAATACATAATTTTAGATATAGGTAAGAATAATGAATAATGGATTGGTCCTTTACTTGACCGTACCCATCTATGTAAAATGAAAAAACAGCACAGGTTTTAGCTGAAAAAGATAATCCTTGGATTCTAGTGAGTGACATCACTCACTGCAAGATTATTTCAAAGCCCATGAAATAAAAATTATACTCAGGTATGGGGACATACAGGATTTCCATTTCCATTTAAACTGAAGCCTACTGATTGCTCATGTAAAAAATTACTATGCTCTGAATGAAATGAAGATGAGTCCTTAAGCAAACAGTCATAAATTAATTTATAATGAAACATGACATTCATAATTTAATTTGCGTTGTATTTAAGATTGTTGTTACTATTCGTATAGGTCCTTTTTGCCTGGAGGAAGATGTGGCTTCATAGCTAAGTGCCAGCTATTGAAATGCCAAACTTTTTACATGTACGCGTGTATTAATTAATTAAAATCATGTAGACACTTTCCTAATGAAGAACTGTTGTCTACTGCAAGCAGTGAGACAAAAGCTTGCATGACTGAGGCTGGCACATGCAGTATTGGTGGGTTGCCAAGAGGGGTGCTGAGAAAATGTGCAAAATCTGTTGGGTCGTGGGGCTGCTTCTCCCCTTCCATCCCTAAGGTGAGCAGAGGGGATGGACCAGGGCAGCAAGCAGTAAGGATGCAGGTTTTGAGCTTCTTATCTGCTCCACATAGCTGCCAGCTGCCCGTGTACATTACAGCAGCTGTCCGGGCCCAGCACTGCAGCCCTGCAATATCTGCTCAGCTGATGGATGGTTTTGTCAGCACAGAGCTGAAGGGCACTTTTGGGCACCCAAATCTGAGCTACCCTCTCTGTGTCAATGGCTGCAGGGCCACATGCCTGGCCTGTCCCATCGGGGTAGCTGCACCCCTATGGTGCTGCTGGTTTAACATGGGATTAGGCTAGATTAAATTCCTGCCTGCCCACTGCCATGCCTTAGGATCATAGAATCATGGAATATCCCAAGTTGGAAGGATCACTGAGTCCAACCCCTGGCTCCACACAGCACCACCCAAACCCTATGTTGCTGCCCTCTGCTCCCTGTGAGGAGCTGCAGCCGCCATGATGCCTTCCCTCAGCTCCTCTGCTCTGCGCTGAGCAAACCCGGGGCCCTCACTGCTCTGCCTGCTGGGCTGCTCTGTGTTCAGTAGCCTGGGAAGGATATGAATGCTTTTTTTTTTTTTCTTTTTTGAGATAAAAATACCTAGCATGTGGAATTTTGCTGTTGATATTGTAGATGTTGCTATTCTTTGTAGTTATTCCTAAACCATGAGTCTTGCTTCTGCTTTCACTGACTCCACCAATGAAACTGTATAGCTTTTCACTTTGACCAGTTGCCTAATAAAAGTGGTACAGAAGGGTTTAAATTTTAAAACAAGAAACATTTTTTCTGTTTCTAATAGCACGAAGTCACAAAAAGACTCTTCAGTTTGTTAATTGGAAGATGATATAGTAGGGCATTTGGGGATAGTCAGTAAGGGTGTGACCAAAACAATCTTATTTTGTCTTGACATCAGTTAAGAAACCATGATCCCAAGAAATTGTGATTTCTATTTGGAAAACAGTGCTTAAGAAAGGCCAAATTAAAGGGCTTGACATGCAGCATCTGTGCTAAAAAATAGGTATGTATGAAAAGCATAAGTCAAAGCCCTTCTGTAATGATCAGGTTAATGGGGGAGAGCAGTAGATGCAATAGCTGTAAACTGTCAAAAAGATGTTCCACACTTACTAGCAAATAGTCTCTTCAATCATGGTTACGCAGCACATAGGAAGTACCCAGGTAAGCAAGTGACAGTAATTTGTCAAGAAGCTGATGGCATCTTCTTCCAATTGCAAAGGGCTCTTTGTATACCCCTTCTAAGAACAGAATTCCCCTCGTTGTGCACTAAGCTCTGTTCTGCAGCTCCAAGGACAAGTGGGATGGTCAGATCTGTAACAGGATGAGCAAATGCTGGGTCAGACCAGCAGCGTTATTTCACCTGCAGCCCCAGCACCTTACTATTGCCTGTGCCTGAGATCCCTTCAGCATCAAACTCTTATTGGGATAAATACAATGTTTGCAACCACCACTTACTTGGGTTTCATGTGTCTGTCATAAGGACCTGCAAATCTAAACTGTTAGAGCACTGCCAGCAGAGGTTTGACAGCACATGCTATTTTATGTTATATGATCTGGTAAGCGTGTCATAGTGGTGAAGTTTTATGAAAAGCTGAACCATTTTTTCTGGGTTAACTTTGTCAGGTCAGGAAGCTGATCCAACTCATCATTCGTTGCACAATGGCTGGAGCTGGCAGGACAGGGAACCGCAGCCAGAAACCGCAAGTAATGCTCATTTGGCACCAGTACGGTCTTTGGTGGACTTCAGGATTTGATTTCATAATGCACTAATTAGCACCAAGGATGGTGGTTAATACAAAAGCACCTTCAGTAGTTTGAAAACCAACATAGCGTGGTATTCCAGGACCCTGCTGCAGTTGGTCATGTTTAGAACCAGTTCCTACAGAAAGGATTTTTACTTTAAACTGACCAAGGGGAGTGGTTTGCCACCATTCTAGGTAGTAAAGTCAGGCACAGAATAACTGAATAAAACACAAAATAAAAGTGTAAGGTAAAAAAAGAGAATTCCCACTGCACTCCCTTTTACCAATTTCTATAGTATTTTCCAGAACAGACTAGAGAAATATTAAAAAAAAAAAAAGAAGTTTAATGACAATTTACAAATATACAATACTTACATTTTCAGAAGTTACAAAAATGGTAATTTAACAGAAACCAAAAGCTTCATCTGACCTTTGGTACATTTCAAAGTTAGTTATTTACAAAGAAAAATCACAGTCACTTTTCATAGTGTCACATGTTTACATGTAAGCATCCCTCAGTTAAAAAACATCTCACAGCTTACCCACAGGCACTTTTTGCAGTCTGAGCTCTGCACCCATCTATCACACTGAGGATTCTATCAGCCCCCGTTCAGCTGACACGACACCTCATTATTATGTTTTAACAGACTTTAGTTTGAAGAATACGTATAACCACCACTCTAAACTGATTCACAGTTGGTGACATTTCACCTGGTGCATTTTGTATTGCTTATGGTTTGGTACAATGACATAGGCTTCCTTTTCTAATTAGCTCGTAATACACGTTAAGGAAAAAATGGTCTAATTTTATTAGGTAGGATAATTCCATCTCTTCATGGAGGAACTTAAAAACAAAACTGTTCTTCCCATGATGTTATTTCACCTTATGAAATTCATATATTAAACCCTTCCTTCACCATGCACGATTTTTGCCTAAGGTAACAGACAAACTGATCAAGGCTTCCAAAACCCATTCATTTCTATCAGTTTTCCCAATATTGGATGTTTTCTAGTTTACACTTATTTTAACTCAAACTTTAGAAATTTCACTTGAGAGCAAACACAAGCATTGCTTTGTCTGTGTGTGCTTGAGTGTCAACCTTTAGTTTAAAGCATTTCCAATAAAAGAAATACAGCCAAAATACATACAGCCCATTTTTGAAGCCTCTCACTTATTAGTGTGCACAATTTTCTTCACGTGTTCATGATTTTTAGAGCAGGTAACTTCAGTGCATAACAGAATGGTAACTCGAAAAGCCTTGAAATTCACTGTGTTGAGGACAGTTTGGGACTACACATTTCCCACAGGTATGTTTTAGTTAAGACTAAATACCACCAGAAGTTACGGTTCAGGATCAAGATCTTTTTTGAAATCAAGAAACAAGAAAAGCTTGCTGTCAGCAACTGTGAGCACAGTTTAAAATGTCTTCCATCATTACAACACTGCCCTCCCAAGAACTCGGTAACTCCAGTCAAACTGAAGGATCTTTTAAGAATGCCTGCATTCTGGATTTCCTTCGTGCAAGAGCTTCTTGTTTTTTTCTTTCAATTTCTTCTTGAGAACATTTTCTGTGTTTCTGTTCCACCACAGACACTGTAAATAAAAAACATGCATTAGGACCCTACAAGTTTTTGGGTTTTTTTCAATATGTATTTTAACTCAGCTGTTTTCAGTGTCTGAAGATACATGGCAAGAGCGCACTATTGTGACATGCCAGGCACCCAAGCCCATCTATCCTGTCCCCGGGGCAGAAGGGGGATAAGATGCATGACCTTTGCAGTGCTGCTGATTACTACCTCACAATGAAGGTGTGGGGGGGGTTGCAGACATTTGCTTCAAGGAAATTTTAGTTGGCTGCCCTTCAAGTGAACCTTGTGACATGAGGAGTCAACATAGGAGATGGCAGTGGGTTAAGAAAATTAAGGTTATCGGAATGAAAAGGGCTCTACAATTTAGTGAGTTAGAGAGATGGACACGAGATGGTATAGACGCAGGGGTCAGATATAGTACAGGTGTCACACAAATAAAACCAGAAAGGTTGAAAAAAGGTCAAAAGGAGCAATAAAAATTGGCAAAGGAGACAAGAACATGATAGCTAAATGTAATATTTTATATGTTGTGTTACAGAACTATAAATTCCTGTACAATAAAATCCTGACCTCATTGGAACCAACAGGAAGGCTCCCATCATTCTTCGGGTCAAGAATTTTACCATCTTTATGCACCCATTTCCAATTAATTTTTAATAAGCAGTTTTCCAGACTGGATAAACAAAACAAAGGCTCTGTCTGATTCTCAAAGATGATTTACAGATGTCCATTACACGTTAGTTTTTGCAATGACTGCTTAACGCCCAGCCTTCTGCTGCAGCAAGGCCTCTTCACCAACAGCTTAAGATGAGAGGAAAGTTTTGTTGTTTCTCTGGAAATAAAATGTAAGCTAAGAGGGCACTTTCTATTTCATAAATATATTCTCTAAAGCATTCTGCAGAAGGACTATTTAACTCTCCCCCCCCCCCCCATCCAAAATGGTTTATTTCCATTTGTCCACTTCTTTGCTGGGTACAGAAAAGATAAAATAGTGATTCTTTACGTAATGCTGGCTGATGGTTTCCAGGAATTCCTTTTTGTTTTTATAACAGCACTTCCTAGCAATTGAGGTTGATATAGTACACTTCAAAAGGCCCAATTTATCAAAATTAATACTAATAAATACTCTACCAAGCAATTAGGTCAAGTGAAAATGAGGACTGACTGAAACTTGGCTGGTTCTGCATTTCTCTAGCGAGTAACAGTGCTTAGAATATTGCAGACCACTTCAAAATGGACTGCTCTAGTGACCGTCTGGGAGGGTAAATAAAAGGAACTGTGAGTGTTTGGGCTGATTACACAAGGAATATTTCACTGGCAATTCTGGTCACAGAGCAAATAACAATACACGCCTAGGTTTCAGAATGATTCGAGGTTCCAATTTCCAGGCATACAATAAAAAGAAATTGGCATTCTGTATCATTTGCTGCCTTTTCCCTGCCCCACCATAAACTGGGGCTTTAAAATCATGGCTGAGATAAATAATTTTTAATGTTTTCTTTTCTCAAAACGCGCCGCTAATTCAAGCACTGACTTGCACTGCAGCACTTACTGTGTACCAAATTGACTTGAAGCAACTCAGAGTGTAGTATGCTGAGTGCTGCCGTCAGATTATACCTGATTCTAGTGGCTCTGAGTGTCTGTGGGGTATGAAGTATTCTGAGAAGCGGAACAAGGATAGGAAAGAGAAGTCCTTAACTACAGGAATTCAAGAAATGTGTCAAGGCAATTTTAAGTTTGGAGAAAACAACTTCCAAATTCTCATTAGTACATTTACTAATGCCTAAACTGAATGGATGAATATTGTGATCTATGTTAAGTTGAAACATGAGATAAATTTATCCTGTAACTTTCTGAGCACAGTGAGGAAAAAAAAGACAACAAGCAAGCAGTTCAGCAGTGATTCAGTATCTAAGACACGCACCTGATGGAGGCAATGCAAAAGACTCTGAAAGGTGCCTCTTGAAAGGTGGCTTTGTATTTTCAGGCTTGCTGTGCAAGGTCACATTCACCTGATTCTTACTTCCTTCCAAACCCTGAAGAGCAATTCCAATGCCAGAATGAGTCCCTGGATTTTCAGGCCCTACATGAGGAGCACTCTGAGAACTGTTAGTCTTTCGAAACTTGAACTTTGAAGGCAGAAGTGACATGCTGTTACCGGAACTGTTATTTGGCATCTTTCCTGCATTATACAAAAGACCTTGGCTCTTTAACGATTTGCTACCAAAAACGTTTATTGCATTAGCTGGGCTTGCTTCAGAACTAGTTTCTTTTGCTGGCACAGAATTTGACCGGTACCATTTTCCTGAAGCATTCCTTCTAGTATCTTCGGAAGCAGTTTGATGGTAATTTTTTGAGTGTGTGTATTTACTCTCCATTGAAGTACCAGAGGTCACTGTTAGAGGACTCAGTACATTTTTACTGTTTGCTACGTGCCCTGTTGTAGTCAGCCCATGTGCAACCCTTGAGAAGTTCCTAGAGGAGCTGTCTAGTGAATGACCATCCTGCTGTGCATTTCTTTGGGGGTGATCAGATAGTCCTTGCTTAGATGCTGCAAAGCCACTATCAGCATTTGATCTGGATTGAATACTGGCTCCTTGTATCGTTTTAGCTCTTTTGCTTCCTTGTTTAACATCCTGGTTCTGAGTCTGCTTTTCTACATCATCACATACCTGATACAATAATTCGTCGTCCTCACAGTTCGCATCCCAAAGACTATCAGATTCACAAAACATGTCTAAAACCTCATCAGAGAATTTTGGTTCATTCCAGTCGTCAAATGACAGAGAGCATTTCTTTGGTAATTCAGCTGGATTTAAGTGACCTGTATTGACTTGGTTAGTCACTTTGATTAGATCATTAGGTTTCGTATTGGTAGAAACACTGGTTGATTCACAGAAAATAATGTGTGTGTTACTCCCAGCTTTTTCAGTCTGTGGTCTACAAGAATTAGATCTTGAAGGACAAAGAGGAACGAGGTTACCTTTAGGCTCAACAGCTCCATTTCCATTCTTCGCTTGAGATTGCATTGACGCAGGAATACAGTTAAAATTGTTGTTGGGGGCACTCCTCCAAGCAGAATCCACGCTTGCCATCTTTGAGTTTTCCATCTTATTATATGGCTTTTGTAAAGGAAGAGATTTTGCAACATTTTGTGCGTTTTTACTAGGATGCTTCAAAGGTGAACACTGGAAACTGTTAGATTTGTGTACGCTCTCCAAACAAGTTACTGAAGTAGAATTACTTCTTTCCTTTGTTCTGCTGGCATCACTGAAACCCTGCACAGATGGATTTATAGGAATTGGTGGAGCTTCATTATTTATCAACTCGGGATTTTGTGTTATTTGCATCACAAAAGAGTCGTCTGCCAAAAAATCCGTATCCCAGTCATCAAAATCATCATTAACTACTCCCGCAGGCTTACTGGAGACCACCAATTCTGTCTTCAAAGAAGAATTCTTTTTTGTCAGCGTGTGAGTATCAGTTTGTGGAAAGGTCTGTTTCACACTTCCTAGTGCATGAAGGGTATCTTTTTGACATGCACTTGATGAACCGTTTTGCAGGTTTTTAATGTGCTCAGGAAGGTGGTCAATCTCCCAGATACTTTTGTTTTCACAGGAACTGTTATTTAGAGAAATACCTGACAGCCCTTGGCTTAACTGTCCACTACACTTCTGGGTAGAGCAATCAAAAAGAGCATGAAGGGCTATTTCAGCCTCCAGGTCTATAGACTTTTGACTGCTAGACTGACAAGGCTCTACTGTAGGGATGCCAGTGCTTTCTCCAACTGGTTTCGGAGACAGAGCAGTACCTGCTGCAGAAACATCATCAAGGAGCGATTTCAGGTTCTTGATTTTTAATTCAGCTTTGTAATCATTTAAAGACTCGGAGGCAGTCTGGATAGAGCCATGACTAAGCTTCTCTTGTTCATGAACAGCATCGAGCTCTACCAGATTTTTATCAAATTCCTTGGCCAACTTCATGAGCTCCTCTTCAGGACTTTTTATTTTAAGATCTCTAGATTAATAAAAACCAAAAGTAAAATAAAATAGAAAAGAGAATCAGACCTATTGAGAAAGTTTTGCCAAATTCAGCTAAGCTACCCTATATGCTGTTTATTCTCTAGTTTAATAGCCACTGAGAGTATGACTGAATCCTGCTGCTCTCAATGCATGCAATCCTTTAGGTAATTGCCAGTGATAACCACCCCATTAACAAGATAGCAACTGCAAAGTTAAAATCTTTCTGTATGCTAGTATACAGTGACATGGCTCACTATACATACTGAAACACCACATACCCTTTTTACATGAAAACCCAGCTAAAATGGGCAAGGCAAAACTCTGACTTACCTTGTACAACACAACTTTGTCCTAGCTCGCACTTTTACTACTCCAGGTGTGCAGGGAATAGCATCCTCACCAATCCATGTCCCTAGAAGGGAGCCTTCATTACAGGTTGCTTTTTCATCCTGGATGATTAGATTTATAATGCTTAGCAATTTGATTTCGGGTAAAGATTTGACTAGACACACACCTCGCATTAGTTAAAGTTACTAAACCAATTAAATTGGATCAAATCTATTGAAAGCCAAGGATAGGAGCTAAACCAATACAAGCTAAGCAAGATTGTTCCAACACTGTCAACTGATAGTTGTATCAGTTTAATTATATCAGTTTAAAGCAGGAACTTCAATTAAAATAATTGAATTTTAGTTTGGTGCTCAAATCTAATACTGTATTTGCTTCCCCAATCAGGCTTATGAATAATGAGCAATATTCACATTACGAGCTGTGATTTAGCTTATTTACTTTAGTACACAAGTAAGGAGCTACTTGAGATACCCTTATCTTTATGCACTTACAGCAGCATTAACAGATCATAGAATTTGAAACAGATCATATTTTGTATGGCTCCTGGAAAAAAAATCTGACTTCTTCCATTACAACTCTTACATAGAAGGAGCCTTTAAACAGAAATAAAGGATGTTTAGAAACAGAATGAGCTTGTTTTACAGCTTCAACATTCAGGCTGGGATCTGAATTCCTAAATCTAAGAGATACGCCACTGCAGTGGTACAATGCGTACAGGGCCAAAGCCAAACACTGAATGTGAGGAATTACTGCATGTAAGCCAGCAAAGGTAATCTGAACTTCACTGACTGCCAGGGTAGTTTTGAGTATGTTTTATTTTTCAAGAAAAAAGAACACAAGCAATAGATATTAGCTAACCCAGTGTGATATTTACAGTCATTATAGGACTATAATCATTTAAAAGGAAGTGACATTCCTTATCAGTGATTTTCTAATTCTGCTTTCTCACAAATATTCAAAATAGCAAATACATTTAAATGGCTCTGTCAAATAAGCAGGCATTTTTGGCAAGCCAAATTCTACAGACTGCGTTAGGAATGACAAGGTCTCTTTTTGCATCTAGTAAAATGCAAACAATAAGACTCCTATTAAAAGACTATCTTATTTTCATTTTGCAGGCTGTGGATGTCAGTTTCACAGCCAGAAAGAGACGTCAAGAGCGTGGACCTTGGGGTAAAAAATGCCAATTATTTAGAATAATGATGCAGCTTTGCTGTGTTTATATCATTGCGCAGTCTCTCTTAGATATCTGAGTCAGATGTTGCCAAGTAAATCCAGTATGTGAAGAAACTATACCTTTTAATGCACAAGTGATTAAGGATAAGTAAACCACAATAAATCTCCTAAGATCAGGGCCAATAAGCTGCATTCCACAAGTAGAATTTCCTAAATGCAGCTGCAGCTAGTCCACTTTCTTCATACATCTTGTTTTTTTTAGAGTCAAATGTTGAGCTTATGATTATAATTCAATCCAGTTTTATAAACATGTTTCTAGTTATCTGCATACTTGCTTCTTGCCATGTACGTTAGACTACTGTAACTAAAAGGGAGCCTTCAGTAAAAGTGAATACCGTAGCACTGTTTCAGTACTGCATTTACAGAGCATTGTTTTAGAAAGTAACAATTACCTGAGGAGCAATCCTATTAACAATTTCTGAAATTTCTACTGTACATCTACTGGTAGGCTGTTTGGTTTTTCCTTTGCCTAAGAAAATAATAATAAAACTTTTTTAAATGGCAAAACTTTACAATTTATAAAGTTCATAATAGCTCAAATTACACTTGATGAAGTCAGAACTCGATATAGCACTATACTGAGGAATTTTGGGGATTTTAATAAAAGTAAAATCAAACCAGTCACCTCTGAACTCACCAGGTGCTGTCATGATAAACAAGAAGGGGCATTTTTCCAATAAATGTGGACTTTTATCATAGAATCATTTGAGTTGGAGGGGATCTTTAAAGGCCTTCTAGTCCAACTCCCCTGCAATGAATAGGGAAACCTACAGCACCATCAGGTGCTCAGAGTCCCATCCAGCCTTAGCTTGAATGTCTCTAGGGATGGGGCAGCCACCGCCTCTCTGAGCAACCTGTGTCAGTGCCTCACCATCTTTACTGTAAAAACCTTCCTTATGTCCAGTGTAAATTTCCCATCTGTTAGTTTGAAACTATTTCCCCTTGTTCTATCACAAGAGACCCTGCTGAAGAGTCTGTCCCGTTCTTCTAATACACTGCAATTGCTTTCCCTTGACAGGCACCCTGAAGTCTGAATTTTGTTAATATTACCTAATCCACGTGCAATTGGTGAATGAGGATCCCAAAAGATTTCTTGCTGTATATCAGTGTCATTAACTGGTGAGCTGAAGGTAGGTATTCTGGATTTCCTACTCAGTGATCTCTTTGGAGTTTTATGTAAACATGGCTCTGTGTAAACAGAAAGGTGATCCTTATTAAACAATAACAAACACAAAGGTGAAGAAGCTCAGAATCTAACTTAGACCCAGGGCGAGGCGCAGAGAAGATGCTTTGGGAAGAATCAAAACAAAGCTCACAGTCGTCGAGGTTCTTTACTTAAAGATGGGTTCTTTACACTGCAGTCAGTGCAGGACAAGGTGGTGACAGCACACAGAGATGCCACGATGCTGACAGCTGGATGCCCAGCATCTAACATTGAGTGTGAGGACTGCCTGTCTTCTTACCTGACGGAGTACTGACTTCAGTGTGTTAATGAAATGCTACGTAGACCTACAGAGGAGAATGTTTTATGTTCTGCCTTGCTCTGTGTCTCACACTCAGACTGGTCTGGATCAAAACTCCCACAGGGCCCTGAAAGGGTCAGGTTCACAACTCCTTGCAGGTGCACCATCCATGCATCCCTGCATTGCATCTCTCCAGGTGGGGCTGATAACAAGTACACAGCTGCGCACAACAGCTCCCAGCTGTCTCAGCCGCTCACCCCGCCCTTCAGACACGGAAATGCCGCCGCGTGGGCCTACACAAGTTCTAGAAGATGCCATCCCAACGCGAGGAGCACCCTGCGAGCTACTTTACACTGCGGTTCCCGCCACGGGCTGCCGGGCCCCTCCTCACGGGCGTTGCCCTCCGCAGGAAGCTGCTCGCCGGACACCTGCAGGCCCTTCCCCGCGCACCCGGGCGGGCAGAGCGGGGGCCGCTCTCGCCGTACCTGCCGCGCCGCGCACCGCCGCCTCCCGCGACGGCGACGGCCGGGGCGCCTCCCTCGCGGGCAGGCCG